>VZTZ01015537.1:0-102120 GCA_013400955.1 Drymodes brunneopygia | reverse complement strand
TCTTAAGAAAGATATAAAATGAGAGAATAAAGAAAGGCAGGCCCTTTTCTGGTCCTGCCTGGTGGTTCCTGACCTGCTGCTCAGAAGTCTGCATGTCTCTTTCGTGTCCGACAGAGCGACACTGCTTGTGGTGCAGCTCTTCATAACAGGGCCACCACCCCCAGTCTAAAACTTCTTCTGAGCTGAGGTTTCCTATTTTGCATGAGGTGAAATGAGCTGTGCACAGACTGGTAGGGCAGGGGTGACAAGACATTACCTCTGAGCTTAGGAATGCACCCAGAGCCTCCTGGCTTTTTCAGCTGCCCCAGTAACTGTGGTGAGGAGTGTGTCTCTTCCTATCTGTGTGTTCATGGATGCAGTCAGATTTTGGCCATCTTGTAGGCCACGGTGATGGATGTTACTATTTGTTTCATTTACAGGAGTTACCCTGAAGTACCAGAAATTGCTGTCTCTGCAGAGACTGTGGAGCTCTTTGAATGAGGGTTTTTCATGGGCTGTTGAATGTGTGGAGATGAGTAGAGTTCTCTTGCTTTTCTCTCTTCTTTTCCTAAGCTAGATGATCTGACCTCATTGTGAAGACCCTGGTGTCGCCCTGCTTTTTGCAGTGTTCCATGTTTGTAATTTTGCAGTAGAAGTTCCCATGTATTTTCTATAAACACAGTCCTTGTTTTCCTAACTGGCCAAGACTGTTTTGAACTTTTAGATTGTTTTTCATTCCTTTCCCCTGGGGCAGAGAAAGATGATTGACCATGTCTTTGTCCTGTGAACTTATAGAGGTGTTAACCCCTCACACCAATCCATGATTGTCTTTAGAAACAGATATAAATGAGAGAATAAAGAAGGGCAGGGCCTTTTGGTTGGTCCTGCCTGGAGATTCAACTGCTGCTCTGAAGCCTGAGTGTTTCTTCTGTTGCCAGCAGTGCAACACCCTGGAAGACACCAACCACCTGTAGAAACCATCATGCATGGACATTAACTCCTTTATCTTCCCTGAGGTATCTCCTTCAGCAGGATTTTGTCCTGCCCGTCCCCCAGGATGTTGCTGCCCTGTCTGAGGGTAGCAGCTCACCTCTGGTGCAAAGCCCTGTGCTGCTGATTCCCTTCCTGCATCCACCCATTCCTGCCCTTGAGAGGAGCACAGAGCAAGGGGGGAGGCCAGAGGAGAGAGATGGTCTGGGGGGTTGTTTGGGCTGCCCAAGACAGAGCAGGACTCCAAGTGATGGGTGCTGCAGTGGGATGAGTGCCTTGGGTCTGGAGCAGGGTGTGTTTATCACTGTGCCACTCTGTGAGTGCCCTGTCCAGCCCCAGGGAATGCACCTCACCTGTTTAATTCGAGATACACAACAAACAGGGCCCTCCTTGCTGCCCTCCTGGTCCATAAATACAAAAACATCATGAGTAAAAGCACCAGCAGCCTCACACAGGGCCTGACACAGCAGAGAGCAGCTGCTATTTATGAATAATGTGTGTGTGTGTGTGTCCCATGGATGGGGAAGGTGCTTTGGGCTGACAGATGAAGCTGCATTCTCAGCTCTGCCAGTGTCCCTTTGCCAGCCACTCATTCATGGGTCAGTTCAGTTGTGGCAGAGGGCTGCTGTGAGCTTAATTTCCACATGGGAGTTTGCAGAAATATGTTCTATTGCAGGTAAGCCATCCCTTTGCATTATTTATGTGAAAACTTAAGTAAATTATTGTTGGCTTTCCTGCTGCAGGTAAAGTTGTAATGAAAACAGTAATGAATGCTTTGCTGACATGCACAAGCAACCTAAGTATGCAGCCAAATTAGCTATCTAAGCAGATGCTTTATATCCTGAATTGCATAGAAGGAATGCTGTTCAGTTGGTTTAAACATTATATAAACACCCACAAACTTTTTTTTTTTTATAAAAGCCATATGGTTGTTTTTTGTTGGTTGGTTTGGTTTTTTTTTAAGCAATTTTTTCAGTTGTACTGTGAGTAATTACGACAGTAAAATTAAAGTTGGAAGAAAGATATAAGCAGCTGACCATGTGCAAGAAGTTCAGGGAAAATTTAGAAATATTGTATTTTTTAAGCTGTTTTAATACTGCAATATATGCAATATTGCAAAGGGAGATGAGGTTTATATTGTGTAAGTAAGCTAGTCCTTGGCTTAAGCTGTTCTTTGGCTTTAGAGGCTTCTGCCATGTAATGGTTTGGGTTAGAAGGGACCCTAAAGATAATCTTGTTCCAATCTCCCTGCCATGGACTTTCCAGGTTGCTCAGAGCCCCATCCAAGGGGCCTGAACACTTCCAAGGATGGGGCATCCACATTCTCTGGGCAAGCTGTGTCAGAGCCTCACAGGAAAGAATTTCTTCCTGATATCTAACACAGACCCACTCTCAGTTTGAAGCCATTCCCCCTTGTCCTGTCCCTACATGGCCTTGCAGGAAGTTTCTCCTCATCTTTCCTGTAGGCTCCCTTCAGGTACTGGAGGACTGCAATGAGGTCCCCCCAGCCTTCTCTTCTCCAGGCTGAATTTTTCCATCCCTCCATCTCTCCGATCCTCTGGACTCACTCCAGCAGCTCCCTGTCCTTCCTGTGCTGGGACCTCAGGGTGGATGCAGCTCTGCAGGTGGGGTCCCACCAGAGCAGGGCAGAGGGGGAGTCACCTCCCTGACCTTTATTTTTATGTTTAAAGGGTTATTAATTGTTTCCTTTGGTAAAGGCAGTAGAGCTCTGCTCTGCCAGAGTGAGTGGCTGAGCTCTGCCCTTTGGGGGGCTCCCCTGCTCTGGCAGCCCTGCAGAAAGCCCAGGCACCACGAGCTGCAGTGAAAAGGGGTCTGGGGACCCATGATGAGCCAGCTCACTAAACCTTCCCCTGCTGTGGTGGCTGGGGAGCTTATCTCACAGCGTGCCAGTATCACAGGAGTGTTTTTGTATTTGTACAGTCCATGGTGTGAACGGTTTCTAGAAGGTCAACAAACCCCATTGAACACACCAGAATGACCCAGTGGATTTCCCAGACAGCCACTGAGCAGGCACACTGGACTGGGAAGGTGAAAAGAATGGCATAAGAAAACAGTGGGAAAACCAGAGAAGGTAAGGGAAATGGAAGAAAACAAAGTGAAATTTATGAAGCCTTATGAGCAAGAGCTTTGGCTTTAAGCACTCCTCAGCTTCGGGGTTTTTGGCTTTCAGCTGAAACTTGTGGGTTGACTTCTTTTCTGAATCATTTAAGCTCTCTTCTTGGGTCACTTAGCATTTAATAAGCATTTGCACATATACACTTATTTTAGGCTTTTATAGAGAGGTCTATGCATGCAAGTGTGTGCATATAAACACTTGTATGCATAAGGTGTGTTTGGATACACATATGTGTAGCTGCCACATATGAGCTTTCATGCATGAGTGTGAGTGTATCTATGTACACCCATAACAAATTGCCTGCTTGTCTTATTTTAACTGAATATTTTAATATACATTAAGACTGCTCTCCGTTCCAGCACCTAATTTTTTTTCAGCAATTTGATTTTTTTTTTTAAAGCTGGAGTAATTGTTTCTGCCAGGAACGAGGCTGTTGAAGGGCGCTGTTCCTTTCAGAGGATCAAAGTACAAAAGATGTTCAAATAAAAGGAGAGATTAAATTCTGTGGGCTACATTTAGTCCTAGCTAGCTTTGCAGGCAGTGTGTGCAGGCTGTGGAGGTTGATCTTTCACAACAGCCTATTTCAAACCTCAGGAGGGTGGTGGTAACTTGGTAACTTTGTGTATTAGGTGTAGGTGTCAGCAGAGCATGTGAAAATGTTTTTTATGTTAAACAATTTTTTTTTTTCAATTTGTTTTTCTCAGAAAAGTGGAACTTTGCTTCCCGCCCCCTCTTTCCTCTCTGTCCTTTCCCTTACTTGTTCTGTGTGAGTAAATAGAGGGTGAGGAGTGTTTTCAGAAGTGAAAAGTCCTCCTTGCCCTTTGCAATAAATGCCTCCTTTACTGATGAATCATTGCAATGACTCAACCACGGTATTGTGTCTGTTGCAACTTTTATTTTCTTTGCCCAGCAGCATCCACTGTGCTGGGTTTTACTAAACAGGTAGGGAGGCCCAACCCCTGCTTGATGAAACTTGTGAGAGAGAAAAAAGGGCCTGTAATACAACACAGCCTCTTTTTTTTCCTTTTTAATTGTATTTTTTTTAACCAGTATTCTTGTTCATCTGCTGCTTAAACACCACGTCTTGGCATTTGTTTCTGCCAGCACATGGGAAAATCCTGATGTGTCTCTGTAGTTTTGCTGTCACTTTGGTGCAACAGCATTTTGGAACTCTGCTCCAGCAGAAGCAACACACCCTCTTCAAGAAATAATAATCGAATCTTTCCCACAAAGAACAGCTTTCTGAGCGGGACCACATTTGTCAGTGATGGTGATGAGTAAGATGATTTTTCCTGTCGCCAGACACAAAGCTCAGGTCACAGCGCTGTCTGTTCCCCGCCTCGCAGGTTTGGGAGATGACAGTAGGTGGCACTGGAGAATAGTGGCACAGAAGGATGGATCTCTTACGAAACGGAGCAGTTTCCTCCCCGGCTCTGTTCAGGCACTTTTCCATCCCCACGGATTGCTAAAACACTTTCTGCATTCCCTTTGCAAGCCTATCATTATTGCTCGAAGCCTGGAGGCTTCGAACGCAAGAGCTCTGTTTCAGAGAGCTCCAAAGTGCCCGTGAAGCAACACTGTGAGTAAAAACCTGCTGGAGATACCGTGCTTCATTTTGGGGGGTGTGGAGTGATTATTTGGCAGCTCTTTCCCTGCAGCTCTGTGTCAGAGCACACGGCTGAATCAAATCCATGATTATTCCTTAAATCCGAGCGAGCTGCGGCTCTGCCGGGCGGTGGAGCAGCGAGAGTGCCTAACACAGGCTAAGGGAACATCCCAGGGATTGTCTGCTTTTCTTTGTCCCTGGAGATTTTTGTCCCACATGCCAGCAAGAGGAGGAGACAATTCTTGCTGGTTCTGGGAGGAATCAGGGTAGAAAGTGACTCAGCAGCTCCCTGTCTGCTTCCTTGATGGGTGTTGCATTGTTGGACATGAAAGAAACACGTAGATTTTTTAGTAGTGGTTTAGGATTACTTAGGCAGGACCAGAAAAAGGGGCCTGCCTTTTTTTATTTTTTCATATTTATATATTTTTTCAGACAATCGTGGATTGGCTAATGAGGTTAATACCTCTATAATTTTACAGGATAGTGATATAGTTAATTATCTTTTTCCGCTTAGGAGAAAGGAATGAAAAACAATTTAGAAGTTTAAAACAATTTAGGCCGGTTACAAAAAGAAGGACTGTGTTTATAGAAAATGTATGAGAATTTTTACTATAGAAGTAAAAACATAGAACACTGCAAAAATCAGGGCAACAGATGGGAAGCACGAAACAGACAAACAGTGGCCACCCTAAAAGCCTGGGGAAATTCTGAATATGCTCAGAGTTGCCCAAGAAAAACCTTCACAGCCTGGAAATCACCGTGGGCAGAGAGGCAGAGGGGTCCCAGCTCAGTCTGTATTTTGTGTGCAGCCTCCTGTGTGTGTTTGGGAATACGAGCTCTTCCCATATTCCCGGATTTCCTGTTCTCTCAATCTTCCTCCTGCTGCTGTGTCCGATCCCCGAGAGGTGAAGCAACACCAACCACACTGCCAGAAACTCTGAGATGGCAGCTCCCAAAAAACTGGTGTGCTCCTCTCTCTCAGAATCACCTCACTGTCATCACTGGAAATCATTGCAAAACAGTACAGCACAAATGCCACCAAATAGCTCACGGAGCAAGCCGATATTTTAAGGGAATGTATGGAGAATGTATGAACATATGACAAAAAATGCATCACCTTTCACCACCTGAAATAAGTTTTGTCCTTGTCTAACTGTTTTTAAATCACAGTGACATCATTGACAGCTTTTATGCTTTAAAGGCCAGGGCTATTTTTCCTGTAGTGCTTTATCAAGTTCTAACTCCACTTTATCAGCTATAAGATATCTGATATTAATTATTAACATTATATGCTTTAGCCTAATCTCTTCAGTCTCATTGCATGGCTTTTTCTAACTGAAATACTGTTGTGTTGACACTTATTCCCTCGCTGTTTCTGGGGATATTTTCTTGCCTCTTACAACCTTGGGATTTTGCTTGAATTCTGAATAGCCACTTCAGTGGAGCAATTTATAACTTTTTAAGGAATGGTATGAAGTGTGAAGGCAAACGGTCCCTGAGGGAGCTCCCTCTGTGCTGTGGCTGGAGTGGCCTCTGCTGCTCCCTTTTATGGAGGGTCCTGGGCTCTTTGAGGTTTTGGGAGATGGATGTGGCCAGGGCTGTGTTTAGTCCAGCTCTTCAGGCCCTTTGCAGAGAGCCAAGTCCTCACTGGTCCCTGGGAAATATCCCTCACTGGTCCCTGGGAAATATCCCAGCATGAGAGGAGTGCTTCCATCATTGCCCTGTGCCAGCTCTGCACACTGAGGAGCCAAAGCCAGAGGGCCACTCTGCCACCAGAGGTTTGTATTGTCCCCCCCTGGGAGCTCCTTTCAGAGCATGAAGATGGAGTAGAGTAAAATTTTTTAATCCTGTTCTTGTGCAGAAGTCTCCTTCACAGGCAATTCTTCCCCTTTAATTAAGTTGTTATTTTAAGCATGTTGGAAACTTGCACTGAAAGTGTGAGATAATCTACCACTATATGTATTTAAAAAAAAAAGAAAAAAAAAAAAAAGAAGTACGATTGGGTTTCCAAATGGAGAAGGAGAATAGATAAGGTGTTACCTTTTTATTGCTACTGCAGTTTGAATTTTCCCTGAGGGGTGGCTTGGGAAGAGAATCATCCCTGCCATAAACCGGTTAAACAGGAAGGAAAGCTCCTGAGGGAGAAGTTCCTCCACCTTGATACTGAAAGCACATGGGTCACCTGAAAGTGTCTGTGAGCAGGAAGGCACAGGAGGCCGTGTATCCTTCTAAAAATCTGTGTTTCAGGTAAGGAGTTGCAGCAGATATTGTTCCTGCTTAGCAAGCCCCAATCATCTCCTCCTGGGGTGTGGTAAGAGGGAAAATTGAGCCCAAGGCGTGCCAAGCTTTTCTATGAGGATTCATGTACATGTCCCAAGTGTGGAAAGTGTTTTTGTGTGCTTGGATGGTGCTCACAATGCTGTGAGGCTCTCAAGGCTCTTGATTTGTAGTGGATATTTTACAGTGTTGGTTGGGATTCTCTCTTAAAACCCTTGATCCCAGAACCACACGATTATGTGAGAATACAGCTGACGTTCAGAAGGACAAGGGAGAAAAAAGCCAAACCCTCCAAAATTCAGTGTGAATTGAGAAACCACAAGGCAGAAAAAAAATAAAACCATAAACTAAGGTGTTTTATAAAAAAATCATATAAATTTTGCCTCCTTAGTGATTTTGGAAAATGGTTTGATGAATGCACTTGACAAGATTCAGAAGGTGAAATAGTGGCTGGCAAAGAGCCAGATCCTTCCCTGGACTTTGGCTGCTGCTTTGAAAAGGGTGAGGAGTTGGCCCAAGCACAGAGCCTGCTGGTTCTGACCAGACTATCAAACCTTCCACCCCTGAGATTTGCACCATGGCACGCTGAGCTTCACTCTCAGGGCTCAGATTGAAATACAAATCCTCATGGAAGACACAAGGTGCTTCTGTGCAGAGGTCACAGAAAACCACAGTGGTGAACGAGCCAGGTTTTATGTTAGACATTTATGTGTCATCGTAAACAGAATTTGTTTGGAGTGCAAGGAAAATATTTTAGAAACAGTTGAAAGGGTATAAAAGGTTTTTCTGTGCCTTGTAGTCTTCCAGACAGCCAAACTTTTTTAAGGAAGATGGGACTGGAGGGGGATTTCATTATTTTATCTTCTTTTTTTCCTGAAACATTTCAATTTTCAAGATGGGTTAAAAAACAGTAAAAGACTGTATACTTCTTGATTCAATGGCTATATAATTTATTTTCTTGTTTTCTTTCTTTTATTTACCTGCTGTAGAAATGAAAAACAGAGAAAGTTGTAAATGAGGAAAATTTAACGCAAGAAACTTTTGTTGCTATGCTTATTAATTTTTTTTAAATGGTGTCATCTTTATCTAAAAACATAGTGTACTTCAGGATTCATTCTGAGAGAAAGCTGCAAAACTGTCATTGCATTTTTGGATCACCTTTCAAAGGGTTATGCATCACTTTGGTGATGTGGCCTGGTGTAATTTCATAAATATGGGGCTTTTTTCAGCACAGTTCAAGCAAACCAAAGCCCACAACACCTGGAGTTACTCAGTGGAGTGTTTGAAACAGTAGTTCAGCCTCTGAGTTGCAGGTTTTATTTCAGCCTGGTTAAATTTTCATTTCACTGCTCGTTTCACACTGTGGGTGACAGAAGCTTATGTCATCTAGAGTTTGACTTAAAATGAAACAAAAATAAATAAAATTGGGATGAATACCTTCTGTTGTAACATAGATTTTCATTCCGAGGTGCTATTATCTAAACTAACACAGTATCTTGGGGACTTAATGGAAAATCTATTTGTGGAGCTAAGCTTTAGCAATTTCTGAGCACACTTTTTATCTCAAAAGCTTTTTCTTTTTCTGCTAGGGAATACATTTTTTTGGCTGAATTATTAAATCAGATGTTTCTATTTCTTTTAGGTGGTAAAGCACTCCAGCAGAACTGTGTGCAGTATTTCTGTTCTGTGCCATTTGTGGGTTTCAGGCTACATCTGTATCAGTAAATGAAACAGGCCAAGGCCTCGAGGGCAAATGGCCCAGAATAGACTTGGGTTGTAGAACTAAACTCCCTTCCTAAAAAATTTATCCTCATGCCCACTGACAGCAGTTTCCAGTGTTTGCTGCCCATCTGAACCACAGGGATGCTTGGCACATGCCAAGATCAGATCAGGAATTTTACTAGTTACAGGATTAATGATGGAGCTGCAGCAGCTCATATCCTCACTTGTTAACTTCCTAAAAAAAGGTCCAGCCTCAGGCTTTGAGGAGAAATTTCTTTTGTAAGACAAAGGAACAAAAAAGGCTGAAATTAATTCATTTATCTTTTTTCACCCCTTTATATATGCCATATTCTAGGTCTTGGGGTGTAGTGTTTTGAATATTAATTGGAGGTCCATGTCTTCTATATTCTTTGACTCAACTTTCTTCACCCGATTACACTAAGATAAAAAGTGGTGGAATATGAAGGAATTGGAGGCACAAAAAAGAGGAAGATGTGCATGAAACCAACAACCATTAATACAAAACCTTCCTAATTGCTTGATTTATATCCCTGCATTGTGTGCTGTGCATGTATAGAAATGATGGGGGGAAAAAGTGGAGATTTTAATATTTGTCAGAATTAGTATTTAATATTTAGATCAGTTGTTTCAGGCATTATTTAGGAGTTGAGGATAATAATAATAATAATGGCAGTAATTTGTTATTATTGTTATTTCAACCATAGTAATTAATAATTTGTCTGGAAATTAGGATCAGACAAAAGCATAATCAAGCTCCACATTACGAAAATATTTCCACTCTCTGGAGAAAACTCTAAATCAAAAAAGACCAAAGCAGTGTGCTGCTTTCATTGCATTAGATATTTAGGGGCTAAATTCCATTCTGTGCTTCATTTCAGTGCTGTGGAGCTCCAGTTCTGCTCTCTTGACCTTGGAGCCATAATGAGACTTTTGTGAGGACCAGAAGGAGTGGAGTGAACGTTCAGCCATGGCACATTTTGGGAGGGTGCCCTTCTCACACCATGAATTCTGCTCAGGACATTCTGGGTTCCCAGCCCCTTACCCAATGCACCATTGTGGTTCTGATGGAGAAATCCCCCTGGGATTTGATCGAATTGTTGATGAAGTCAGCCATGAATTCTTTTTTTACGGTTCCTCCCACCCATACCATCACGAAGAAATGTTTTTCCCATCAGACATTTTCAGTCAGAATGTGCCTGACCAGCATCTTTACAGCCAGTCTCTCTTGGCTTATGGAGAGCTGTACCCTGGAAATCCAGTAAAAAAAAGGCAGCAAGGCACAGCACTGGCAGCAGTGTCACCAAAGGTTGGCTTCAGCTCTGCCTTACTCCCTGACTGCAGAAACTCCTCTGTACTGCATCCCCACCCCTGCAGTCACCAGGGAGAACTCCAGGGAAGGAATAGTGCAAATTCAAATGTGCAAAGAGGCAACACAGATCGGGGGTTTCACATAGGTTTTGACAGTCTGGGTGCTCCAAGTGCTGTTTTCTTAGACAATTATCCATTTGGACAGAAAGTGAGAGAAGAAAGTGGAAATGGGGAAGCTTCTTTGACCAACACTTTCAGAAGATGCAACATAGGACCTGCCCAGCCCCAGGGCTCTGGACATGACAGAGAGGTATTTAAATTTTCTTGCATTAACAATGCTTAAAGATTTTGTTCTTGTTTGTGTCTTTGTACTTTGTGCATTCACTCACACTGTTGCAACATGGATTAGAAGCACTTAATTTCAAGACCTTATGAAAAATAAAACATTTATGCCTCAGGGGAAGCAAAAGCATTTTATACCAGAAGAGAATCTAGATTATGGTCTAGAATGCTCCAGTAGTCTCATTTAATGGCTCACTGAACCATAAAACTACCATAGAAGGGTAAGTACAGAAGTGTAGAGTAAGTTGTGTTTGAAAGATAAGATGACAAATCTTTATGATCTGCTATGAAACCTGAGATTCAAAATAACAATATGTTATGTTGAATCTGGGGGTTTTTTTTGTTGAGACAGGTTATTGTCTCTGTGTCTGGTCTGGCTGACATCTCCTGATGCTGAGAGATGAAACAGAGCCCAACCTGCCTTCACCATGTTCTGCATGCACTTCCATGTGCATATGTAATTGTTTTCTAAAAATAGACACATCTACTCTAACTGTGGAAGCTGGATCCTGTGACACACTCTCTTTTAGCTGTCTGTCTGAAGCAAACCCTTTATCGTTTTTCCTCCTTCATCAGGTGTTCATAGTTCTATTCATGATTTTGCCATTTTTAATAACTGTGTCTTATGGGACCCTCATGACTCTCTGGGATGTTATATCCATCCTCATTTTCTCTCTTTCAAAATCCTGATATGGAGAAGCACTGGCAGCAGTATAAATCCTCCCTTTCCTCCAGTCCTTTCTGAATTCTGAATCATTACATCTGAATCATTACAGAAATCCTGAAATAATCTACAGGATACCTCTGCACCATGAATATTAAAAGCCAGTTTAGGTTCCCCTTCTCCTTTTAACTCCCAGGGATCACAGTATCATACAGCAAAGGGGAAGAGACACTTGATTGACTTATTTCTATGTCTCTGAATAAGGAGAACTATAAAAGTAAACATATGCAGGCCCAGACAGATGGGAAGGCAGCAGGGGGAAATATATCTGAGGACAGGAACTCTTAGGACTAATCCTGTGCACTGCATTTTAGAATTTCAGTGATGAATACAAAAGAGGAGGGGAAGAATAGGTGGAGAGACAAAAAGGCTGTTGTTGTTTTTACTCATGATAGGAAAACTGAAGCATGCTGACATGATGATGAAAAGAACAAGCCTTCTGAGGAGCAAAGCAGAAAATAGTGGGATACAAATGAGCAGGAGGGGATTAAATCATGGGATGGGAAGAAGAGGTGCTAGAGGAAGCAAGCACTTAAGAACAGGCATAAACGCTTCTGTGACGGGGGAGGAGAGAATTATAGGGGAGGGAAGAGAAGAGCTCAGTGAGTCAAGGGCGGCTACAATCGAATGTGTGGGAGGATTTGATTAAGTCAGGGAAGTATTTGAGCTGTTTAGCTCGAAGAGGGAGAAATGGGAGAGAGGAGTGAATCGATTTGTAGCATAAAAATCACTGCGGTCGCAGGAATTCCTTCAGGGAGGAAAAGCCATGTCAGGACAGAAAGAGAGCCAAGGCAAGGGGCTGGCAGCTGGAGCTTGAGATGATAAGGGAAAATAAGAGTGAGAGAAATTCGAGAGAGGGAAGGGCAAAAAAAGCCTGAAAAGCAGTTACTGCTGCTGGGCTGGGAGCTTCGGAAAAGACAAGAAGTGCTGAAGGGTGGCTGACCTGATGCAGAGTAAGACACTCAGAAAGGCTGGAAAAGTGGAACAGCCCAGCAAAACAATGAGCACAGGCTGGATTTGTGAGGTCCAGAACAAGTAAATAATGCATCCAAGTAGTGGGAGATGAAAACCAAGACTTCAGAGTGAAATCCAAAGGATACTGAGACATGGAGATTAGAATTGAGATGGGTCATAGGTGGGCAAGATGAAATATTCAAACTGCTGGAATCATACTGGTATTCTGATCCACAGCTCTTGGATGCAGTCGTGTGGCCCTAGGCTTTATTTAATGTGTGTTGATCAAAATATGTCCAGGGTAATAAAAGAAACATTAGTTTTTTCTGGCCTTGTCATTGCAGGTCAGATGTTCAAAAATAGTAAAGGAAACTCTCTTCATAACATCCCAGCGAAAGGAGATGTTATTTTTTTTTTCCATATTAAAAAGAAAACTGAAATAAAACTTAAAAAGTATCTAATATATTTAGCTACTCCATCTATGATACTTGGAATCTAATTTTAGATTCTGATGTTTTCAGAGTAACTAACAAGACTCCTATCTTCACCCAGGTCCCATCATTAGACTAAACATCATGATTTTGTTTTCGGTGCTCCAGAAATGAGAAATGCACTATTAGGGTTCATATTTGGAAGGATGTTTTAGGTGACTTGATTAGCATAATGTGAGAAGTCTGTGGATGAAAAAACATTCCACTCATCAAGGGATGAATTCAGTTCCTTCATCCCTGTTGTCATCACTTCTCTTCATGGCCAGTTCTGTCTCATTCACTGCTCTCTGTAAGATATTTGCAGTCCATGAAAACTCAACTCCTATTGAAAACTAATGTGATCATGTAATTAACACTTTACTTTATATGCAAGAAGAAGAAAGTAAAGTTTCTGAATGTGTGAAAAGAAGACTTGACCAAACTAAATCTTTATTCCCTAAGATTCATCAATGGAGCTGGAGCCATTTCTCTCCTTGTTATACCTCTGCCACCGGAATGAATTTGAGAGACTTAGCAAAGGTATTTTCCAAATGTGCAGACCATTCCTAGGCTGCACAGGATTCTTGTTTGCCATCAGGGATCACTCAGAGATGCTGCCAGCAGAGGTGCACAAATCAGAGGGCTCCTGGCTCACTCCTGTGTCCTGCAGGGCAGGATCCAGATTGAAGCTTTGCTTTGTCAGGCTCCCCTTTGCCATCCTTTAGTAATTATTTAATCATGTTCTTCTTCAAGCCATGAGGATTTGAGGATTCTTACCCATGTCCTTGTGGCAAATCATGCATTCCAAGCCTTGCCTCTCTTCTTGCTCAATTCCCATCTGTTTCTCCTTCCTTGGTTTGCAGTTTTCAGTCCCATTTAATGTTGTGCCTCAGCCTCACCTTTTCTTACCTGTGGACTAATTTTCTTAGCTTTTCACTTACTGGCTATTTCTCTTTTTCCAGGTTCTTTTTCCAGGGCACCCTGCTCTGCAAGGACAGAGCTGCAGATGGAAAAGGAGCCTTTGTTTGATTTTGTGGGGTTTTTTTTAATAAATAAGTAATTTTGGGAGACCATCACTATCACCAAATCATTCATAATTTCTAAATAGTGAAAGTCCTCTAGAGGTTCTTATTACTGTCTGATGAGGTGAATTGTAAGGTAGGTGCCTAATCAAAATGGAAACAATGAACCAGAGGTGTAACATTTTCACTGGTTTTTGAAGGACCTTTTTCAACAGTTCTTAGAACCAGGGAATGAGGGACTACTGATTTTGATTGCTAAATTTAATTTTACTTTCTTACCTCAGGATTATCGATTGCTATTTTCCTCCCAGACAATTTCAACTTTCCCCTCTATTGATGATTCCCCCTTAGTATCTTCAAATTTCACATGCACTCTCCTGATGCTTTATGTGGTATTGTGGGTGATGAAAATACTACATACCATCACTTTTGGGTTTCATTGCATTGACATGAGGTTTCTGACTTCTGAGCTTTCAGTTCTGCCATTGTGATTTCCCAGTCACCAGCCAGCTCCCAGGAGATCTCTCATCTTTTATAATCATCCCATCTTTTCAAATATAATAATATAACTAAAATTTCCCACCCTGCATCTCTGAATGCATATTGCACTTTCTTGTCCAGCCAAAAAGAATCTTAAGTTCTGCTTATTAATTTCTTATAATTTAAATTTATAGTAATAAATTTCCACACTTTTACATAAATTATGAAATAAACCTTTTGCAGCATCTCAGTTCCCCCTTCTGTGACACATCTCTTCTCTTTCTGAGGGGGTTTAAAAGCTCTTAGACAGTTAAGCCTTGTGATGTCTCTACCCACAAGAGCAGAAAGGGCTGGCAGGTGTGACAGTATTAAGTTCTTTCCTGGAGGAAATGTTCTGGCTGAAGAGTGCTTCAAGCAGACAGACAGAGGGATGCTTGACCCAAAGCAGTGGCCCAGACCTCTGCTCTCCAAGTTCACAGAAAAATTGTGGGGATTTTTCACATTCAGTACAGTCTCCTGGCTCCCTCTTATCTCTCTTGGGGATTTACCTGGCAGCTTTATGGAGTTTGAGGGGATGCTGAGCTTCCTGCCAGGGCAGAAAGAGAAAAAATAAGGATTAAAACACACTGAAGCACAGAGCTGCAGTTTGTCCTTCTCCCTTTAGTGAACTGAATATCTGCATCTGGAGTTATCTGTGCCTTGACACCGGGAGAATTGTGAAAGCTTTGGAATTCCTCGTGTTCTGCATGGAGGGGGAGAACAGTTGTTACCCAGGGCAGCTGATGCTTTGTGACTTCTGAGAGCATTTAGAGTGCAGTCAAAATGGGGTCATTTGTGTTTATCTGGAACTCCACCAAGCCAGGGGAGCAGTGCTAGGCTCTCATGGAACAAAATTCAAGGTTAGCCTCATGGTCTTTCTGCTTGTGATGTCTAAATAACTCAGCTCTGTTGCTTCTGGGGTCTTTTTGGTGTTTTTAGGCTGCAGGTTGGTCTATCCAGCTGATTGAGGCAGATCAAGGAAGTAATGAGAGCACAGTTGGTTTTTGCAACGCAGTGGAGAAGTAAGTAATGAAAAAGCTTTTTTTCAGCCCACTATCACACTTCACTTATTCACATTACTTAGACACAAGTTATCCCTGTGTATCGTGTAAAAACCACGAAGGAACTTTCTCTTTTAACTGTCTGCTTTATTAGTGATAGGTACATTTAACTCTTCACTGTTGATGGCTTAGAGTGTGTGAAAATTCCCATCCTCTTTCTGTCAGTTTTGGACAATATCAGTGCCTGTGTAATTGTGAGCAGGAAAATCAGAGTTGGAGGAGCTGATTGAGAACAGAATTGCTACATACTGACATGATGAAAAGTGAGACTTAGCAAGGGATCAAACCTACTTTAATTATATTTTACCATTACACTTAATAGCCTGAATTAATGGGATAGAAAATTTTTTACTTTATTTTCTTAATCTTCTGTGGAAAAATAAATTGTGTTGAAATCAGAGCACACTAAAAATTATGAGTATTTAGACCATCTGTGCAGATTGAGTTTTCTTTTGTAGATATTCACTGATTACACAGTCAAGTTGTTTGCACAAATGCACACCTTTCCCCTCAGAAAAGCAGCTGGAAAGTGGAATCCTGATTTTGTTATTAGACTTTAATGAATTGATTTTACTCAAGGTCAGCCAAGGCTGCTTCTCTTAAAAGAGAAAAAACCCCAAAAAACCCAAAACAACCCAATCACAAAACCCAGTTTGATATTAAAAGTGAGTATATTACATAGGAAATTAAGAGTGAGTATATTATAAATGAAATTAAGAGTGAGTATATTATATATTCAAATGGGGTGGATGGTCAGCTTCAAACCATACTCAGTCACACATCTCAGTTTCCTTTTCCACAGTTCATCAGGCTGAGCCCCAGCCCAATTCTTCTACCATGAGAAGCACAAAGGCACATCCCACATGGCTGCTTTCCTCCCAGCTATTCAGATTTTGTTAATGTCTAAACATTCTAATTACAGGAAAAGCGTTATATTGATCTTTTTGAATAGATGAATTTATTTATAAGGCTAAAAAGATAAATACGAATAAGCAATTCTTGTTTTGTAAGAACTTGTTTTGTTTGTGTCATGAGCAAATACCCTTAAAAAGAAAATAAGGACAGCTTTTGCTTTTCTTCTATCAAATAAGTAGAGAAACACTTTTAGGACAAAATGTCACAGCGACCAAAAGACCCAAAAAAGTCATAAATTTTCAAATAACTTACATAGTCAGTCTTGCCAAATGAGCATCCTCCCAGTCCCCAGTGAGTGTCAGCTGCTGGCAGTTTCCTGTGTCAGAGGCAGGATGGATAATTCAGATTCTGTGTCATGAATTCCTGCAGCTCCAGCTTGGAGCTCAAACAGAAACCCATCGAGTTTTTCTCTGCTTGCACAGGTAGCAGTCTGTGGTTGAAACATTTGGTTGTACACGGCTGTAAATCAGCCCTTTCTCAGGTTACTGCCTCAATTATGAACACACTAGGTTATGAAATGCTGTGAAATAGCAAATCCCTGTAAATGTCAGTACTTTCTGAGTTGTTTCAGCACAGAAAGAAAGTAGCACAAGATTTTATTTGTCTCATGTTCTTCAGTTATGCTTTGGAAGACCCAAACTTTCAAAGTTTTGCAATGTTTTGCCCACCTGCTCAGGCCAGAAACCCTTTAATCATGTAAAAATAGTAGATGGCCATAAATGAGCAACACTTTCAGAAACTTGAATGGTTTTTTTTATAATCTGAAAAGCAAATTTGTGTCCCCACATTTTGCTAAAATACAAGCAGTGTGTGGGTAGGGGAGGAGATGAGGTTTGCTCAGGTTTGGAATGACTGCCAGTAAGTCAAGGAGGTGATTCATGGCCTGTGTGTGCACACAGCCTGCTAATTTGGTGCTGGATGAAGGGTAGTGAAGTTTGCACTTTTATTCAGTCCTTGGCTTTCTTGCAGAAACATGTTTCAGGGGGAAAGCTGTGCCTTGTGCACAAAGAAAATAGACTGACAGCAGCTGCACAGGTCACCCAAAGAGCCTGTGCAGGGTAATGGGTTCTAACCATGAGAATAAATCCACCTTGTACTGGAGGTACTCCTGTCAAGCCTCATTTCCTCCCACCCCACTGAAACATCCAGCCCCTGGCTTTTCATGGTAAGAAATGGGCTGCTTCACTGGATTATTCATTTTGGAAGCCTAGGCTTTTTTTTTTTTTTCCTTTCTCATGCTGTAGAAATGCAGGGCACAAAAAAGTAGTTCACATGGTTGTTTGAGAGACCTGGGCAGCAGCTCTGAGGTAGGAGGTACCAAAATAATGAAGATTTTTATGTGAGAGAGCTGAGGTTCAAAATACACTCCCCAGAGACATCACAAAGCATTCCCAACTCAGAAGCCACAAAATGCTGTGTGAACTAAAAAACAAAAGAGAATGCAGGATGCAGAATGTTTGGGTTTAGCTGCTAAATATTTTGGCCAATTAGTGAAATGTAAAACTTCAGCTGGTACAATATGTACCCTCACCTGCAGCTGCAGGGCGGCTGTGCTTAAAAAGCAAGTTTAACCCCAGATGACAGCCCTAACACCTGGGACCAGTGATCATTAGGAAATGGGACCTCAGGAGGAATTGGTTTCTGCAAGTCTGTGGTAACTGGGAGGAGGAGGGGGAATGTATTTTATAGTTAATGGTATATCAGAGGGACTCAGTGACTGTAGCTGTTACTGCACTCCACAGACTTTTACGTAAATACCCAGGGTTTTAGTGATGAGGATTCAGACTGGATTGGAGAGAGCTGTGGAAATAGACACTCCTTGAGATTTTGCATAGGAAGCTTGTTCCTGGATTCATTTTGACCAGATGTCCTTGTGCAGCTGTCTGTGCATGTGCTCTTGGCTAGTTCTCTGTTAAAACTGTTAGTTAAATACATATCTGAGCACTGTTATTTCTCCTGAGCTCAGTGTCCACTGAAGCCTCTGTTTAAACTCCTTTTGGTTTCACTGAGGTCAAGCTCAGCAATGGTTCTGTCAAGTTCATGAAGATTTTGCTGGTGGTTTCCCTAAAAGCAACAGATTTATTTATGTGTGCTGATAGTAGTTATCTCACTAATGTATGAAAACAGAGTTTGAGTTGCTACCCTTTCTCTCCACAGAATTTTATTCCTAACAGCTCTCTATATTTTATATTATATTATCTCNGGAGTCTCCAGGCTTGGAAATTTTAGGGTCTTACAGGAAAAACCCTGAACAAGGTGGTCTGAATTCAGTGTTGACCCAGATTTGCAGGTAAGAGGTTCTTCCCAACCTAAATTATTCTGTCATTAATGACTATCAGAAGCTGCCACTGCTCCTGTGCATCCTGCATCTGTGATTAATGGGAGAATCTTTAATTCCAGCTCTAGCAATTTTTATTTCTGAACATATACAAAAATAAAAGAAATTAAATCTTATTTCCCCCTCTCTTCCTGTGCTGCTTCATTAAGTGATAGTCTTTTTTGTCTTCTTTTTTTTTTTTATGAATAATTTCTTCAGTTTTCAAGGAATTATTTGACTGTAATTGGCTGAGTATTAATTATCTCAAACTTGTTTGGAGTAATAAGCAATAGGGCAGAAGTAGGGGAAAGGATTACTCTTTTTTGCCTCATCTAATATAAAGTACTGTTCAGTTAGGCAAGAACATTTGGCAGAGTAGGGAAAGGAAGATGAGTCTACAGAGTGGAAATGAGTGATGCTAGCAACTTTTGGATTTTTCCCAATGAGTGACCCGAAAAAAAGTGCATGTTACAATTTTAATTCAAGATTCTGTGCCACTCTTCATTTTCTGAACTGTTTAATTCAGCCAACAAGCACTGCAGTTTACACACCAAACCAGCTGAGTTGGTGAAAATGGTGAGTTCTCAGAAGGCTAAATGATTGAAATTGGTAAAACCAGTAGAAAAATGTGACATTGAAGTGTCTTTTTGAGCAAAAAAACCCCAGTTTTGCAAAGTAAATTAACATTTTCAGAAGGAGCTTTTGAATCCATTCATGAATTTGTTTTTCCCTGGGGGAAACCAAACCAAAACAAAAAACAAGCTATGGTAACCTGCTCTGGTTTATTTCAGTTTTGTTTCTGTCATAACCCCTCCCCTAGAAATGTCAGCTGCTCTCTGAGGTTTCCCCATCCTCTTGAACATAAGACCAAATTTATCAGACAAGTTTCTAGATTATGAAAAAATCCTTTTCCATTCTTGGTCAATTCCTCTAAAATGGACAGAGAGGAAGAGTATTGGCAAGTGTTGGAAAATGGCTTAAAAAACTGAAGTAGAACTGGAGGAAATTCTCAAAATGCTGAAGTGTTTCTGAACTGCAGGTTGGACAAACTGACATAGAACTTCCTAATCTATAGGGATTATAGGGATTATGTATATTTTTATGCTAATATGTGGCTAGAAAATTATTAAATAATGTTAATACAATATATTGCATATATATAGAATACATTGGAGTATTAATTTACTTCTTAGTTATGGCTAAAAGGGTGTGCACAGCAGAAACAATACCAGCTAAAATTCTGGATGCTTTTTTTGTCATAAGTGGCTACAGAGTCAACTTTTGCATCATTGGAAATGTACCAAAATGTTCATCAGGAAAATGAAAAAGAAAAAAAAAACAACCAAAAAAAACCCCAGCATTGTCTGTTCCTTTCCTCCTGGGAATTTTTCTCATCTCTTTTTCATTCCAGCTGCCCAACAAATTGCTCATTTCCTTTTAAATGGACAGAGATTCAAAAATTTAAAAAGTACAATAAAATCGAGTGTGTCTTGATCTAATTCCTCTTGATGGAGCTAGTCTGCAGCAGTTGTTGGGAACTCCAGAAAACAACCCCTGATTTTCTTTGCTCAAGTATGTAGCCTGGAACTCTCCAGCAAGCTGCTATTAATTTTCCTTGCTATCTTTATTTACAGCTGGCTGTATCACTCACGACTTAATTGTGGAGATCCTGCGCTGCACCAATCAATCCCCAGCCCGGGAGGAATTCCTCCTGAGCCTTCACGGGGCTGATGAATTCTTACAAAAGTAAGCACCTCATTAAGGCACGAGCCATGTAAACAGAGCCACAGGGAGAGGGAGGGGGTCAGGCTCCAAACACTTCATGTGCACTTTCTGAAAGCCCTGAAACACACGGTGTTTGTGCTCTGCAGAGAGGGTGGTGTGCTCCAGTGCAAGGATTCAAATCCTCTTTTATGGAACCTTTGTGCAGCCTTTAATTGTTTGCCTTTAATTGTTTGTTTGACTCTGTTGTCCTTCTGGTCTTTCTCAGCTGCAGTACAAGGATGCTGCTACCTCCTCAGTCTTGTGGGGGTGTTATAGGCAAATCCTCAGAGGGGGAAATCACCAAAGAGAGGAGAAAATTTAATGCAGCTGCACAGCAGGTGGTTTTTTTTCTTCATATCCAGTTGCAGCAGTAGCAAAGCAAATGAAGGCAGCACTGAATGCAAGTTTAAAACACATTAAACACACGAGCAGGTCTTTGTGAACGCACGCAGTTTACAAGTAGGGAAGGAAATGCTCTGGTTCACATTAATCCAGGTAAGATCTTGTGTTGTACTGTTGGACACGAAAGAAACACGTAGACTTTTTAGTAGTAGGTCAGGACTACCCAGGTAGGACCAGAAAAAAGGCTTGCCTTTTTTTATTCTCTTATTTTTATATATTTTTTTAAGACAATTGTGGATTGGTCAATGAGGTTACCACCTTTACAATTTTACAGGATAATGACATAGTCTATCATCTTTCTCCACCTTAGGAGAAAGGAATGAAAACAATTTAGAAGTTTAAAACAATTTAGGCCGGTTACAAAAACAAGGACTGTGTTTATAGAAAATGCATGAGAAATTCTACTACAGAAGTAAAAACACAGAACACTGCAAAAACCAGGGCGACACTCTTGTGGTGGCTGAAAGCACTACTGGACTCAGCTAGTTGTTTTTTTGTCCTGTGGCAGCTGAAATTCAGGTGGCAGCCCAAGTGAGCAGGTTGTGTGCTGGGGCAGCTGAAGAGCAGACACTTGGCAGGCAGGCTGGGGACAGGGGCTCTCAGCAGAAGGCTGGCAGAGTTCTGTGGTGCCACCTTCATCTGGCACTGCAGCAGTCACAGCTCATCTGTTAGAGGTGCAGGAAGTGTTAGATAAAACAGAGTATGTCTGTAGTTGAAAGGGGAGGTTTTAGAAGCAGTCATATTTACAGCAGAATGTAAAAATTACCTGCAGTAGCCTGGAGCAAGTCAGTTTGATTAATGGTTGTGAGAGCAAGTGTCACACTGTGTGAGGTGGCTTTGTTCTGCATCCAGCTTGAGCACTCCTACCCTTACACAGGTGCACAGGCCAAATGTTCAGATGTTCACAGTGAATTGCATTTGGCAGCTAAAGATGCCAAGATTGCCTCTTCAACATTTCTAAGCCCCCTCTTCTCTCATTCCAACCTTGGTAAAGCAGGAGCTGGAACAGCGAAGTGCTGTGTTATTCATTAGAACATCAGAATCACCAAGCAGAGCAGAAGCACCAGGCCATTCAGAGATCTGTTAGTTACAGAAGAAGGCTTGGCCTTTTTTTTTTTAAATTATTTTTTCCAAGGTGCTCTTCTGATTTCAAAGTAATGGCTAGAAAATGGAAATAATGAGCCATTGTGTTGAGGATGAGCTCGGTGCAGTACCTGCTGAAGAGTTGTGTTTTCATTGCTGGGGAGAATGCATCAACTGCAGAGTGTTTAAATTCCTGCACTTGCAGGATCTCTGCACGTCTCATTAGCAGAGAAACAAGGTCAATAATGTTCTCAGCTTTCTCACTTTGCTCCTTCACTGTCCTGCAGGAAGCAATGAGCTGCACCTCCAACTTCAGCAGCTTGCAATTCTACACTGTGCTGTTAAATTCAGCTCCCTTTCTTCTGCCTCTTCAGCAGAGCCCTGGATCTGAGATTTGAAACCCCAGGCCCTGAGGATCCCTTGGGTGGTTTAACACGGCCTGAGGAGCTGCCTCAGGGTGAATTTTTTCCTGTGTGTGGGCTATCTTTAAGTGCAAATTGGTTTCCTCCCAATGTTGCTGGCAGAGTGATTTGATGCATTTGTGCACAGCTCTTCCCCAGATCTGGAGTCTGTTCACGGATGAATTCCAGTAGAAGATCCCCAAGTTCTGAGACAGCAAAGGGAATAAATACTCTGCTGCTCCTGCTGTACTGTAATCCAGAAAAAAACCTAAAGTGAAGCCAAAAAGGTGATTTGATGAATTGTTCTCAGAAGAGAGTGGTTTAGTGGAGCAGACAGCTTTGTCAGGATTTGTCAGGAGCTTTCATTTGCTGTTACATTGGATTGTTTTAACGAGCACTTCACCCCACCTCCTGCAGGAGCACCTGAAAGACTCGATGATTTCTAGGATCCATTTAGCTTTGAATGAGATGGGGAAGAAAAAAACCCTCTGTGCTAATGACCAGTACAGATTCCATCATCCATCATTCCCTCCCTACCTTGGGCTCCCATCCTGCCTCACTCACAAGTAGAATATCAGATTTCAAATCCCCAAATTTAAAGATATCAGAAGATAGCATACAGACTGCAGGTCAGTCTGTGATTAACAGAGCCATCTGTGGAATTCTGATTTGGAATCTCTTTTGTTTTCTGGCCTTTAAGTTCCGTGTGTGTGCTGTGGGAACCCTGGCCTTGCTGCAACCTCCAGCCTTTCTTTTTCATCCCATCAAACAAACCCTCTAGATCCACTTTGAAATCTTGCTCTCACACTTTCTTTTTTTCCCTTAGATTTAAAATAGCTACCCCCTAAATATGATTTTATCAGGCTTTTCATGAAAAATGTTATATAAAAGCAAATAAAATTGTGCCTAAACACCTTGTGTCAAATAACTCCTGGGTCTTAATGCCAGCAGCCAGCCAAAACCAACCCTTCTCATGTGTCAGCACTGAATCCATTTTTATAAAAACAGGCCACAACCTCAGAGCATCCTGAAATTCCCAGTAAAACAAAACACCAATGTATGTAAGAATATGAACATTTAAAAAAAAATACTTTATTATTTTATTGATGTGTGTGCCAGCAATAGGTTGCAGCAATGTAGATCAGCAAAGGAATGTAGTGCCAGAATACTTCTAAGCTTTATTTCTAAACATCTCTTCATTCTAAGGTGTCAGAATATTTAAAGTTCCATCCACACTCTCACATGGTATAATTTGCACAGCTGCCTTTTTGCTTTGCAGTTCAGGCACCACAGTGAGCAGGGGACTGGAATTGAAAAATCTAAATGCTTATCTTTTCTTCTAACATGCTTGCCCGTGACCTTATTGGTGATTTTTTTTTTTTTTTTTGGCCTTACTAATTCTGTTCTCTGGGAATTGAAACCTAAATAAAAATTGGTTTTCACTCAAAGTGAAGTTTAAGCTATTAATTATAGACTGACAGAGACATAATCATGCAGATTGGAATCATAAGAAGCAAGCACCTTCGGATGAATATGTTCTTTGTGAAAAATAAACATCATTTGCTCTTGTCACTGCAGATTAAGTTTCTCATTCAGAGATGATGCTTAGCTGAGTTACTTAAAATATTCTGATTGAACTGTATTAGGATTTGGAGCTTAGAGCACATCAGAGAACCTTGCTGTGGGGAAGCAGGCAGTGAGGGAGTCTCCAGAGACAGGGATTTTCCCTTTCTTATATTTAGATGCCTTGTGAGACCACAGGCAAGTGACTTGGATCAGTCATTGCCATGTCTTCTAAAGACAAAAACTTGTGGTTTTGTCTTTAAAAAGTTTGTGTCTCCTAAAGACAAAACCTGCATTTCTCCTCATGGCATTCTCATCAGAGCTGTATTCTCCATATAATTTCAGCAAAAAAAAAAAGGGGGAAAATGTTGAGTTAACAAGGTTGTAACACTTTCATTTTTGTTTCCTTTGCAGAGCTCAGAGCACTGTAAACCAGTTACTAATAATCATGTTATCCTCCAAAGGGGAAATATTACTTTTGTCTTAGTAGTTCTGGTATGGCAGCAGATCTGCCTGGGGTGCAGCTAAAAGGTAGTTTGTCAATCTGTGCCAAAGCCACACTTCAATTTCTTGTACTTCACTTTTCATCTGGACCAGGTTTCCACATTATTTTGTCGAGGCATTAATCCATTTTGTCTGGTCCCTTGTGTAACTGCAGCTGTCAAAACTTTTCTCTTTGTATTTGTGCAAATTAAATCCATTCATGAAGTCAACTGCACGGCCACTTCTGTCTGCAATATTTCAGGCAGCATTGCTGTGTCAGTGAGGGCTTTGCTGATGGATGGTATCTGCTTGACACAGCACAAGCTAACACGAGGCACTAATGTAAAAGCAGTTATAATAACAAAATTAGGTTTATCTTGGTGTAATTTGTTGTGCCTGCAAGCGCGGTGACATGGAAAAATTAAACTTGGAAAAGACAGCTTTTATAGAGCTGTGGTACAAGATTGCTACTTCATAGGAGGGTGCAGCTCCTCTGTGCTGGTGCAGCTACACCAATTCCTGTCCCTGGCATTGCAGCAGGAATCTGTGTCCTGGGGGAACCAGGAGAAGGGGACTCAGGACTCATGGATGTGTCTCTGTAATATTCTTGTTACTAAGCCTGTCCAGAGGCAGAATGAAGGTGAGGCAGAATGAAAAGTGCAGGAAGGATGGTGAGGTAGAAAGTAAAAAACATAAATTGAGGCAGTTCTAAGATGCTAAGGAAACTTCCCAGTCTGACCTTTCAGGAGGCTCTGGCAGTGACAGTCCCTTTGTTGTTAAAGGAGCCTGTGCCAGTTCATGCCCTCTTGCCTTGCTGCCCTTTGCCCCCATCCAGAGCACAGCCCTGCACTGCACTGATGAACTCCTCAACCACAGAATATGAAGATCATGGTGGAGTTCATCATTGCAGACATGAGGCAAACATGATTAGGTGAAATGAGGAGAGGGAGAAGTTCCAGGAGAGCCATGGGCAGGCAGAGCACAGGGAAGAGCTGAGGAGCAGCAGAAGAGAACGTGTGCATTGGCACAGCCCCAGAACTGGGAATTGGTCACTTGGACTTGCTTTGAAAGGGGATTTGAGAAGGGTTCAGCTGTGACAGGGGTGTGCTTTTCACCAGGACATTTCACTGTGTTGGTGTTCTCTCCTCCCACTCTTATATCTGCACTTTATCCTCTTGAAGCCAAGAAATTTTGCAGCTGTATGGAAGTGCTGTCAGAGGTGACCCTTGCTTAAGGTATTTTTGTCAGATGGAAATGAGTTTGTCCCTTGATGAATATGTTTGCTTAAAAAAACCCACATATAGATATGTATATATTTACAGCTTTTTGTCACCTCAGTGAAGAATCTGTATTTTATTTAGCTACAGTGTGGTGTGAGTGCAGAACATTTACAAGATGTATAAATTCCCTGTAATTGTGCTGAATGGCAGCTACATTTAAGTTTAGCCATTCATTTATGCTGAAGATTTCAGCTGCCATGTGAGAGACAAGTCTCATCTAAGTCACACTTTCCATGATTTATTCATAGGTGAGCATTTTGGTTTGGTTTTCCTTTTTTTTTAACTAAATCCAGCCATTTTTATTCAGATATTCTATCAAAAGCCCTTTTAGGTAAAAATAGGGTTTACATTTAAATTCTGAGTTTTTCATGACCCTTGACAACCCAAAAAAAAAAAAATCATCTTTCCTTCATGGCCCAGAGAGTTCTGAAACAACTTGCCAGGCTGTAAAACTGTATGAATATGGAAAATACCTTTTTGTGCTTCTGTGGCTGAAGGCTCAACAAAGCCTCCTGAATCCAACTGAACACACACCAAAGTTGTAACTGGTGATGCATAATAACTTGTTTTGGTGTTGATTTTACCTTTGTAAAAATCATTGTTGTTTTTCCATTAATCCCAAAAGACTTTTTTAAATGTGAAAAGATGTTTGCCTCAACTGTGAAATAATTTTTGAATTATTTCACCTGTTTAAAACAAGATGGGAAGGGGAAAAATATGACATTATTCTTGTTCCAAGTAATTTTAAGAGTGACAAACCAAAGCTGTGTTCTGACTTAGAAAAAGTTGCCAAGAGTGGTAAATGGAAAGAGGGTAATAAAATTAAGGAATTTTGCAGTCATGGGCTGCTGGATCATCTTTGACCAGGAACCACTCCAGCTGAGTGAGCCTGATCTTAGCTGGCACAATACTTGAGAAAGAAAAAGATGAACTCTGCTTTTACCACCTCTGTGTGAGCTGCACAGGGTGAGAACTTTGAGAATCAAGGGTCACCTGTCTTGATGTGTGTGATTTTCAGACCTACAGGCAATATTTGATTTTTGAGTTGGGTATCAGACACTACAAATCATTCTGGTGCATTAATAACCAGGATTCTGCACTAGTTTGGGTTTGAAGAACATGCAAAAAAACCTCAAGGTTTGGGAGCACATGCAGCTTGTCAAGGATATCCTTTCTCTGTGTCGTTGTTTTTCTGTTACAGAACTGAATGGTCAATGATACAACCAAGCAATTATTATATGTTTTACTGGAAAACACGCCAGAACCAACCCCATCAATTTCCACAGAAGCAGGTGCCAAGAACTGCTTTCGTATTATTCCGTCTTCTTTGCACTATTGGTGATGAATTAGAATTTAGTCTACTGGTGCTTTTAGGAGGGGTAGCAAGGCAAAAAGAAGGAATTGGCAAGCAGAGATAACCATTTATTTGTTGTTTTCCCCCAAACTGCAGCAATTGTACTTTGGGAAGCCATGAAAGCCTTCGCAAGGCACCCACCTGCATTCAGCTTCGCCTGCACCACGCTGGGAATTTAAAGCCAAGTTTGGCCAGAACAGTAAGTAGCTTTTTTTTTCTTCCCCTTTCCTTCAGCATCCCTGAAGGAAAGAAATTCCACCAATCCTTTCACACAGCAACCTGCAGTAATAATCAGAGAGAGATTATTTGCTTTCCTGAGAATGCATATGTTACTGCTGAACTGCATTCAAAATGTCCTGGGGAGCAGCTGTGCTTTGCTCCTGTACTTGCATCTGGTGAAGAATTGCAGACAACACATGACTGAAAAAAACCAAGGGTTACTTCTTCAGAAAAAAAAAAATCAGTTTTGTCAGAATTTAATCCTGTTTTATTTCAGGTGGTCAGAGATTTCTTACTTCTGATTTACTTCCAGCCCAAAGTTTGCAGTGCTGCAGAAGCTCTGCTCTGGGCAGTGTTCACTGGCAGTGTGCTGTCTATGTTCTCAGACAGCACCAGCAGCTCACTGGAGGATTGCTCTGGGTCCCTGGCAGATAAACTCTTCTCTTCTCTTCTCTTCTCTTCTCTTCTCTTCTCTTCTCTTCTCTTCTCTTCTCTTCTCTTCTCTTCCTTCCCTCTTCCCTCTTCCCTCTTCCCTCTTCCCTCTTCCCTCTTTCCTCTTCGTCTTTCTCTTTCTCTTTCTCTTTCTCTTTCTCTTTCTCTTTCTCTTTCTCTTTCTCTTTCTCTCTTTCTCTTTCTCTTTCTCTTTCTCTCTTTCTCTTTCTCTCTTTCTCTTTCTCTTTCTCTTTCTCTTTCTCTTTCTCTTTCTCTTCTCTTTCTCTTCCCTTTCTCTTCTCTTTCTCTTCTTTTCTTCCCTTCTTCTTTCCCTTCCTTCAGTACTCTGGGGTGAATCCCACCAAGGCTCTGTGGACTTGAGACCATTCAAGTGCTGCAGCTGTCCCCTTACAATTCCAGTGTCCCCAGAGGGAAGGCTGCTGTTGCTGTAGCTGTGTTCCTCCAGCTCAGAGGACTGGAAGCCCAAGGTTTATCAGTACTGTTAAAGGCTGAGGCAAAACAAGCACTAAAGTCCTCTGCTTTTTCTGTACACCCACTTGCCAGTGGACCATCTTCATCACTGAAGGTGTTTTCCTTAGACATGCACCTGCCACTGGCATAGTTAATAAATTTCCTCATTTTCTGGCACAACAAAAGTTGGTGGAAGAAATATCCAAGTCCCTCAAGAGGCAAAGCCTCTCAGCTGCTCAGGGTGATGTTTCCCCTCAGCTCACCTCTAACTCTGCATCATCTCTCCCTCTGGCCCACCTCAGTGTGAAACCAAAAAATTTGATTTTTTCTGAGCTTCAAAGCAAAAGAACTATTGACAGAGAAACTGTGCATGTCCTCATGAATTGATGTATGCCCTGGGCCACGTTGTTGGCCTTCTTCATGTCTCCCATGTAGACAGGACAGTGGAATATGCTGCTGCCTCCACTCTCCCTGCCTGGATTCAATCACATCCTGTTTCCCCCTCTGAATCTAATTTAAAGTTCTATTTCTAGCTCCAGCCAGCTTGTTCTCCTGAGCACTCTTGCCC
Organism: Drymodes brunneopygia; assembly: GCA_013400955.1. Classification (NCBI taxonomy): domain Eukaryota; kingdom Metazoa; phylum Chordata; class Aves; order Passeriformes; family Petroicidae; genus Drymodes; species Drymodes brunneopygia. The sequence goes on along the minus strand of VZTZ01015537.1, from coordinate 73,736 downwards.
CCACTGGTACCTGTACACTACCACTCAGTGTAATGTAAAAATATTCACCAAATAAAATTTCAGATCAAAACATCCTGAGCACAATTGAGACCATGCTGACTTTGGAAAATACCATGCAAATCTCTCCAGTAGACATTCTTCTCATCAGAATAATACATGCACCTCTCTTCCACAGGGTGGGGATGACCAAAGAAGGTTCTGTGTGGAGGAGCTCTTGGAAGACACTTGTGCCTGGAGGCTGACTCGGTGAGCTGGTACACAGCACTGTTTATGTTTGTAATTGTTCTCATTTCCTTGCTCCAAAGGAAAGTTCTGAGAACTGCTGGGGACAGAAATGATAACGAAGAGAAAGACAATTGGTTCAATATTTCAGACTTTGTATTTTCAGAAAATCAATGTTTTTTGGCTCTGTGTAATTTTTCCCAGTTCCTTCCTTTTGATGTTGCTGAAGTTTTCATTGGAGGGTTCATATTTCCCATAAATTCCCATGATTGAAGGTGTCATCATTTTCATGTGTGTGTTGCTGTTAGAGAATTTTTGAGATTAAATACAGTAAAAATAGCAGGTTTGCTCTTCATTATGACTATATATGTATATATATGTTGTCTTTTTTTTTTTTTTAATGGAGGCTAACTATGATGAGCTTTTAACTTGGCAATCGAAGTGAATCTGATTTCAAAGCCAGCTTGTGATGGACAAACACTAAATGAGAGAGATTCCTCATTCACCTTTAAATACATTCCATTTAGATAAAGAAGCTGTTAACAATTTTTGTGATGTTTTTCATCACTGTGTTATAAAGTACTTTGCCAATAACAGTAAACTTAAATGGCACACCTGTCATTTAGCAGATGGAGGAAAACAGAGGGGTATTGACTCGTTTGGGGAGGGTAACTGGTGCTTACTGAGGACCCAGCTGGTTTCCTAGGAGCATGGCCCAAATTTCCATTCTGGTCAAATTTCTATTCTGGTCCTTGCTATAAGGAGATCAGTAGAAGATGGGTGTTTTAGAGATGACAAGTGTATGAAATTGAGGAGCACAGAGAATGTCTGCAGGACAGGATCATTTTCTGCAGGTGCCTTTTCTCCAGGCTAGACAATCCCATCTCCCTTCACAATTCTTCACTAGAATTGTGTTCCACACCCTTCCCCAGCTCTGCTCCCTTCTCTGGACACCCTCCAGCACCTCAATGTCTTTCTTGACATGAGGGGCCCAATTCTGAGGCTGGAGGACAATCACATGGGACCAGCTGCCAACAATTCCATCCACCACAACCCTCTGGGCCCAGGCAGGCGTTTGGACACTGTTTAGTGAGGCAGAATGGTGATAGAGAGCATTTCAGAAGGGGAACCTTGCATTTCTCCATAGTAGGTGCTGCTGCCAGGAGACTGAAAAGTGGAAGCTGTAAGTACTTGCCATGTTCTTGTCATTCTCCTCCCAAACAGACCAGCTGGGAGCTCAGACTGACTCTCTTAAGTTGTTTGTGCTTTTCTCATTCCCTTTTCAAAACTCTTGCACCATATTGACTTGCTAAAAAGCTAAAAAAAATGTCTTGAACAACGAAGTACTAAATGTTCACTGGTTGGTTAGGCTTGCCATATTTATACACAGCTATAAAGATGCACCAGTGTGAAGTGTGTCTGTGTGATGAGATATGGGTATTATTAGTTATCTAGCAGACAAAGACCCAGGATAGCATTAGCAGAGGTATTTCAATCATTGTTACAACTTGCTGGATTTGTTTCCTATTAGTGATGTAAAATTACAGCTCTTTTATACCGAAAATTCTCTGGGGTATAATACATTGATGGAAAATATGCTAATTTTTTGAGCTAGCATTGTAATTTAGGAAATAATTCTGTGGCCTGCATCTCAACCAACCATGCTAATAAACATGCTCACCTGTCTGGAAAAAAGACAAGGCAAGCTCATATGTTCAGAACTGCTTTTGAGCTGGGTGAGGCTATGAAAAAGATGTTATGCCTGAAGACTTGGTCAAAGCAGAGCGACAACTTGTATTAGCTGTGATTTGACAGGATTACAGGAGGAATTTCCAGGCATCTGCTCCACACACAAACTGCCTGGCTAGATAAAGCCAGTGCAGACTGGAAATAAGAAGTTGTAAAGGCAAAACTACCTTTAGCTGGCATCTCCAGGGAAGGGAAATGCACTGTGGTGGTAGCACAGGGAAGGCCACCTGACTTTATCCTGTGTTTATTTCAGTGCAATGACTCCTTTTCTTGCCATGCAATACAGATAATGAAAATCTAATAATCTGCAATTTTAATTCTGATTGTGCAGTTAGCCCAGCTAAAATATATGAGGACACATACAATTTCTCTGGAAATAGTACATTTGCTTTGAAGCTCTGAAAAAATCAAAAAGCTTTTGGGACTTTCAGCTAGCAGACTGCAATGGGGATGGAAGAGTTGGGGCGAATTCCTTCTAAGCGTTCTGAAGAGGGGGAACCTTAATAAAAGATCAGTGGGGGATATAGGAGGGGGAAAAATGTCAAGGATAAAATTATAGAGTAACACAAACAGCAAAGAAAGAATGTAAATTGCAATTTCCACCTTTTCATATAAGCATGTGCAAACCCCAATTACCTCTGATGGCCATCGAGGTAACAATGAGCTCCTTTCACTGATCAGTGGGCTAGGCAAGGTGAAAAACTGAGAATTAAGGTTTCCCTATCCTTTCCTGATGATTTGACCCTGCAGAGGAGGCTGACACAGGAGGATGCCTTAGCAATGGGCTCATAGGGACCTGGTTTTGTTTTGTTCCAGCTGACAAATAAACAACAGCAAGGATTTCACAGTGCTTGAAACACAGAAAATTACACAAATGCTTCTTAAAAGCACAGCTCTGATTCTGGTTATCTGTTGGGGATAGCACTTGGAGCCTGTGCTTCTACAAGGATGAGATTTACAGATTTACAGCTGAAGCATCAGTTGGGTTTAGTGTAGAGAGGTGTGTGCTTCTCTTTATAATCCTGATTAATTTAGTGAAGCTTTGGTAAGACTCAGCAATCTGCCTGTACAAATTTTGGGGCAACTTCTGTAGCATGAGAAAGGCATGGAAGCACAGAGTGGTGTTTGTCTGTCCACAGAAGTAAAACAAATTCTCAGCTTAGGAAATGCAATGGAAAAGGCAGTTGCTGAACCAGTCTGAGCATGGAAACTTGAGAACTGCATGCAAATTAAATTCCATGGATTATTTAGCAATGCTGTCCCGTCGTGTAACACACTTTTATACTTGTGATTTAGCCTGCACTTTTGAAATGTGGAGATTTTCCAGATCTTGTGCAGATGTTTTCTCTGATTCTTCGCAACTTGAGTTTCTGAAGGGATTGAGAAAGAAGGCATTGGATCAGAAAATCATGTAGGTTGGAAAAGACCTCTGGGATCATCAAGTCTAGCTGTAAGAATGCAGAATTTCCTTGAGTCCATCCTTCCTCAAAGTAATATTTAATCACTTGCTTAATTGTAAAGAGTAAAATAAATGGGAATTTCAATAGACACTGAAACAGCAAATCACTTATTGGAGTTCTTTAGCTTGGGAAACTTGTAGCCTCATGTATAAGTAGATTTTTGCATCTATTTTTTGTGGCAAATGATTGCCAAAAAACCAGGGATGTCCAGGCTCAATTGCTTGATGTCTACATACACACTTGGCTTTATTTTATACTNTTAGGCTTGCCATATTTATACACAGCTATAAAGATGCACCAGTGTGAAGTGTGTCTGTGTGATGAGATATGGGTATTATTAGTTATCTAGCAGACAAAGACCCAGGATAGCATTAGCAGAGGTATTTCAATCATTGTTACAACTTGCTGGATTTGTTTCCTATTAGTGATGTAAAATTACAGCTCTTTTATACCGAAAATTCTCTGGGGTATAATACATTGATGGAAAATATGCTAATTTTTTGAGCTAGCATTGTAATTTAGGAAATAATTCTGTGGCCTGCATCTCAACCAACCATGCTAATAAACATGCTCACCTGTCTGGAAAAAAGACAAGGCAAGCTCATATGTTCAGAACTGCTTTTGAGCTGGGTGAGGCTATGAAAAAGATGTTATGCCTGAAGACTTGGTCAAAGCAGAGCGACAACTTGTATTAGCTGTGATTTGACAGGATTACAGGAGGAATTTCCAGGCATCTGCTCCACACACAAACTGCCTGGCTAGATAAAGCCAGTGCAGACTGGAAATAAGAAGTTGTAAAGGCAAAACTACCTTTAGCTGGCATCTCCAGGGAAGGGAAATGCACTGTGGTGGTAGCACAGGGAAGGCCACCTGACTTTATCCTGTGTTTATTTCAGTGCAATGACTCCTCTTCTTGCCATGCAATACAGATAATGAAAATCTAATAATCTGCAATTTTAATTCTGATTGTGCAGTTAGCCCAGCTAAAATATATGAGGACACATACAATTTCTCTGGAAATAGTACATTTGCTTTGAAGCTCTGAAAAAATCAAAAAGCTTTTGGGACTTTCAGCTAGCAGACTGCAATGGGGATGGAAGAGTTGGGGCGAATTCCTTCTAAGCGTTCTGAAGAGGGGGAACCTTAATAAAAGATCAGTGGGGGATATAGGAGGGGGAAAAATGTCAAGGATAAAATTATAGAGTAACACAAACAGCAAAGAAAGAATGTAAATTGCAATTTCCACCTTTTCATATAAGCATGTGCAAACCCCAATTACCTCTGATGGCCATCGAGGTAACAATGAGCTCCTTTCACTGATCAGTGGGCTAGGCAAGGTGAAAAACTGAGAATTAAGGTTTCCCTATCCTTTCCTGATGATTTGACCCTGCAGAGGAGGCTGACACAGGAGGATGCCTTAGCAATGGGCTCATAGGGACCTGGTTTTGTTTTGTTCCAGCTGACAAATAAACAACAGCAAGGATTTCACAGTGCTTGAAACACAGAAAATTACACAAATGCTTCTTAAAAGCACAGCTCTGATTCTGGTTATCTGTTGGGGATAGCACTTGGAGCCTGTGCTTCTACAAGGATGAGATTTACAGATTTACAGCTGAAGCATCAGTTGGGTTTAGTGTAGAGAGGTGTGTGCTTCTCTTTATAATCCTGATTAATTTAGTGAAGCTTTGGTAAGACTCAGCAATCTGCCTGTACAAATTTTGGGGCAACTTCTGTAGCATGAGAAAGGCATGGAAGCACAGAGTGGTGTTTGTCTGTCCACAGAAGTAAAACAAATTCCCAGCTTAGGAAATGCAATGGAAAAGGCAGTTCCTGAACCAGTCTGAGCATGGAAACTTGAGAACTGCATGCAAATCAAATTCCATGGATTATTTAGCAATGCTGTCCCGTCGTGTAACACACTTTTATACTTGTGATTTAGCCTGCACTTTTGAAATGTGGAGATTTTCCAGATCTTGTGCAGATGTTTTCTCTGATTCTTCGCAACTTGAGTTTCTGAAGGGATTGAGAAAGAAGGCATTGGATCAGAAAATCATATAGGTTGGAAAAGACCTCTGGGATCATCAAGTCTACTGTAAGAATGCAGAATTTACTTGAGTCCATCCTTCCTCAAAGTAATATTTAAGCACTTGCTTAATTGTAAAGAGTAAAATAAATGGGAATTTCAATAGACACTGAAACAGCAAATCACTTATTGGAGTTCTTTAGCTTGGGAAACTTGTAGCCTCATGTATAAGTAGATTTTTGCATCTATTTTTTGTGGCAAATGATTGCCAAAAAACCAGGGATGTCCAGGCTCAATTGCTTGATGTCTACATACACACTTGGCTTTATTTTATACTAACAGAAAATCATTGTCAAATCCTTTCTAATGTCTAGAATGTGAAAAAAAACCCAAAAGAACAAACCCAAACCTGTTCTCTTTACCTAATTCTTATTAATTGATGTTGTTTACTTTTTGTTCTGATTTCTAGGCAGAACCTTCTCTCTGTTATTATGAACTACAGAGGTCAAGTGGAATATCTGCTGCAAAATGAGGTATTTGTTCTCAGTTTGTTATATCTGAAAAGCATTAACTTCTACATGAAAGGTATCTAATTATTAATCTGTCTTGGATGCAATTAAGGAAGGCTTTTAATTAAGACCACTTAATCTGACTTTGAAAGGATATAAATTCTCTTAATAAAACTTGGTTTGAGGTTAGGAAGAAAGTGCTACAAATTTAAAATATCAAAGGTGACTGTTTCAAAGTGTCAAGGAGCTTGTAAATAAAACCAGGCTTGTTTGGGTTGGCAGTAGAATAATTGGAATTAATAGAGGTATCAGGCTTTATATGGATCTGCAAAACTTGTCCCTGATTTTGCAAACCCCCAAGCCTAATGTCCACATATTTAAGATACAAATGCAAGCATGTGGTAGTTTGAAGGATCAGGTTTAGGCAGCAAAACTCTCAAGAGCTTTATTTTAATGCATTGTGGGCTGCCAATTGAATGCTGCATGCTTGAATGAAAAAATCTTGTAGGAAATCTTCTCTTCTATCCAATGCTTTCAAGGACAAATGTCTAAAGGACAAATTGAATCAGAGCTTGGAAGGAACCACATGTTTATTTGATCTGACTTCCAAGCTGGCATGACAACTGATTTGATCTGACTCTCAAGTTGGCATGATAACTGATTTTCTAGGGTTTGAAACTGGAAAGAAGACAAAAGATTTAGTAAAACCAAAGAATACCAATGTAGCATAGAGATATTCCAGTGCATCCCTTCCAGAGTTATTACTCATTATGTTAAATTATGGATTTCTTTGAAATATATGTTACAACACAGAATGATTATTTGGCTTCAGAACTCTCTCACCTGCATTTAAGTTCAGATTTTAATCTCTCTGGATATTCTTGATCCATTAGCATCTCTATTTTGTGCAGCCAGAAAAAACATATTTGGATACAAATTTTTACACATATACACCCATATATAGAAATGCACATAAGCATACAGACACACACATGAATACATTAATATATATCAATAATATCTAATATATATAAATGTATAATATAGATATAAACAAACATTACATGCTTCATGCAAATCTTTGATGCTTTTTCAAAAATCAAAACACAAATTCAGAAGCTGTTGAGCTGTGCCCAGCTACAAAGCAAAGCTCTGGCTCTGATACTGTGCAGGTATTTGCTGAGTTTTCCTTTGAAAGCACCATCTCAAAGGGAAGTATTTAGAGTATAAAATGTGATGCAGTCATAACCATTTAGAAAAGTTAGATCCCCAAGCCCAAATGCACATGGATATTTCTTTACTGAAGTAGACCCACCAGGGTAATTATTTACATTCACTTGGAATTTTAGGGCCTAAAGTAAGAGGATTCTAAATTCAAAAAAAAGCCATAACTTCAACATTAATGAGACTTTGCAATCCACCCCCAGCAACTGATGCTGTGCAGATATTCCTCAGACCCACAATGAAGCATTTCTAAATTTGTTTTTGCTAAAGATTTTTACATTGAGTAAGCAATTTCTTGGAACCATTAAATTTTTATAAAGGCAAGGAAGTACATTTTTCAAATATTCATACCATCCAAGGAATATGTGTGTGTCTGGAGCCAAATTTCTCTGTAGTTTATTTTTTTTAATAAGGTCTTTTCTACTCAGGGACACTCAATAAAGTTTATATGAACTGCCTAAAAGAGCAGGATTGCAAGGTAATGATGGAGGTCATATCATGGATGTTTTCATTGAGAGGCATCACTGGATGGAGCTTTTTCAAACCTAGAATCATGAAAAATGATTTGCTTTAATTAGTGGCTCAACAAAATTTATGGAGCTCTAAAGTAATAAGTTACAGTCATAAATATGTGGTAAACAAAGCAAAAATGAGGAGCCTTTATTTGGTCTTTGAATCCTAATTTAGTTATTTTCTCTGATTAGATTGCTTAAAGAAGGTCTGAAATTGGGTTCATTATATCCCAATTTATCCTGAGTCTGCACAGGAGTAATTCTGTCACTTTTCCAAGCTGTTCCCATTCACATTACTGGAATTTTGTTACTCCTCTCTGTTCACCTCAATCCACCTCCAGCACACTCTGGAATTTAAGGCACTGGGAGCTACTCCCAGATTGTAAATTAAATGCACACAAAACTGCTGAAGTTCTGTGCTCAGCTGGAAGTTCCTCGAGCATTCAGTTTTAACCAGACACACCTTGAGATCCTCAGGTTTTTAAAAAAATAATAAAATTATTAATATTTTGCACATTTTTCTACTTATTTTCAAATTTATTCATTAACAGATGTAGAGATACCAGTACTTTTGGCTTATGGGACATGCCCCTCTCATTATTAATCTAATTAGTAATAATGGTAAATAAATGGAAAGTTAATTTGGAGATGGATAAGGACTTTATGAAACAAAAATTTGAAAAAAAATAATTAAGATGTCTGGAACAAAGATGGGATTGGTGCTGTTAGGGTTGAAATGTAAGTTTTGAAATGTAATTCTCAGACAATATGTGCAGTCAAACAAGCAGCCAATTTTGATTGCCCTGATAACCACTTCATGAGCATTTCATTTAGAAATCCATTCAAAATGTGCTGTTACTGTAGAGAGGATTTGTAAATTTTTTATACAGAGTGTAGAATTTCTAGAATGAAATAACATTTTTTTTATCATATAAATTATTGAAACACCAAAATATCCTTCTAAAGTTCTGCTGTATTTAAAAATGCAGAGGGGGGGGGAAATTACAAGTTGGTGACTGTAGTTCTTTTGGAATTCCAGAGGATGCAAAATTTCTGTAAGAAATGAATCTCCATCTTCCCTTCTTTGGGACAAAAATCAATGTCAGAGTCAGTGTCACATAATTTTATTCATCTACCTCTTAGAAGTAGCTGCCATAAAAATAAAGTGTGTGGCAAAGTAGCTTCTATAAATATTAAATACTTTGATAGTTTCTCTATAAACAGAAAAGCACATTAAACAGAAATTGATACATTCCTCAAGATACCAATTCTCTTTAGGGAATAGAATTTATATGTACATACAAAAATGTATAAACTGTTGGTGGGTTTGGATTTTTGTTTTTTATTTCTCCATCCAGAGAGCTGTTTCTCTGCTCAGGGGTTACTTTTGTGTGTGTCTATTGCTTGTGTACTGCTGAGAAATTACCCTGCAGAACTGTATTTATAGGCACAAAATTCCTTCTTCTAATGATACAGCTCCCCTTGTGAGGAAGAAAAATGCTAAATAAAAATTGATTTAAATCAAATGCAAAATGGGAATGGTATTTAATATTAATTATAAACTGTATATAGTCATATATATATATATATACACACACACATATAGGCATTTATTTCTTCAAGAGCTCAGAGTTAAATCAGCATTTATAATGCTTTGGGTTTGTCAGTGTTACACACAGCAAAGCCACATCATTGAGCCCAAAATCAGCTTCAGCCCAAGGGAGGGGCTAAAGTTCTCCAGAGATCACATTTTGCATTTTCCTCTTAGAACCTGTAGTATGAAAAGGTGTTTCTGACCTTAATTAATTTTAAAAAAAGCCCAATAATTTATGTTTAAAAGAATCTGACCACCAAATATTAGTGGATATTTCATGGAATTCATTTCTCCTTTAGTTCTGCTTGAGGCAGGTAACGTGGAATTAGCAAGATCAAAATATTTTTATATTTATTTTTAATAATGACAGGTGTTACTTTCTCTGTGCACAGACCTAAGCCTGGAAACAGAAAGTTCATCTCGGTACAATTTTTATTTTTCAGGCATGAAATGCATGAGTTAGAGAAATGGTTTTATGGGTAGATAGACATGCTATAGTGCACTAAAAGGAACATTTATCAGTACAGAAACATGGAGAATATTTATAGGAGAGCTTCTGCTTGTACAGAGAATGTATTTTAAGGTTTAATGAAGTGATATAACTATGCAGAAAGCCCATGAATATTTATTTATTTATTTATTTATTCCCCTGAATATAGAGTACTTGATATTTAAAAATTATGTTTTCCTTCCTTTGAGGATCCATTTTTTTTTTTAATTATTATTCCCCAAAGTATTTCTGAGATTATTCATCTAGAAACTTTTTTTTGTATGGCAATATTTAAAGGTCTAAATTTACGATCGATAAGATTCCATAGTTTTAACTAAATATGTAATTTTGCAGAAAATGAGTTGCAAAAGTACTCAGTCCACAGGTGCCAGATTCTGCAGCCTCCCCCACAGTCTCTATTTTTAGGAGGAACGTGGCTTTTTTCCAGCTCTCACAGGGATGGGTGGGAGACAATAATGGGGAGAAATTCACAGAATCCCAAAACCTCAGAACACTCGTGAATCACTTGGCTTCAGGTCCCCTCAGAAATTTCTTTACAGTGCTCCTACACTCCTGGAGTTCAGACAAACCAAAGTTTTCCCCTAAAATCAGTCTTTGATACCAAATTTGTTGCAGTTTTGAACAGTGGGAGATGATTGGATTTTAACAGAAATGATCTTATCCTTAGGAAACTCCTGGCCTGTGGTGATTTCAGTGCAGCCAGACCAAACCCTGGTGTTTGGATTTTGTTTGAGCAGGCAGGATTCTCTCCACCCTCTCTGGCATGGAGTTTATATTTAGGTTTTCTGGTAAATGTGATATGTCTGTTTCCTTTCCTCTCCCCTTTCTTTCCTATCAGCAGAGCAGAGTTGATAACGTGGTTGAGGCAGCCAAAGCCATCTGCAGAGTCCTGTGTTTTGTGGAAACCAGAGACATCACTGCTGCAGTCAGGAAACTCCATGCATTGGTGCCAGCACAGGTAAAAGATGCATGTTCATGTCCTGTTTTTCTCTTTCAAACTGGAACTTGAATGGCTATCACTAAATTTTTGATTGATCAAGTCCATTTTATTATCTTGCTACGTGTTTTCCCTTTGACAAGTGTTGGGTAGAGGCAATGTAAAAAAAAAAAGAATGTTGACCACTTGTCATGTGTTTAACTGTGTCTACCAAATCATGTGATTTCAAAGTATTAGATTTTCAGATATTTAGTATCAGTTATCAGTCATTTTAAAAAATCTTCCATAAATGTCATTTAAATTGTGATTTTTTTTCAGATTGAAATGTCCCTGCTATTTATACAAAAGAATACCAGCATCCTACAGTCCTGATTTTAGATGAAATACTCTTAAAACCCTGAAATGGGTTTTCCAGGGGTTTCTGTATAATTGTGAACTGGGACTTTGAAGGGCAGTACCCCTTCTCAGTTTGGTCATCAGATGCTTTGGTATGACCTTAGACAAGTCACTGTGACCTGATTTAGAGAAGTTCTTTTAAAGTCAGCATTTTGGAGATACAGGTGCTCAGCAAATTAGAAAATCAAGCCATTAATCACTTGGGTTTATTCTGGTGTAACTGTGAGTCATGATAATTTTTTCACACCTTAAGGAAATTCCCTCTTCACACTTAAAAAAATATAAGTTACTGAGGAATTCTCTTCTGTCCTTGCATGGTCTCTTCTCATTCTTTCTCACAGTAAATCCTATTTAGAAAAACATGCCAGGCTGGATGGGATGCTTGCATTCAGAGCATTACCTGCTTGCAGGACTTTTATCCTTTCTCTTTATTGTTGGCTTTGATTTTGGTTTTTCCCATGGCTTGTGATGTGTGTAGGAACAACAAGGAGGGGAAGAACCAAGGCAGTACCAGGGTTTTTGGTTTGTTGTTCAGACCTGACCAGCTGATCCATTCAAATCTTGCTTCTATATTATCCTAAATCTTTTAATGTCTGCTTTGGCATCAATTACTAAAAGTCAGTATTGGGGGTAAATTCCTGCATCAATGAGTCAGTGTTGGCACACATTTCATCTGGCATGACATGGAAGCAAATGGAAATAAGAATATATCTATTTAAAAAAATGTTTTCTTGGGTATTAGAGGGCAAATATTTTAGAGCAAAAGATAAAGGAAGTAACAAGGGATTAATGTGATTTGCTTTCCAGTTAAACTCCAGACTCATTTAAGAGGTGTCAGGATGATCAGTGTCTTGTCCTTGAGGAAAGGATGTTGTCAATCCAGAATCTTTCTTGAGAGATACAAAGAGCTGGGTCCAGTTAAGACATGGAGAGGACAGTAACAGAACTTTCCTTTAGAAAGGAATTAGAGCAGAAGAAATAGATCAGGACAAGTTTGTTAAAAGATTTTTTTTTTTTTGAGGTATGGAGAATTTAGTGCATTTTTTCTTTTACTGTTCAGGTCAGCCCTGTGAACCCAGTGTGTAAATGCCTCCCATAACTGGCATATATCCATATCTCCCTTGGTCCATTTGCAGCCCCATTCTCTCTGGATTTGAGCACGGAAATAGATGCAGTGGTCAAAGAGACAAATCAGTTCCTATTAGTGGGGCCCATCCTAAGTCAGAAAACCCCACGTGCCATGCAGAATTGCCTAATGGGATAAAACCCAAAGAGTACAAATCATCTTTTTCAAGTCTTGGGTTTTTTGTTGATGATCAAGTTTGCTTCTGCTTGTCTTCAGAGTCATTGTCATGCAAATATTGATTTTATTTTCAAGATGGAGTGTCTATTGATAGGCAAATAATTAAATTATGAGCTGATCTGTCTTGTGGTAAAAATAAACACACACGAAACCCCTGCTCCAAATGTTCCCTGTTTGCTATTACTCATTCTCCAGCATGTCAAACCCCCAACTCCACTGCACAGGCTGTCTCCAATAAATCCAGGTTCTCCTAAAACAACTCCCACGTTCTTCCTCACCTGGAGGGAGTAACACACTTCCCTTTTTCTGTTTCACCTGTTCGGATTCTGAGCCCTTCAGAGCAAGGAGCTTATCTCCTTCTCTGTGTGTGCAGTCTCCAGCTCAGCAGTGCTGGTCCTGGCTGTGACCTGCAGAGGCTGCAGCTGATCAGTGGTGGTGATGATGATGATGATGATGGTGATGATGATAGTGTTGGCTCATCTGTAATGAGCACAGTGACACTGCTCCTGAACAGCCTTTTCTGCATGTTAAACAGATTGTGGCCTGATTGAATAGCCTTCAATATTTTTCTGTCCTACTATTCCATAAGGAGCTGCTTCACATATCTCTTGAAAACTACTGACTAGATTGAGATTGTCACTCGTGTTTTGAAGTTTTTAATTTATTGAGGTTTTGTTCTCTTAGCTCTGCCTTTCAGGCTTGGTTAGCTGAGCTGCTTGTCTGTCCCTTCCTGTAAAAGCTGCCTGTGACCTTGTCTGACAGCCCTGTCCCTCTGACTCCCTCTGTGCTGAGGCACACCTGACTAACAACTGACTTCAAACAAGTGGAAGGGGAAAAAAATTAAAGCCCAACTATTCCTGCACCAGCAAAGGCTGTTGCTGCTGCTGGCTTTTCCCTCCTTTGAGAAATAGCTGCTGGGACAGCTGATGGACCTCAGCAATCTAGAAAAGGTTTGGCTTTGACTGCATAAAGAACTTCATCTTTCTCAGCAGCTGAACTATAAATGTCATAAAAGCAGTAAAGAATATTCCTGCATGTTTTGTAACTTGAACACTGTCCCATTTTGTGAAGAGTTTATTATATTCAACTACCTCATACATAGAATGGTATAGAAATGTAACAAATCAGATTATATCTCTATTTATCAATATTTGTACAACTGACCAGCTTTCCTGTCTGCAGCAACACATGTAGTCAAAATTGGTACTCAGGAGCCAGTTATTAGATGGAGTACCAACTCCCCAAAACCTCTTATTGATTTTAACTTATATTGAATTGGAGGGTCATTTTTAATGTGAATTTTGGGTAAAAATTATTAAATTCTGCAGTATTAGTGTGTATTTTGCCACATTGCTTGAATTGTTTCCATTATGTCCATCACTGTAGTACCAAAATAGGAGGAAGTGAGGCTGTTTTCAGATAAGCAGGTAAACTGCCCCACAAATTAAATGGTGTTTTTGAGGCTACCAGTTACATCTCAAGTGCTGTAGCATTACACATCAGGTAAGGAGGAAGTGCCAGAAAAATGTTCTAACTGCTTTTTCACATGGTTTCCTGATTCTTTGGTGTAATATATGCTGTGGGTTTGTGTGGAATATTTTTTACCACCTCCATTTGGCACATGGGCACATAAAGCCTCAGGGAAACCACTTCTTACTCCTTCCACTGTAAATTGCAGAGGTTACCAGAATATATTTGTTTATATCTATCTCTACTTGTGCTTGCCTACTTGGAAAAAAACAAATTGAATGGGCTTCTATTTAATTCTGGTTAAAAAAAAGAAAAAAAGAAAAAGCCAAGAAACTTACTTTCAGTCTTCTGTCTTTAATTAAATTGTACTTATTTCCTCCTTACTGCCTCCTCAGTGCCAGTGCTGTGCATTCCTGTACCATGGTTAAGAGATTATGAAAGTAACTGGCACCAGTGCTGGTTTCTTCTTAACTGATTGCATCTCTTTGTAAATGTGATTGTTTCAGTCTCTAACCAACCTAACCCTGGGATTTTTAAATCCATTCAGGGGAGGCTCTGGGCTTGATGCACAATTAGTGATTTTCATCTCTCCCTTCTTTTTTTTTCCATTCCTTTCTTACAGCAGCTCACAAAAAGTCCTAGGAGATCAAATCCTGCCAGAACAGGCACTAATCCACTATATATTAAGCATGCTATACTATGTTGAAATTGTAAGTACTGTGCCAAAAGGTTGTTTACTTTCCAAAATCTGAGAGAATTGAACAAAGGTCTCTGTTCCCATTTGTCTGGCTGCATTATGAAGATTGTGAAAACACAATTCTCAGCCTGGCTGCTGCTTTTCTCTCCCCTCAAGTAAGCATTTGACTTCTTCTGTTCATCTTCAGCAGACAAATGCTGGCAGCTCCAAGCTGGGTGCCAGAGGGAGAATGTACATCCAGTGTTGTGTTTCTTCTGCCACCTCTGCATGCATTGTAATTTTTAAGAAGCATCCTGCTGAATGCATGTGCACTAACAGGAAGCATTCTCAGCCCACTGCAAAGGGATTAATGACTGGAAAGGGCAGAAAGCCTTTCAGGGATGTGGGCTCAAACAGTGCAAGCCACAGGCAATACTGAAATGCAGAATTAACTTTCCAGTCTCTCTGGTCAAAATTTGCTGCTTATTTTTTGTATTGCTTTGGTAGATGCAAGTCTGATCACAGGTTCATGAAATCACAGAGTGTGCTGAGTTGGAAGGGATCCACAGGGATCATCAAATCCCAACTTCTGACCCTGCACAGGGTGCCCCAAGAATCACACCATGAGCCTGAAAGTGTCTTCCAAATGCTTCCAGAGCTCTGTCAGGCCTGGGGCTGGGACCTTTTCCCTGGGGAGCTGTTCCAGTGCCCAACCACCCCCTGGGTGAAAAACCTTTTCCTGATATCCAAGCTAACCCTCTCCTGACTCAGCTTCATCCATTCCCCTGGGCTCTGTTACTGATCACCAGAGAGGAGAGATCAGTGCCTGTCCCTGCCCCTGGTGAGGAAGCTGGAGAGCACTTGGATCTCTCCCCTCACCTGATATTTATTGGCCACCTCTGCTCAGCTGCTTGCTCAAGACCCTTGAAGAGCACAGCTACTTTCCCTGATTTGGCACAGGAACACAGGGGAAATGGAGGGCACTTGAGTGGAGTCTTGCTGCTCCTCAGCTGTGAAAGGATGCTGAGACTCTGCCTTCATGTCAGGCTTGCAAAGGGATGGGGAGGGAACTCTTATCTCTGGTGTAGCTCTGAGAACGTGTGTGCACCTGTAAGGTTGATAAGTGCTTCTCTGCATCTTGGCACGCCCAGATGCTGTCAGAAATCAGGTCTTTAGTGGCTTGTCTGAGGTGATGGAGGAAGCAGGTCCTGGTGCTCTGAATCCCAGTCATGTCTTGTGTCACNAATCATTCTGTGATTATGTGTTTCCATGCTAACAACCATAACATTAATATAAATCGAAATCCTTCCCCCTTTTCACTGTATTTTCCATGAGTGCTACTCCTGTAACCATTATAACTTCTACCTGGTCTTTTCTCAAGTGACTGATTACTTTTTTTTCCTCTCTGGTTCTGTCTTAACAGAATTCTCTCCGAAGTGTGGAAACACCAGGCAAAGGTAGGGTGTTATTTTCAAAAGATGTTAATTCAAGATGTATCATCAGAAAACACATGTTTTGCTCTTTGTTTGTTTCCCTAAACTGTTACAGTGGGCATATTGCAGATGTTTACATGTTTAGGTGTTTTATAAGGTAATTATGATAAGCTAAAATTCATGTGATCTAAAAGTGTAAATAAAACAGCATTTCCACAAAATAATCTGGAGACTCAGATATGGAGAATGAATAGTGGAGTGAGTACAGGTGGTGGTGGTCATGGTACTTTTTAATCACAACTTTCCACATGGAGAAAAGGGAAAGTAATGAACATCATGGAAGCCTGAAAAAGATCTTTCTGTATGACTTTTCCACCTGACTCCAACAGCTTTCATTCCTCCCTCTGCAAGCTTCAGCTCTTTGTGATCTTTTGTTGTATACATAGTGTCTTGTCTAATGATAGACTGTCATAGGAAGAGCAGGTTAATTAACAGTAATGGACAAAATTATAGATTAAAGTAACAGTAATGGGCAAAATTATATTCTCACTGGCTCAGAGGTGCCAAGCATTGTTAGCACCACTCAGACCAAGGGATGAGCAGGACTCTGCTGTGTCATGGCTTGGATTTCAGGAAGGAACAGCCACCTCAGGGCTGGGCTGTGGAAGGGTTGTGTCTCTCTCCATTTTGTTTGAGGAAAAAAAAATGGCCTCTGAGATGCTCTTTCCCTCTCTTTTTGCTTTTCTCAGTTGCAGTGTGCTCAGAGAGGCAAAAAAGTTGAATCAACTGCAATGATTCCAGCAACCTTTCAGACACACAGGTGGCTCAAATGCAGGTTTCCAGATGCCAGGCTTGTTTCAGCATTATTCAACTTCATGACCAGCAAAGAAAGGAAACAGCAATGGAATTAGGGAGCTGCCAGGAAAAGCTGAGCAGCTGGAGGGCCAGGAGAGTGGGGGGAGAACATGCAGGTGCAGAAGGGGGAAGGAATAAATGCAGTTTGTAGGATTCTTCTTCCTTGGATATATTCCTTTTAGCACCCTTAATGGCAGCTAATTGCTCATGCTGAAAACAATCAATAGTTACTAATAAAGGTCCACCTTAGGAACATCTTCCTCCACACACTGTTCAGAAAATGTAATTGGAATGGATTCAAAACACTCCTCTGCTTACAGGTGTTTCCAAATTTGAACTTCATTGAATCAGCAGCTCTCTCAAGGAAAATCTCATTTATTGAGTAACAGTGAAAGAATCAGTGTTTGCTCCCTTCTTCTCTGCACCTATTTATTTATGCCAGGAAATCTTCAAGCGTGAAGATTTCTCTGTTTGTTCTTGGCACACCCTAATTTTGTAACAATTGCAGAATCCTTCTTCTAGTGTAATATTAGAAACTGCAATTTACTGATTGCAAGTCAGAACTTGCCAGGCCATCAGTCATTCTGTGGAGAAGCCTGCACTCAAATTTAGCCAAGGCAACCCAATTTCCAAATGTCCTTTTGCATGCAGTGATACACATTTCATGCATGTTTGAGCATACTACATGCCTTACATCTGCACCTAATAAATAAACTGAATAGACATGGCATTATTGCAGTTACTGCAACACTAAATCAAGGCTAGAGATTTTGAATGTAGTCTTTGACTTGCTTACTCCATGCTCAATGACTAAAAATAAACCTCTGAAAATCTGTTAGTAAAGAGCAAGGTCAAAGCAGTTTCTAAACAAATTTTTAAATAAGGCTTTAATTTTAATAGTATCTTTTGTCTTTTTCTCTTTTATGGTAGAGAGAAACTATAATGGAGAAAAAGAGAAATGTTTTATGATACTCAGGGTAATAATCATCTCTTGGGGAAAGAAAGGGGAAAGGAAAAGGAAATTATTAGTTGGGGTAATTGATTGCTGCTCTTGCTGTTAGAATTTGATCCTGTTTTCTTCAAGATAAACATGAGAGAGAGAAAGGAACAGTACAAATGGGAAATCCAGTCAGTCTCTGCCTCAGCTATCAATTCTGACTTCATCTGCAAATGTGCTGCTCGAGTCTAAAAGTCAGCAAAATATTTAAAGTTAGGCTGGTGAACTAACATGTCAAAGCTGGTGTTAAGAACTTATCTGAGGAAAACCAAGTGTGAGTGCAGTGACCAAAACTGATCTTCAGGAACCTAAGGCTGAACTCCCAGAGGTGGGAAAGCCCCACTGCATCTTCTCCTTTGGGCATCACAAGTTCTGCTCAGTCCCTGTCCTCTCAGTGCTCACCTTCATGCCAATGCCATGGGGCATCCACTGCTCTAGGGACACCAGCCCTGAGAGCAATCCAGGTGAGATTTTCACCTGCTGAAGCTGGAAGTAAAAACCAAATCAGTGGTGAATTCCTTCCAAATTCACCTTTATGTTTCCTTTTCCACCTCCTTTGCTTCCCACCCTTTTTTTACGTCATTATGCTGAGCTGTCTAGGATTGTAGGCATGCGAAAATCTGCAAGCCTCTGACCTAAAATTAAAGGGAAATCGTGGCCTTAGCTCAGTGCTGTTCAATCTTTCCAGATCTCTGGGAAGCTAAAATCCACGTGCTTTGCTTCCTCAAGCAGCACATTTGCAGATGAAGTCAGAATTGATAGCTGAGGCAGAGACTGACTGGATTTCCCATTTGTACTGTTCCTTTCTCTCTCTCATGTTTATCTTGAAGAAAACAGGATCAAATTCTAACAGCAAGAGCAGCAATCAATTACCCCAACTAATAATTTCCATTTCCTTTCCCCTTTCTTTCCCCAAGAGATGATTATTACCCTGAGTACCATAAAACAGTTCTGTTTCTCTCCATTATAGCTTCTCCCTACCACAAAAGAGAAGATGATAAAGGATACTATCAAAATTAAAGCCTTATTTAAAAATTTGTTTAGAAACTGCTTTGACCTTGCTCTTTACTAACAGATTTTCAGAGGTTTATTTTTAGTCATTGAGCATGGAGTAAGCAAGTCAAAGACTACATTCAAAATCTCTAGCCTTGATTTAGTGTTGCAATAACTGCCTCTCTTAACAGTGCTATCTCTGTAGAACAATTTATGCCACTGCTGTGAATAAAGCAGTATTTTGGTTATCCACATTATGCCTAAGTCTGGATCATGTTCTTTTTCCTCTCTGTGAAGTCCTTAGAAGATTATATTAAAGTTTTAGTGCTCAAAACATTTTCTTTATTTCTCGTTAAATGGGAGGAGCTATAGGCATTTCTAGACATTAGTACCTTTCTGCAGCATCAATAAAAAAGAAAATAAAGATTACTCGTGTTAACAGAGATTTAGCTTTGGAGTTTGCTGCAATCCAGAGGATGAAAAGGCTCGAGGCTGCTGCAGAATTGGGTCTGTGTGTGGCTCTCAAAAGCTGATGAATGAATGTTTATTCCGTGTCTGCAGCCTTGCTACTTTGGGCAGGGATTTCACCAGATCAGACATAATAAGCAGCTTTCAGAATTTGATCAGTAGTTCTCTGGGACCCATCCAAAAAGTCTGGTAAGCACCAGGGGATGGTGATATTGAATCAAGAGTCTTTTCCAGCTGAATTGTTGGAGTCATTAACTTTTCGAGTGAATGCAGAAATGCAATGCTTACAATACACATAATGTATGAGTCATCATTACATTTGAGAGTGTAAGGATTCTCTAACTGTGCTTGGGATTTCATAGCTGCTTCTAGACCTGATAATAAAAATATTCACAACAGAAAGGCTTTTTTTAAATTTGTTTTTTAAAGGGAGGAAAAGGGAAAAACGAAATGGTTTTTTGTTAGGGTTTCCTTTGGAGCTGGAAAATTCGCTTTCTTCTTTTCTTAGCACAAACCCATTACATTTTTTGTTTTGGGGAAAACTCTTTTTGTCTACAATATGGCAAAATCTGACGGGATTTTTATTTCATTTATTTCATTTAATCTTCCTACTTGTCTCCTGCATTGTTTCCAAACCAGAGCATGGCTCCTCCCCTGTAAGTTGTTGCTGTGTTGCATCCTGATCTGTTGTCCCTATAGCCAGAAGCTTTTAAATCAAGAACAATTTTTAAATACCTGCAAACCCCCAGTTCTTCCCAAAGAGTAGACAGAAGTTATCAAGGCTTTATAAATCATATAAGTACAGAGATATTTTGATACCAGGACAGCAGGATTTTAAGTTGCTTTCAAGGGATAATCCATGGGATTCTTTAACTGGTAGGAGGAAACCGTCCAGTAAATATTGGTGCTTGGAAACTGCAGCTGATCAGAACATGGATTACAGCCTTTTCATCTTCTGCTTCCTTCTTCTTACAATTGTGATGTAATTAATGCTGTTAGCACTTTACCTAAAGGTCAAGTGGGGTTTTTTCTGTAGTTTTGGTTTTGGGGTTTTATGTGTGTTTGTGTCCTAAACTGTATTCTTTTTCCTCTCTGAAAATAAGTTGGAAAGCAAAATTCATGCTCTGTTTCTCAAAATTATTTTTAATCTGTCAAAAGGGTCATAAGCCTTCATTCCAAATTCTGTTCAGCCAGATTTTTGTCATGTTTTACCTGGAGAAAATATGTACAGGTCAGAGAGGGTGTTCAACATGTTTTGAACTGCCATCATCTGCTGGTGCAGTAGCAGCAAAGTCCCTGCTCTGTTTGAAGATCTGGCAATAAAATAATATGAGAATTTTAATACTGGACTGAGAAGAAAAAAAGTAAGTGGATTTCTGTAAGGAATAAGCTATTATATTCCTTCCTAAACCTTGAAGGCACCTGCAGGTGTATCCATTAACACTTTCAGGATTGTAGGGGGTGTTCTGTTCCTCACTAAAGGTGGAATTATTCCTTCAGATTTCCTGCACAAGGAACAGGAGTGTGTCAGAAATAAGCACATCTGGCAGCTGTGGTTAAAGTTCACCTCCCTTGTTCTCATCTCATTTCTGCAAGTCAGAATTTCTCCTCACCTTCAGTGAGAAGGTGATGGCAAATAATTTCACACCAGAAATAAATCACGAGGTTTGAGTTGTGAGATTATTAATCCTGGTCACAGCTCACTTTGCAAGGTGGTCTGTTCATTGTCCCTTACAAACTGGGTATGCCTGGGACACCTTTCTAGAAAATAAGTTTTGATGTAGATGAAGTTGTGAATTTGCTGTAGGAAATCCATGGCTTGTGCTTTGTAAATCAGTGAAACACCACAGCCCTTTCTCAGCTCAGATTTATTAATTATAAAAGGCATAAAAAGCCTTTTATAATTTATATAAAAAGTAAAGTTCTCTGGCTTCATGGATGGATGATATAATCTCAGCCTGCCATATCCTATTCAGCAGCTCATTAAAATACAGTGAGAAAATGCTGACCAAGTTTTGTGAGTAATGGATGTTTACAGACTACCCAAGATGTTTCCCTCTAATTCAGTTAATTGCTTCTGGTCCTAATGACTGAAGAGTGGGGGCTGGAAAAGGATTGATTCTGGCACAGAAACCACAGCAAGAGCAGGAAAATCAATGCTGAAAAAAATCCTGGACCTGTAAACCAGGTCATACTTGGACATTTGCTTAAACCTGAGCAGCTCTGATCCTGAAAATATCTTCATTCTGTATGTCCTAATAATTAGATAAATAATGCTGAAGGTCATTTGGCTGAACCAACTGCCCCCCTTGTTCCATGGCTGCCTTCACCCCTCACATGCTGTTATAGCAAGTTTGGTTTGGTTTTGTTTGCTTGTCTGGTTTTTACATATCTGACATCAGTTTTGGGACTCAAGTAAAGCATGAAAACCATTTTTCTGCAAAGCTGCTCAATGGCCAGGGTAGCTTGGATACAGTGATAGGAATCTTGCATCTTGATCACTTCCCTGTCTGGCACATGTAGATTTTCTGTTATGCAAAACACTCCATTGTGTGTGTTTCTCCTGAATTTACAATTTGGGAATCCTGTCCTCACAGTGTTCCCTTCTCTCTGTGCCTTAGCTGAGGTAGAATGCATTTCCTCCTGTTCTGGAGACAAAATCTGAAACGTTGCTTTACAGGCTATAATACAGATTGTGCTCAAACTGTACATTTTCACAGATTCTGAACTACATTTTACCCTCTTTTGGAGAAAATGTTGAGAAGGTTTCATTCAGAAATCATTGACTTCAATAGGCCAATTTTCATAAATAAGGGGTTTGCTATTACACTGCATTTTCCTGTCAACCACTTTGAACAGATTGGAAACAGAAATCTCCCAAGGAGCTCTTGGTCCTTGATGAAAATTCTGTGGAACTTTTCAGATGAAGTACTGGTTCAAATAACAGTCAGCTGATGTCCTCTTCTGGACCTCTTGAGAAGGCTCCATGTGGATGACTGTGGGTAAATTCTTGAAATGTAAAAGAATTCAGTGAAAAGTAAACATTAAATTTGTAGGTTCTAAGTGATTGCACATCCGAAAGGGCTGGAAATGAGAATTAAATGGTATTCTAGGGGAAAAATCACTAGAGCCAAACATTTTTTCAAAACTATTATGGTGAAGGATGATGAATGGTGAAAATACTAACAAGGATAAATAAAAAGGCAATTAAAACCAAGTGGTAGACAGAGACAGTAGAAGGACCAAGTTTTTTTAACCTGTTGATCTTTAAAATGATTCAATTTTCATATGTGCAAGATGATTACATTACAAGGTGTAGTTCTCTAGCAATAATTTCCTATCAGTATTTTCACAGGCAAACCTCATTATAAATCAAACTATTTCAATTTTATGTGTATTTCTATTGTTACATAATTCAAATTTGTCTATTATGAAATGAAGATAAATAATTTCTTTGCACTGTTTGCAGGGCCTTTTGTGACTCAATAGTTCTGAGTATTTGCTGGCTTAAAGACAAAAGGTATCAAAGAAGGAGGATAAAATTCCAGACTGAGGATAGGGTTTTTTGGAGACATTTCTGCCAGGAAACTGAGATAGTTAAGCTCAGTGAAGGGTGGTGTCTGTATTTGATGTTGGCAGGACTCCTGCACCTACCCCAAGTATAAAAAGCCAATAGGAGTCTCATGCTTCCTATTCTTGGGTTGTTTCTTCTTTTTCTTTTCTATTTTCCTTTCACCAGACACTCTTAGCTGATAGAGGGCTGCTGAATTCAGTGGCCAGACAAATGCAGGGAATATGTCAAGAACTGTAACAGGTGGTGAAAGTGTGTTCTTGATCTTGTAGAAAAACGTGAGTTAGAAGGGAAAAAAAAGGGAGAATTTGGGGTTCTCCTCTTGGAAGACAAATCAGGCTGATCTTGCAGCAATACAATATTCTCTGACACTTCCTCTCTCAACCTAACCCATGCTTGAGAAATGAGTGCTCTTAACAGCTTTCTTCACTTGATGGAGGCTGCCAGGAGTGGGGATTTTAATGTACACTGGCAATCAGGCAATCCCAAGCTGCTCCAAAAACAGAGAGGGAAGATGGATAAAAGCCAACAATTGCAGAAAAAGAAAAAAAAAAAAAAGGCACTGCAGAGCTGAAGCCAGAGGGAATGACACAAAGGTGTGGTATAAGCCAGGGTACAGCCTGCATTTCATTTATATTTGTATAGATATGGATTTCAGTGTCCATTTCTGTGTAATATCATCACCAACCCATGACCACCTGAATGCTGACTTTTTCTGACTTTGACTGCTGTTTTATATGTTTTATTAATTGTTTACCTGCAGTTGACACAGCTTTATAGTCCTGAAATTTAACCAGTGCCTTTTCTCCCTTCCACTGCTGCCTTGCCAGTTCCCTTGAAGTAAGTAGCTCCTTAGCTGCTGAAATGACAAAATACCTACTTAATAAAAATCCTTCCAGCTCCAAAATTCAAAGACAGAAATGGCATATCTGAGGTACACAGGAGCTTGCTGTAGCTGCAAATGTTTACTTTGAGAATGCCTTAATTTGAAAGTGCTGTAATGAAAGTCAGTTAATGATACAGCAGCAATGAGCTGAGGCTGGTTTCAGAAGCACAGATGGCTAATTGGCTTCAGTTGCAGGTTATGTCATTTTAATTAAATTTTATTAGGAAGCATTTCAAAGCCTTGACTGATGGTTTAAGATAAATATAGTTCTTGGTAAATGACCTATTGCTAACCTTTATTCATCCCTCTGTCTCCTCTCAGTGTTAACAGAGGCTGCAGTCACTGAGCTCTCCATGGCCATCTCTCGTCTCATCCATGCCTACAGCAGCAGCTTTGATGCAAATTTCCAGCTTGCCAGCACACCTAAAAGCCCTTTATGTGCAGAAATCAGCCTCAATTCCCAGCTGAGCTTCACTGTTTGTGCTGCCCACAACATCCCAGAGGCCTGGCTGACCAGGTAGGAGGAGGTCCAGAACGTGCTCATGAGAAGAAGTGTTCTCTCTTTGCCAACAGTCATTTTTACAGATACCAGCTCACCTCTGCTGCTTTGGTGATGGTCCTAAACTGATGGTAGAGCCTGAGTGAGTGGGTGTATCTCTACTGCTTTTGTAGCATAAAGTGCATTTTCTTAAGCTTGACTGACTAGGAGACTTCCAAGCCCCATAGACAGATGGAGCAGTTTTATCAAATTTGAGCAATTTGGTAGTTTTACTAAACTTGAGCAATGCAGAAGAGAATATTTCTATCAGCTTTTTATTCAAGTTGTCTCTCCAAGTAGCTGCTTTTCCTACTCTGAGCAAAAGTGGTGTTCTTCTCTTACCACTCCAGTGTGACCAAAGGGGAACAGGTGACCCCAGGCTGGTAGCATTATTTTCATGAGTCAAAAAGTTGTTCTCAAAGTTTTGGCTAATTTTCCCATTGCTCCCTCTTTACTTTCAATCCCAAATGATTGTGGGATGATTGGCATTAGGCTGTGAGCAAGAGACTGTACTAAACAGCACTGCCTGCAATCAGCAGTTTAATAAAAATCTGAGAGACTTTGCATTGGTTAAGGTAATAAATCCAGAACTATAATCACTGTCTTGATGTCAGATCAGGTTATAATCAGAACAGTTATACCCTTCCCACTGCGTTTTATGTTTTACCAGAAAAATGTGAGATTACACATAGCCTAAAGGCCACTGATGACTTCAATGCTATGTTCAAACACATAAAAATGAGAATCTTTCTTCCTCCTTAATCTCCCTTTCCAGTCTTTCTAATATTCATAGCTTCATGGATTTCTTAACATGAACTGCTGCTCTAACACTTGCTTTCCTCAAGTGATTTAAACATCATTGACAGGAATGTTCCACATTTTTATTTTTCTGCACTGCATGAATTCATGCTGGCAGTGTCACAGATCTCATGTTCCTTTTCCAAAGGTCACATTATGATCTTGCAGCTGTTTTAACATGTATTTTAATGCAGCTGTATTCCTGCAGATGTGTAATGTATAAAATGTATTATATAAGAAAGTATACATATTATAATAAATATTATATTATTTATCTGTACTTTTGATTAAACAGCAAAAATTAGTCATTTAATTGTATTAAAACCTGTTATTTTCTGAACTATCCTCCAACTGTTTATAAAGTTTGGACTCTAGGGGAAGTATTTCCTAGTCCTACAGGGAAATTTTTTCCTTCTCTGCACTGACATCTGATAGGTACTGCAGACTACAGATCATTTCCTTTCACTTAAAAAGAAAAAAGAGAGAGAAAAAAAAATTTAAAATCTACTACAATAGTTATAAAAGATATTATAATGTTCTGGAAGAGATAAACCATCATTCTTATAAATATGGCAAAGTCAGGCACATTCAATCTGCAGCTGCCTCAGAGTTCCTGTTCATATTTGACCATTTCCCATGTTCATCATTCTTGTCCAGAATGAAGTCTAAAGCTGAGCCTGGCAGGAAGATCTGGCAGTCACAAGGCTAATTAGGAACATCAGCTATTTATAATCTATTTTGGCTAATATCTGAAAAGATTTCAGCAAGAGGAATGTAAAACAAGAGATATTCCCAGACCCAAATTTCACTCTGAAGCTGCTCGCTTCCCTCTGAAGGCCAACACAGAGGCCTTTAATGCTTCTGCTCTAAAAAAATGTATGGATTCCCTTGAGTACTGATCTGTTTTCTACTGATTGGGAAAGAAGGTGTAAATAGAATCATAGAATACCCTGAGTTGAAAGGAACCTTAAAGATCATCTGGTTCCAAACCCGTGCCCTGGGCAGGGACACCTTCCACTATCCCAGGCTGCTCTGAGCCCCATCCAGCCTGGCCTTGGGCACTGCCAGGGATGGGGCATCCAAAGCTTCTCTGGGCTCCCTGTGCCAGGGCCTCACCACCCTCACAGGGTAGAATTTCCCCCTAATATCTCATCTAAACCTAGCCTCCTTCAGTTTAAAGCCTTCCATTGTCCTATCACTGCATTCCCCTGTAAAATATTCCTCCCCAGCCCCCTGGGGGCTCCAGAGCTGGATGTAGCTCTCCAGGTGGGAGAGTTCTTGTTGTCTGTATGATGAGCAAGGAGCAGCACTTCACTTATGTCCCAATTTTCATTCACTGCAATAGTGAAAAAAAAAAAAAAGCTAATCTTAATGAGGAATGCATGGAACAGAACCCAAATGTCTGTAGGAGTTTTCTTGAACACTGAACTTTAAGAAAAAAAAACAACGAACTTAAACACCCCTCCACACACACATTAATATGAGATTAATTATTGTAATTCATTTTTTCATGTAAAGATGGATCTTCACAAGTTTCTGAGTGGTTAACTCCAAATATACCCTCTGGACATGGTACATTACTACTAATTTATATTTTTTTCTCCTTTGTAGCTACAAAGTTTTCTCTTTTTCCTGTTCACTGATTTATGCTGGGAAGACAATATGTCAAGTGAAGATTTGCAAAAATACACCACTTAGAAGATCCTTCTTTTTCCTGGCTGACTGGAATGAGAAGTAAGTTTTGGTCTGTGTTTGATATATGGTTGTCTGACAGATATTGCACATCAAATAATCATTTTTCAAAAAAACAAAGACATCTTTTTTTATGGATGGTCTTCTGAACAAATTAAACTCCACAGAAGTCACAAAAACTTAGGGAGATGGGAATGAGAAAGAAATGGGGCAGCCAGAGGATGGGAAATAGGACTGAGGTAAATGTGGTGTGACAATAAGCTGAACCACGCTGCTCTGTGAATTGCTTTTGTTCACTGGAGGCATCCAGGAGGGCTGGAACTGGAAGGTGATGCAACCAAAATCTGGATTTCTGCTCTTTTGAGGAATTCCACATTTTGGAACTAACTCTAGTACATCTGCAATCCAGCTCCAGAACCTACTGTAATAGTTCTTCAAGGTTCTTTTTTTACCAAACAACAAGGCTGTTGGGGTTTGTTGGGTTGGGGTTTTATTTCGGGTTTTTTGCTTGTTTAATTTCTGGGGGGGTAGTTTTATTTGTTGTTTTGTTTCTTCTTTTTTTTTTTTTTCTTTTAATAAAAAGGATCTGCAAAAAATGAGAACCTTAATGTGGGACTGGAATTTTAGGGTAAAGGCTGCCTGTTACCTGTCTGTCTCACACTCAAATAACTTTCATTGAAGGCAATGGCATGACAAAAAGTATATTTGCTATAGACGAGAGAGAAATATGCTTTTTTTATATGATTTGATGGTGATATGGAATTCTTTCAGCTCCTTGAGCATGACATATTTATATTCACAATCTTTGAAATTTTTGGTATTTTATGTCACTGTTTACTGTTTTCTAAATCTGAAAGCAGCTTGATTGCATTAGAATTGAACAAAAGCTGCAAGTCTGAAAAAGTTTTTGGGTTTTTTTAATTAAAATGGAATACAGAGTGTAATTCATAACTTCTGTTTGTCTTTTTCTGAGACACACGACAGTTTAAAACTGGTCAAAAGGAAGAAGAGCTTTTTATGTCAAACACATTTATCTTAGTGGAGGGATTCAGGAAGATTAATATGCCTGCTCTGTGATTAGGAAACAAACTGGGTGCACTTCTGCTGAGCATCCAAATGAGTTATTTTAGGGCTTAACATCTGCCTTGGGGCCTCAGTTGTGTCCACAGCATCTGAGTCCATAACCCTCAGTCTTTGGTATGACTGGGAAGTGGCTGCTGCCCTTGTTTTTAAAAAATCAGATCATTCCCTTTTTCTCTGTAGGAATTTTCACCTTGTCTAAATTTTGGTTAAGCAGTTTATGGTACTTAGGGGCAGGCAACATTGGAGTGTATGAGGAGAATTATATTTCTTATGAGCAATTTTGGATTCTAAAATGTGGCTAATGCCTTTCTGGAATGCATCTTACAAACCTTTTCCCAAAACAAAAGATAGAATAAAATAAACTTTTAATGTAACTGAAGCAGAAACTCTGCTCTTCTTCCATTTCATGAAAATGTAAATCAAGCAGACTGAAGCTTCAGGCTTTCCATTGAAACCTCTCCCCTGGAAAATGATTATTAAATGTGCACAATCCCATCCAAAAGCTTTTGGAAAAAGAAGAAATGAAATATGCAGGCCAAATCCTTTCATAGGCCATAGATGCTTGTAAGAGGCTCTTAATATCAGATCTAGAAGTGTGTGAAACATAATAGCACCAGTTTGTAAGAGCACCTTTTTACTTTTTATTGTTGCTTGAGTTTCAAAACAAAATATTCAAAATCCATTTCAAAAAGATTCAAAAGCAAAAACCTGCAAATTTATACCTGTCTGGCAGGATTTTGAACATTTCCCTCAAACATTAAAGATATTAATGTATTTTCTGACTGCAACTGTTTGACCTAGATTTGTTTCAGTCTCAGTACATGAGGGGAGGTTTCCTGAGCCCGGGTGTCCTGAGGTCCAGGCTGAGAACCTGGGAGCCAGGAATGCCATTATTTCTGTATGAACTTGTATCCAGAACTGGGGTTTGTGAAAGAATCCTCTTTTTGAGTCAAAATAGAGATCCCAGGTGAGCATTTTAGATCAGCTGAGAGCCTTAAATGGACAGTAGGTTTAGATTAGATGTTAGTGAGAAATTCTTGACTCTGAGGGTGCTGAGGCACTGGCACAGGTTGCCCAAAGAAGCTGATCACAGCTGGTAAAAATGAATGTGGTGAAAGGGCACCAGGAAGAGTATCTATTCTATTAGGAAGTCAGATATTCTCTATGTCACCCTGCTTTTTGCAGGGTTCCATGTTTGTCATTTTGTAGTACAAGTTCCCATGCATTTTCTATAAACACAGTCCTTGTTTTTGTAACCAGCCAGGATTGTTTGGAATGTTTAGATTGTTTTTCATTCCTTTCCCCTGGGGCGGAGAAAGATGATTGACCATGTCTTTATCCTGTAAACTTATAGAGGTGGTAACCTCTTTCACCAATCCATGATTGTCTTGAGAAAGATAAATAAATGAGAGAATAAAGGACACCCTTTTGGTTGGTCCTGCCTGGTGGTTCAAACTGCTGCTCTGAAGCCTGAGTGTTTCTTCTGTTGCCAGCAGTGCAACAGAGCTATGGATCAGTCAGGCCATAAAATAAACCTGGCTAATTCAAAATGAGTTCAGATTTTACATTAGGATTGATTTGAACTGGGGGGAAAAAATGGAGAGTAGTGTTTTGGTGATTAGGAATCCAGAGAGCTTTTACCAAAGACAAGGCTTGCTTTATTTGCTGATTTTCATGAATTTAGTTTCTATTTTCAAGTGTTTTAACCAGTTAGTATCTGAACTTTAACTTGATGGGTTTTTATGTATAAATATGAGCTTCTGTTAAAATCTGTTATCATATCTAATCTTTCCCAGAATGTTCTCAGAAACAATGGGAATAATTTGATGCCCAAGGAGGTTGCCCTGTGCGATGTTTCTTCTGTTTGTTCTTTTTTGAGAGAACAGTTTTGCTTTAGAACGTGTATTTTACCTTTGGAAAGTGTGATTGTCTCCTTGGTGCAGAGTCCAAACAGGCTGGTACCATTTAGCTTAAAGCCCAAACTTTGCCCTCTTCTTTTCTCATCTATTTCATTTTTCAGTGGCTGAGATCTCTTAGTTATTTTCTTCGGTCTTAGCTGGTTGCTCTTAAAGTATTTATTTCACCATCCCCTCTTTTTCTATCCTTCATAATTTATGTTAAACCTGCAGACATGAAGTATGGAATTAACATTAAGCCTGCCATTCATCACCTCAGAGACTTTCTTGGCACTGGGGTTCCTTCCCTGTTCTCCAGATTTTGCTTGGCTTGTCTGCTTTGTTTCCACTCTCTCTGGGCACAGCCTGGGCTGCCCCAGAGCTCTTCTGTGTTGAGTTCTTTTAGGAAACAGCTTGTATGACTTTATCTGCTATCTGTGAATGGCACCTTCTCAGAGAGCAGCTTCTTTATCTGATTTCTGGCCAGAGTTCCATCCCTGTTTTCTCAGTCACCCGTTTGACTCAGCCTCCTGCAGTCACAAAGGGTGAGACCAACGGGGTAAGTTCAGATAGGCATTAATTAAAGTTCTTAAGGGCAATACAGATATTCCCCTTCTTGATGTATCTCACATCACCAAAAGGGAAATTTTGGTCCTCTTTGGCCCATGTTTTAGCTCTTGGGATGTGGAATTTGTCAGAGTTTCCAGTTTCCTGCTGGTAGCAGTGCTCTATAATGTGCCCTAGGGAAACTCTGGCAAGCATTTGCTTTCTACACTGATGATACTGAGAGGGTTTTTTTTCACTGTCCCAGGTTCACAAGGAGTGTTAACAATTGTCTGTATCAGAAAATGCATGTCTTGTTTTTTTATTATTGTCTCTTCAAAGCTTTAATGATTCTTTAAAGTTAATTCTGTCAAGCATTTTTATGTTTATGTGTTGTTGGCCTCTCGGTGAAAAAAAACAAGTTATTTTTAGTAGGTGAGCCAGTTCAGTTTCCCAATAACTGTTTCTAACTAATTATGAGTGAGGAAGAGTGCATGAGACAGGGAAAGCAAACTTGCAAGCTGTAAATAGGGACACGTGGGCAGAGAGTTGAGAAATGCATCTCAGTTCTGTTCATGGTAATCAGGAAGAGTGGGAAGGGCTGCCTTGTTTTGTTATTCAAAGAGGGAGGTGTGCAAATTTGCATCATTTCCCAATGTTGGAAGACTGATGATCTGAAATTTTGACATTAATGCTAACTTGGAGTACTTCAGATTTTCAGCTAAAAACCATTTACTTTCTTTCAGTAGCTCCTCAGAACATTCAAGAAAACTTTCTCAAATTCAGTAGAAATTTGATAGGTTTGGACCTGGCAGCAAAATCTTATGCTGATTTTTCCTTATACTATTCCTAAATCTTACTTCTAGCATCCATAATTCTTATGTTGTACAGACTAATATACTTTTTAAATGCAGTTTCTCCTTTTGCTTGCTGTTTAAGTATGACTATATCTTTTTAAAAATGCATTCTTCTGTCACTCTATTACTCAAATTTCTTAGTCTGTTTTCTTAATCTCCAGTTTATGCAGCTCTTTTGTTTTCTTAATGATTATATTATCAATGTGGAATAATCCTTTTAGCCCCTAGCTCCTTATATTGATTTTGTTTATACAGAAAAGAAGTAATTAATTTTACTCTCCACTGAGAAATTCAAACTTCCACTGAATATACATGGAAAAAGCTAGAAAATTTCTTATCAGGAGAAAAGAAAATGCAGACTTGCACATGTCTGGGTAATTACACCTGTGATCTCTCCATGCAGCATGAAACTATCTGGCTTATTGAAATTATTCTAAGTTATGATTTTAGATCAATTTTCATAAACTGTATAAATGAATTGAATGACCAAGTCAGCTAATGGTCAATACAAAGTTGAGATGAATATTGATTAAAACTGAATTTTCTCACTAAAAGTTGTAAATCTGTCAGTGCCGTTAAGACAACATCTGCCTTGAAATTGTGTTTGAGAACTATCACTCCACCAAAGCACACCTGAGCAAGAGAATGATTATGTACTCAGAAACAACTCTTGGGTTTTAAAGTGGTGTTTTCCTCTGAAAACAAACGACAGCAAAAAGCTGCTGCTTTACAATTCACCCCTAACGGGTTATTTACCCTGAAACAGCCTTTCATTGATAAGGCAATTCCAAAGCAAAGTTTAATTAAGCTTTTCCTGCCTTTGCCAGCTCTAGCAGTTACCACTGAAGGGGATGAGTTTTTATCTTTCTCTTCTCAAACGCTGTGACTCAGGTTAATGGTTGCCAATACTCATCAATGTGTTGAAGGCACCTCAGCTGTATTTTCCTTCAGAGTGCAACTTCTGTAATTTATACCTCAATTTATGTGTTAAGGCATCTAGAAAAATGTGGAAAGAGCTCTCTTGTTGTAACAGTGCTCAGATTTTTTTAACTTTTATTTTTCTCTTTTCTGGTTCTCTTTTAGGGTCAACTTCCCTCTACGAATAAAGGCTCTTCCGAGGGAAACCATGCTGGCAATAAAACTGCTGGGAGTAAACAGCACCTCTAAAAACACAGAAGTGCTGGCTTGGACGTGCTCCCCACTGTATGCAAAAAGGTAAATTCAGTTTTGTATGAGAGTTTAAGAAAAGACCATTCTCGAATAGTGCTGCACTCAACCTGGGAGGAATATAAAAAGACAAAATTACTCATTTCAGGACCTCTTGTAAAAAAACTGAGAGGGTCACTTACAGCAAACTGATTTTGATGTGCCAGGAAGAGCCTCATCAACCCTTCCTGAATTCCTGAATTCCTTCCTGAATTCCTTCCTGAATTCCTTCCTGAATTCCTTCCTTCCTTCCAGAATTCCTTCCTTTCTTTCCTTCCTTTCTTTCCTTCCTTTCTTTCCTTCCTTTCTTTCCTTCCTCCTTTCCTTCCTCCTTTCCTTCCTCCTTTCCTTCCTCCTTTCCTTCCTCCTTTCCTTCCTCCTTTCCTTCCTCCTTTCCTTCCTTTCCTTCCTTCCCCTGCTGAAAGGCCCTTTCTTGTAGCTTTGCCAAATCTTTCTCTTTTTTCTTCACAATGGTTGTTTTTTTGTTTGTTTTGGGTCGGGATTTTTTTGCTGTTCTCACACACATTCATTCTGCTTAAATTGGGACAGTAAGTGGTGACCACAATGAGCACTTCTCACTCTCCACACCACTTTAGAAACTTTCTTCTCTTTTCTAACCACTTCTTTCTACACAGCACACAATGCAACAGTGGTTTAAAGGTTCTTGTGCTTTGAATGTCTCTGCAGCAATGTATAAACAGAGCTCCCAGGTAAATTTTCTGCAGTGCTCTAAATACGTTTCAGTAGCACTGACACATCTGAATTTAGATGGAGTCTTTGCAGTGATACGAATTTTTTATTCAGACTCCATAACCCTGCAATGCCCTCTGTGCAGTAGAGGAATTTGTTCAAGCCCCCCAAGTTTCTGCATTAGCATCCACCTCTAAGCTCTTTCCTTATCTTGAGACATCCTGATTTACTTCTCTATAGGGTGGCAATCAGTACTTGAAACAAAACAAAACAGAAATTCTGATTGCATGTATTAATTTGCTATATTTGAAAGACCTTGTGTTTCCTTCAACTTTTAATCTGAGATGTGTAGAAAATAATTTGGACTGGGCTGGATGTTTTTTTCCATCTTTCCAGAGAAAAATCAAGGTTACTCTGTTCTTCTGTGGCTTAGCGTTTGGAGCACTTAGCTTGAAGGAAGGAAAAGAGCATGGATCAATCTCTGCTCCAAAGGTTGCTTGGGCAATTTATTCAGTGACTTTTCTTTCATAGTTAGTCTTAAGAGCAGCACTTCACTCTTCCATTGTGTATCTATTTTTAAAGAAGACATGAAATATGTTTGAGGCATGATAACTTAAGGAGGGAACACTTATCCCATTTACCTCCAAAGGTGCCTATGTGAGAATTCAGCTCTTGAGGACCTGTGTTGTTCTGGAGGTTTTCTTATTTTTCAGCATTCAAGTCCGAGAGGAATGACTTTTGGAAGGCCTGAAAGTCCTTAGATGCCAGTGAGGGATATTTTTTCATGTCTGCCATCAGAGGAAGCACGTTGGTTTTCATTAGGTAGATCCCCACACCGCCCTACCAGTGTTAGAATTTGAGTGAAGAATGGCTCCATTCCTCCCTGGAGCCCACAACCAGCACAGTGAAGGGGACTGAGGGCTACTTCCCTCTCATTTGCTGTGTAATTGTAGAGATCACTGCTGAAATGACCCTTCAAAGCAGAAATCAAGGCTGAGTTGTTGCAGCAATGATTTGGGAATAGCATGTTCAACACCCCCTCATCTGATAGCGGTGTCATTTACAATTACAGTAATTACCAGCACAAAGAAGCCTTTTCCTCCTTTGGCCAAGCACAGCTCCATAGGATTGTTCATTCCCTGTGATTTCAATGGATAGACAGGCTGCCTTGAAAAGGAGAATTGCCCTGAAACTCCCCTTGCTGCCGGAATGCTGCTGGACTTCCAGACTTATTTCAGTAGAGTTCTTCTGAACTTGAAAGGACGCACCAAGAAAAGATTTGTACCTCCAGTGTCATGCTAATATGTCAAGAGCACCTTGCATTACTGCAAAGATTATGGTATTAGGGTTTTTTAATAACAAACTCTGTAAATGTGTATAAAGAGATTAAAGAAATCTGACCAGGAAATCTTTGACAAAACATTTCTACCTTGGAAAATAACACTCGCTCAAAATAAAACTTTTCTCAGGGGTGAATTTGCGTTCTATAAAAAGTCTTAACATTCTTATGTCTAGAATTTAATTTACTGGGGAAAGGACAGAAATAAGCTCTTTGAAGAAGCCAGCTGCCCTGAGGTATTTTCCTGGGTCATCAAACATCCTGGTTCAAATCCTTGTCCCAGTTGGTCTCTTCTCAGGGTCAGTGAAGATAAGGATAGAATGTGGCTCCTCCTTTTCTATTCGAATAGAAAAGCTTGCTAAAAAGAAAAAAAAAAAAAGAAGAAAAAATATTTTGTTAAACACTGGAAAAAGAAAATAAATGTCAAACTTTCTTTAAAATACTGTTCCTCATTTCTGTCCCATTATATCATCATCTGATGAAAACCATAGAAATTCTATTCAAACTTATTTGGCTTATGTTAAAGAGAGAAGAAAAAGAAAAAACAAACCAGGTTTGGGTTATTCCCAGGTATTACTTAGGAATCTGTTAGGGCAAAAGAACATTACTTTAAAATTCTCTGGATTTACTCCTCTTGGTAAATTTCATATCTAATTTCTCTTCCTAAAGAATTCTTTTCATCGTATGGTCACCTCTCTGTGTTTTAATTCTTTGCATTTAATTTGAACTGAAGATTAAGAAAACATGAACTTATTTTACCATGTCTACAAACTCTTCTCATCTGTCTCAAGAGGTGTGAAGTTTCTCATGCTTTTGGGCACAACCATGTTATTGCTGAGAGACAGTTTAACACTCCAGTTCTCCTCTAAAGAAATACTAATCAGGTTGTACGAGAAATATATATATATATAAATACAAATCTAGCTCTTTATTTAAAGCATATTACTTATTATTTTATATTGCAGTCTCTTCTTCGTACCTGGCCCGTTTGGAAACCACACAATACCTAAAAACTGCCTCAAGAATTTGGCCAGCTTTAGGGTTTTTGTTGTTGCTAAAGACTTGTCAGTGAACAGATGTTTAGCAAATTTCAAATTTGCTTCATTTACATTCTTTCCTGAATTCTGGTGTTATCTTTCACTCTCCTGACAGTTTTCTTGCAGTGTGCAGATTTATAATGTGATTAGCTGCTGGATGTACACTGCAGTCTTTGCCAAACATGTGTTGGGATTCCTGCTTATCAAACTGACTTCCTGAAAGTATTCTCCAAAAGTTGCCTAAGTGTAGCTGTTTACTCTAAAATCACTGCTTGTAAACTAATTTTGAGCCTTTATATTTCTGGAACAAAAATTGCCAAGTAATCAGGGACATAACTGCAAAATTTTTTTTCAAAGTCTGGAATAACCTGTTAATTTTGTACTCAGTGTAATTATCACACAAATTTATCCTACAAATTTAAGGAAGTTATTTAAACTAGAAACTGTGGGGATGGAGGTTGTCATCCTCATAAATGTCTGCAGCATATTTAGCACTACTTTGCAGTTGAAAATTGTCTCTATTTTGAATTCTCTAGAACTCTGTAGTATTTGTAATTATAATAAAGGAATATTTATTTCACAGAATCATTCCAATGGGGAATTAAGGCTTCTTGGTTCATAAGATATGGGGAAGGTGTTTTATATATTTTAGCATAAATAAAATATAAATAAAAAATATTTCTATATTGTTTACAGCTCCTCTAAATTTAACCTCAGCTCTGAACTTTGGAGTTCTAATGTCAGCTTTGGGGACACTTCCATTACTTTTACCCAGTACTTTGTCCTAATTTTCCCAGTTTATTCAGCCTAAGCAGTAACTCTAATGCCATGTACATTTGTGAATGAGCACAGTGATGATGAGGGTGGCTACCTGCTTGCCCAGTGGGTGAGCATATATACATATATATATATATGAGCCATCATACCAGCTTTGCTCAGCCTTACCAGCTAGCTGACTGCAGGCAGCAGCCCTGAACCACTGCCAGTAGAGTCTTTGATGCTGCATCTCTACCAAGAAGTATTATTAGATGCTAGGTGTCACCCTGATTTTTGCAGTGTTCTGTGTTTTTACTTCTGTAGTAGAAGTTCCCATGCATTTTCTGTAAACACAGTCCTTGTTTTTGTAACCGGCCAAGATTGTTTTAAACTTCTAAATTGTTTTTTATTCCTTTCCCCTAAGGTGGAGAAAGATGATAGACTGTGTCACTATCCTGTAAAATTATAGAAGTAGTAACCTCATTGACCAATCCACGATTGTCTTTAAAAAGATATAAAAATAAGAGAATAAAGAAAGGCAGGCCCTTTTTCTAGTCCAACCTAAGTAATCCTAACTTACTGCTGAAAACTCTACGTGTTTCTTTCATGTCCGACAATACAACAGCTAGAGGCAGTTTAAAAAATGCCTGTGTGCCAACCTTCCCATCAGAAACTGCCTTTGTCTCTTGGGCTGAACAGTTCAGTGATTCAGAGCTAAATAACAAACCAGAAATCCCCCATTTTGGGGCAATTTGGGAGCCGTAATGTCCCCCACAGTTCCCATTGCTCTGGCTTCACTGGCTCTAACACCACAATTTATTTTGGCATTTCCAAATCAGACAGAGCAAGCAGCAAAACTTTCCTCTGGTGGGGTGTGGTGAGGGAAATCTGCCATGTGACTGCAGGGCACAAGGGGGACTTTGTGAAGTTAGGATAACTTCAGCTGCCTGTAAACAGCAGTGTCATTCTCTGAAACAAGATGGGAAGTTTATTTTAGCTCCAGTAATAAACAAGAGATGGGAATCTGTGTAATTCCAAAATAAATAAATGACAGTAGGCACAGAGCAGCATATTCACTCTCTGATCTGCTTGGTACTGAAGCTGTGACATGAAAGCCATTTTCTGTGTCTGTGACCATTATACAGCCTTTAAAGGGTTGTTACCCTCACCTCACAGATGGAAAAACTGGGATGGTAGGTGGAATAGGGAGTGACCTTCCTGAGCTCATCAGCAGAACCAGGTAGCAGAGAGAAGAATCTGTCTGGTCACTAAAGGACATGGTTATCATGCTCATGATGCTAATTCCTTCATTTTCTGAGTGGATCCTGCACTCTCACCTGCTTCTTTTTCTAAAAATAATGATGCATCTTTTCACTGTTTCATTGACCCTCTTGGCCCCTGCTATTGCTCCATTTCTGTGTCCAGAAGCCAGCTGTTCTGAGGAATATTGGCTGTGCAGTGCATGCAGTGCCCCAGAGTGTGCTGGGTGTGCTGCTTTGGGCTGGGGCAGAGCTCATTTTCTTCCCAGTGGCTGGTGTGGAGCTGTGGTTTGGGTTTGTGCTGAATACAGGGTTGATATTACAGAGATGTTTTTGCTGGTGTTGAGCTCACACAGAACCAAGGCCTTTTCTCCTTTTTGAGTTGCCACACTGGTAAGGAAGTTGGGGGTGCCTGGGAGCTCGGGAGGAGACAGAGCCAGGACAGGTGACCCCAAGTGACCAGAGGGATATTCCAGGCCATGTGACATCATTCTCTGTGTATAAAGAGGGGGAGATAAAGGGGAAAGAGCAGAGACATTTGGAGTGATGACATTTGTCTTCCCAAATGACTGTTACCTGTGGTGGGGCCCTGCTCTCCTGGGGATGCTGAACACCTGCAGGCCCTCGGGAAGGAGTGGATTCATTCCTTGGTTTGCTTTGCTCCTGTGCATGACTTTTGCTTTCCCTATTAAATTCTCTTTATCTCTGAGAAGCCCATCTGCCTTCAAATATTCTTCTTTGTCTTCCTGCACAGTCTTTAGCCACATCTGTTCTAGGTGTAAATGAGTTCAAATAATGAGCTCAGGAAATGTCTCAAACACATCTACAGCACCCCTGAGGTCTGGGCTGCTTCTTGTATTTGTCTGCACAGGTTGCCCAGGAAAAGAAATCCACTGTATGTATTCTTTTTTAAAGGCCCCCATAGTTTTGGAGCACAATATGAAAGTGATTAGCAGTAATGAGAGCTCAAAAGGGTAATTTAGTCTTCATGTTCATTTATTCTCAGCTACTCCTCTCCCTTCTAACAAAAGTGCCAATTAGTTCAAATCATGATGTAAATCTTTGTCAACAAAGGATTGGTGGAAGAGATGCACTCATTTATTAAAGGCCATCTGAGTTCACATCCCAGGAAAACCACTTTGAATCACCATTGATCACTTCCTCATTCACATCAATTACCTAAATGAGAGACACTTCATATCAAACAATTGCTTTCCTCCAAGTGCTGTCTTGTTCATATCACAGCTCTTTTTCTGCCTCCATTCCCCTGCAAATGCCCCTACAGCTGCAAAAGAAACTTCAGAAAATAACTGTCTTTAATCCTCCTGAGCTGTGTTCTCACACAAAAATAAAATAAAATAAAATGTCTGTGCTAACAACACAAACAGCTTGAGAAGTGAGAAAGAAAAATTGGTCCTGAACTAGGTTTATACTCATTTCTGTTGACTATAACAGTCACTTTGTGGGAGTTTCTTACATCTTCTTCAGATGACTTTAAGCAATTTATTTCAACTTGCAATTCAAAAGGTACTTTCTTTACAGCAATGTTGCAAACTCATGCTGGGATCAAATAGTCCATCTGGTGTATCTTGTACCTCTAACATCTTCCTCTTGGGCAAAAGGTGGGCATTCAGACCTCGTTTACCTGGCTGCCTCTTTCTGCTGCACTATCCAGTGATGCTCTCTGTTGTTTTGACTGAGCAGTGTTTAAAACGATCTTAATAAAAATTATTTGTCAGTAAATAAGAGGTGCTGATCATAATCAAATTTCTGACCACACTAATCATTAAGATAGGGACAAATTAAGGGGTAAGCCCAGTGTATTTTATCTTTCTTTATTCAGGTGTTGCATTCTTAATTTGAGTCGATTTGTTATGCTTAGAATTTACACCCGAACTTTCTGATTTTATTCAAGTTCTCCAGACTGAACTGTGCTGACCTGCCAAATCATGCTGGCTTTCTTATCTGCAGGCCACATGCATGCCTGCCTTTCTGATAAGACTTTCTTGCAGGTGTAGTGCTCAGACTGGTACTTCAGACCATAACCTTTCATCTGCCCAAAAACTGTGCGTGGCACATGTGGTATGAACTACCCCACTCCAACTCCTTTCAGCTCTCTGGAGACTCTCATATCACATTCCCCTCTCCCTGCCAGCTGCACACAAAACCAGCAAGGGTCCTTTATGGATGCAGTAGATAGCCATGAGTTTCTGCTTTTTGTGGAATAAATATGCTGCCCTCCACCTTTAGCAGTGTGTTGATGCTTCACAGTCTCCACCATATTTATCCTCAGAATGAAATCTTGAGGCAGAAATATTGTGCTATCCTCATTTTACACCTGGCTTAAAGGTGTCACACAGGAAGCCAGTGGCAAAGTTCAGAGCTGACTCAGAATGCCTTGGCAGGGTGGTTTTTTCATGAATCCTGCAAATGCAGAGATGCTGCTGTGGCAGTGAGGCCATCAGGATGCAGCATCTACTGGTTGGGGCCAGATTTGTACCAGTCCCATAAAGATTTGTGCTAGTCACACAAAGATTTGTGCTAGTCACACAAAGATAAAAGGTTTGCTCTCCTCTTGCTTGCCTTTCAAGCTCTGCAGCTCTGTTCTTTGAAGGGTTTCAGTGAAGCCTGGTGCCAGTGCAGTGTTTCTGTGTTTCTTGCAGGAGGCTGATCCATGGCACTGTGCTGCTCAGCATGGCACTGCACAGCAATCTGCCCACAGCAGTGATCACCCCGGGCATCTGCAGCTCTGAGACCCCAACCTCAGTCACTCTGCAGGTGAGAGAGCCACAGAGCAAAGCAAAGGCTTGTTTTCTACCAGAGGGCAGGAAAAAGGGATGTTCCCACAGCTCATCGAGACCACCCAAACTCAAAATCCTGTTTTATCCATTATATCCACTCAAAGAAATTCATCAGGTCTGCACTGTACTTCTGTCACCTTTCCAGGCTAAGTTGGCAACTGGGTATTTCAAGGGCAAAGCCAATTGTTTTCTGTTTTAAAATTCTGAATGGCTGTTAGCAAATGAAATGTAAAAGTTCATAACACAGATAAATGAGCCTGGCCTAAAAATAGCTTTGTTTTAACAGACAAGCAAATGGGGATTTTCCAGGCTGAAGAGTTCAGTCAAAGACCATGCCTTAAAATAGCTCCCCCTATTAATAATGCAGGGAAGTTGAGACAGTAAATGGCTATTAATTTATAATATCTACTGAAAGAAATGAAACAGGATTTCTCATTCTCCCCCCTCATTTTCAGTTATTCCCAGGCACAGAGCAGTATCCCAATTTGTGAGCACGCTGGAAATGTTATAAATACATATTTTCATAGAAAATCTAGGCTTGGGTTGGAAGAGACCTTAAAATCATTCAGTTTTGAAATGTGACTGAGTGTTTTATAGGGAATAACTTTGTAACTTTTAGAAGAGTGATGCACATCCAATATTTACATTAAAAAGCCGACATAGATGAGACTTTTTGGTGTGCATTAATAGACCAAAGCTGGATGCAAACTGAGCTGAATTTTGAAGAAAAATCTGAATTTTCAGATAAGTCTAGTCAGATTATCAAGTACTTCAAACGTTGTAGTTTTGGTTGAATGTTTACTGTCTCTGTTTCTTAAAAAACGTTATCCTAAATTTCTTACAGGCATGTGTAAGAATGGAAAAGTGGTGGATGCTGTACAATATATTTATAAATTGAGCATCCAGGAGTGAAATCAGGAATCTGACTGCCAACTCTTACAGTGACAAACTACACATCAGAAATAGCCTTACTTTTCAAAAAACAAAACAAATCTACATTAATGAAAGTTTTCCATTTGGGAACTGTCTCATTAAAGAAAAGAAAGGAGCCATAAAGTAAGAAATTGCTTCAGCTTTGAGTTCATGCAGTCCTAACAAAATTGTAAAATGATGGATAAAATTCTCCCAGGAAAGCTAGGTGCCACTGATTTCTGTAGATGGAATTTATCACCAAAACATTTAACATATTACACAGAGTGAG
Organism: Drymodes brunneopygia; assembly: GCA_013400955.1. Taxonomy (NCBI): domain Eukaryota; kingdom Metazoa; phylum Chordata; class Aves; order Passeriformes; family Petroicidae; genus Drymodes; species Drymodes brunneopygia. Next base: position 32,252 of record VZTZ01015537.1, on the reverse strand, counting down.
CATCCTCAAATAATTATCCCCCCTTCTTTTTGTTTTACTTTGCATACTCCCTGTACAAATCCGAGATAACATTTATTGACACTTGTATCAGAGATTATCCATCGCTAAAAGCCCTTCTGTCTTTTTTTTTTCTTTATTTTCTTGCTTTTTAAATGAAGGTTGACTTCCCAGAAACTGATTTGGAGTTCGTTAAACCTGAACCTGAAGAAAGAAGAGGTGATCTTGTCGAGCCAAGCCAGGAGTGCCTGAAGCACATTGCAAGACTTTCCCAGATCCATTCTCTCCTGCTGTAAGCTGTCCCCTCCTCACCCTGCTGCCCCTGCTGTGCTGTACCCACCCTCTCGATCACGATTAAGTGTATCCCATTTGTTAAAAACAATATTTTCCTCTGAAGGAGCCTAGCTTGACTGATTTGAGGAGTACCACCTCTAAATGAAAGAATAGATCACAGCAAGGCCTAATAAGGCCCTGGAGGTGGCAGTGTATTTTACCAGTTTAGAAAAGGATTGTTTTCCCCTTTCTATTACTACATCTTTTCATGTCTTTGAGGCAAGAAAATAATTTTTTCGTTCAAAACATAAGATTTTCAGGTAATGCAGTACATCTGTATCATTATTAGCAAAAACACCTTTAGGTTCTATGGAAATGGGCTTTCTTTAGTTATTAAACACTCAGGCTTCAGACAGAGTTGTGAAATGGCTTTTGAAAAAGCTGTTTCAAGTTATAAGCAAGGAAAGAAGTGTGGAAAGTTCAGCTTTCACAGAAGGTGGGTAAAGACAAAGTGGAACAAAACACACTCTGAGCTGAGGTGGATTAGGATGCTCAGCTGTATGAGTGTTGTACTATCAATTAGGATTATGGACTGCAGAAAATCATGTTGGGTATAATCAGAGTGGGATTTGGAGCACAGGTGCTTGCAGAGAGCCATTATACTGATGGCAGTTAATTGTGGGAATTAATCCTCCATCAAAGGTCAAAAGGTGCATTAGTTGTGCAGTAACTAAATAACTTAATTCTCAGTGGGATATGATGTATCTCTTAAGAAGATTTATCTGTGTTGATTTCTAAGTTGGTGGTTTGTGGGTTTTTAGAATTAATTAATTAATTAAAGAAAAAAGAGAAGAGACAAATTTGCTGTTGTATTTGATGTTTAACTCAACTTTTATGAAGACAGATGAAATGTTCAATTATTTTTGTTAACCACAGGATCTGTGTTTTGAGGTTCTGTTATTTTATTTTAAAGTGTCAGTGGGATTTCAGTATTTTGTTGTGAATAGCCATGGTGCCAGTAAAATTTCCACTTGCAAAATATGCTTCAGAACGATTTAGGGAACTTCAAACTCAATGCTTGTGACCTCTGTTACCATGGTAAAATTGTGGTTTCAGTAAGAAGGAATAAGATCATTAAGAAATTAGCTAAGTACAAAGTAATTTGTCAAAGAAAGTGTGTGGTTTTTCTGTGCTGCTTAAAACCTTGATGTCCATTTAATTGAGAACCCTGCATGGTTCTTGTCTTCAACACTCAGGAAGAACAAAGTAGATGTGGAAAGTGTACAGAGAGGGGCAACAAATATCATGAAAGGGGTTAAGCAGCTCTTTGACCAAGAGAAACTGAAAAACTTGAGACTCTACAGTTTGGAGAGAAGATTAGAGGATGTCTGTGTATGTAAAATTAATTTTTGTAAAATCATGATGGTGATAGACAAGGTAAATGCCTCATCAAATCCTACAATATTTGAACTCAGGGACATCCAATGAAACAAACAGAAAATCAGTTATCAATAAATGGAATAAAGTACTTCTTTAGACAGCCAGTGGTGAGCTTTTAAAACCTGCTGTCACGAAGCTGTGAAGGAAGGTATCACCAAATTTGTGAATGCTAAACACAAATTCATGGAGAAGAGGTTCATCGGGAGGTTTTACAAAGGACCAGGAAAGGGTAGATCCTATAGCATCCATAATACAACAATTTGGGGTTCTGTGGGAATATGAAGGCCACTGAAAGCCACCAGTCTGGAGCTAAGGCTGTGCTAGGTTCAGTTACAGCTCCATGGAGGAAAGACAATGCTAGTTCAATGTTTTCCCATAGTTTTTTGTTTTCTGTTCTCCTATCTCACAGGCAAAGCTGGTCTAACAAATGGATCATCAAGGGGGAGGGTAACATATCTGGGGTTTGAGTGAAGCAATTCCATTTTTTAGTACTTTTTCATCCAGAGGAATCTGTCAGCCTGTAATGTTTTTGTATCTGTGTCAGAGGAATTCTTTTTACCTTTTTCATTTATGACATACTTTCTCTTAAAAAAAACTGTAGCATGTTTGTATCCAAACACATTATTGCCATGATATCTGAAGATTTCTTCTTTTCTCTTTTTCCACATGTCAAGACAAAGAGAGGAATCTAGGCAGCTTTTTAGTGGCAGTATCACTCTGTGATGATGCTTCAGGCTTACAAGCCTCAAATCTGACTTTGAAATAAGTGGCTGTCCGTGGTCAGAAGACACAAGAAACCTTTCTCAGGCTGTCAGGATCCTCCATTCATTTTACTGAAAGCAGAGGGAATATGTGTATGGAGAGAAAATTCTTAAACCAGTGGTAGAAAAGGAAGAAACAGTGGTTAAAACCAGACAGCTGCATGGTTGTCTTTCTTACAGGTTGTTGAATCCTGTAGTGTTATAAGTGTAACACTGGCAGCAGAGCCAGCCAGATTCTGTTCCTCCTCTCTGCAGGGTCAGGATGCAAGGCTGCTGCTGGAATAGATGCACATACATATATATTTTTATATATAGAATCAAGAAATTGATTGCCCTGGTAGCTGTGCTTGGTCTATCCAGTAGCTGGACCTGCTGTGCACGGCTGCTGACACCCAGACATAAAAACCCTCAAGGCCCACAGCTCCACTGAGGTGGTTGCTGGTGCTTGGGTCTCTTCCTGGTGCATGGATGAGTGTCTGCTCCAGAGATTTGGTCTTCCCAAGAGCAGCTCACACTCTTGTCTCCCTGGGAGGTGGCTCAGATCACTGGTCCCCATGGCCAGCATGGTGTTGATTAATGAAGATGTTGTAGAGTGGGACTGAAGGAAATGAAAGTCCCCACGTGGCCCTTGTGCTCCTCACAGCCTTGCACTCTGATCTTTGGCATCATCACCAAGCCATACAAGAGAGAGCCAAGAGAACTCATTTATTAGAGAAATTCATCAGCTGCTTTGGCCGACTTCTGCAAGATGCGAGCCTCTGATTCCTTTTAGGATTGCTGTGTTTGAAACACAAGCCCCAGAAAACTCTGCATCTGAGATAAATGCTGCTCTTTGAACCTGACACAGCCTGGTTGCACCCAGTGAGTCCCAGTGAAAGGGTGCCAGACTGGTTTGAAACCAGGAGTGTGATGGTTTCTGCCCTCTTTATTTCCTTCATTCATCGTTTTCCCTCCACCCTACTTTCTCCTCTCTCACAGCTTCCCTTTCCCTTTTTGCCACTTGCTTGGGAAAGATCTAATTTGCCTGTCAGTGAAAACAGGAGTCCTGTTGTGATGAGGTGTGATTAGAAAGTCTACTTCCATTTGGGTCAATAGCGGAAGAGGTCTTTTCCAGTCTGTCCATGGAAAAGGAACTTCAAAGTGAGAACCAGTGCTGGGGGACAGAAATTTGTATTTTATTTCTTTGCTGCTCTCTTCTCTTTTTGCCTTTTCTCTTGTTCTTCTTTAGTACTGAACATGAACAACAAAAGCAGCTCAGAAGCATTTAAACTCATTTTTTGCTGTTTCCCCTTCCCACCAAAAAAGTGACAACTAGTACCAGCTAACAAAGCCTTCTGAGTAGCTGTTTTCTTCGTTTAGCTAAAGGGATTGATCAAAATCTGAAGAGAAAACTACTGAATTATTTAGGTTTTAAGGTATTTTGGTTTTATTTGTGTTAAGCAGGCTATATGTTTTAATATAGCTCTCATATGGAGGAAAATTTAGATATAACTCTACCTAAAAAAACCATAAACTTAACTTTTATTGAAAGAAGAGGTCTAAATAACATCTTTACCCTATTGAGACAAAGAAATGCCCTTACTTGCATAAAAATCCTCAGGTCCTATATGTATGCAAAATATTTTTACCATCCTAAATGTCTTATTGCATGTTTATGTAAACTTTTGCTGCAACTAAGAAACCTAAAATCAAAACCTAAAATGCTCCTACCCCTCCCACCCTTTCATTTCATCTCTCATCTTTAAAGCATGGAAAGAGAAAATGGCATTTCCTCTGAGTAAAGTCAGAGGGAGAAATCTGTTATTTAGAAAACATGATACAAGGATTGATTTCTTATCTCCCTTTGCAAGCTCAGGAGAAGCTTTGGCTGCTTTAATCTGAACAACAGATTGTCTCGTCTGGAGGATGCTGTTTGAGAGCTGAAATCTCTGCTGAAAATTAGCATATAACAGAGGTGCTTTGGCTGAACTGTCCTGCAGAATGTCATCCAAGTGCACAAGAGAACCAGACAGGCAATGAAGTTTTAGTCCTACTTTTATCTCTTTTTCTGTGTGTGACTCTTTCACACGATCACAAAGGCATCTATCCATTGTCACAGAAGACAAGCTAGGAATTCTGAAGTTGTTTCTTGAAGTCATTACCAGAATGATGCTTTTCCTGAACTGATTACTGAGAGTCAGGATTGGTATCACAGTGAAGTTCATCTTCTGCATACATTTATGAGCTTATCCTTCTAAAGGGAAGAAATTAACATTCACTCAGGAAAAAACATGCCTGTCTTTGTGCTGCTGCTCTCTGTTCCTCAACACTTGGCAATTCAAAATTGCAAAGGAGGAAAGTTCTCCAGTCCCTACAGAGCCAGAGGAACTCATTTCTATGAGCTGTGAATGACACAATCTTGACAGTTAGTGGGGCTAAGTTTTTTTTTGCTAAGAATGTCCCAAAACATTGCAAATAGAAGGAAGACAACCTTGGAAAGAATGTAAACACTCAGATTTTGAGCCCTGTTTACACATCTGGATAATGAAATGCTTGTCTGGAAGCAAACTATTTACTTACTGCCTTCTACTAGATTCCTCACACCTCATTCTGAAATATTTAGGTTTAAGTTACAATTGTGTTATGCTATTAAATAGATGCATCACCAGCCTGGTCAAATATGACCATGAAAACCAATGTTCTTCTTCATTTCAGTAATTATTTGAACTGGGAATCTCTCTTTCAGAGTTTGCTTTTGAAGGCTCTGATATCAAATTAAGGAGATTGTCTGAGCTTGTCTCTCCAGGGAAATTTATTTTCCTGTTTTCTGATGTGTCAAAACCTGAGATTTAATATGCATGAGGCAAAGACATCTGAATTGTTGACAAATCAGATGATATAAGGCAGAAATTATTCTGAGGCATTTCTCAGTGTGGTGAAATATGTTGTGATGACTGACCATTTTATCAATATGACGTTTAGATATCTGCTGTCTCTTTGAGGAGTCTGGTATATTGCTTCTTCTTTTTTTTTTTTTTTTTTTTTTTTTGTGAGTACAGTAAAGGTAGACTTTTCAAACAAATATAGAAGTTGCTGGAGGCTTTCCTTCCTTTTTCCAAACTCATATCAGTGCTAGGGGTAATCACACTCTGCATGTGTGTGCCTGTGCTCATGGTTTTGTGCATGTGCATGGATGTGCCTGAACATTCTTTTAAAAGGAAAAAGGTTAAAAATAGACACACCTACATTAAAGAGTCAAAGCAAGGGTGGGAATAAAAGCTGTGACTTGCAGTGTTGTGTGTCTAGTTATGACAGTCAGATATAACAATAATTTACCCTGTGACAACTGCACTTTCTTTGTCAAAAAAAACCCCAAGCAGTAAAAACAAACAAACAGCACCAACAATAGAGACAGCAGCGAAGAAAATTGAGAGTGCTTGGAATGTGAAATAATCATATATATATGTGTCTTTGACACTTCATTTCTACATGACCTAAGGCTGACAGATCCAGAGTATAAGGATCACTCTTCTTATAAAAGCTGGTCTGCAGAAAATGATATCCTACCCCAAGGAAAACATGTACTTACTGAAAAGCAGTGTACTGTGTGACTTGGCCCCTCTGTACAATAAAGTTTGTTGCTACACTAAGCTTCAGGTGGTTTTAATTTCAAACTGAATTTCTAATCTTCTTTTCCAGGCTCTCAGAGCAACAGAGAAGAATCCTGTGGTTTTATCGCTACTCCTGCAATAATCACAACTGCTCCCTTCCTCTGGTGCTGGGCAGTGCACCCAGCTGGGACAGAACCACTGTGGCAGAAGTGTATGCCCTGCTGAGGAGCTGGAGATTCTCCAACCCTCTGGAGGCCCTTGGGCTGCTGACTTTCAGGTAAGGGAAAATGAGCCAGGTAGGAAGGGAACGATAAAGGGAATGATCACACAGGTTCATTCCGTGCTTCACTTTGCTCAAGCTTTGGTTCACTGGCTGTGCTTTTGTTTCTCTCCGTGTCAGAGTGAAAATGGAGTTGCAAGTCTTGTGATGGCCTTGAGTAGAGTGTGCCAGCCATTTCTTCTTGGCTGAGAAGGTTTTCTGTTTCTCAGGATAATAGAAAGAGTGTTTCATTCTCTAGAAGAGGCTCAGGCATTCCTAGGAACAGGTGATCAGTCAAACACTTAGCACCTACCTAGCACTCCATAACTCCAAACTACTGCTGAGACATGAGGTGACTGACGGGAGATAAGGCAGACTGAAATATGTCTGTAGATTATGCAATAATCTATGTAAATACATCCAGTTCCACGTGTAACCTATCTTTCTGAAGCAGGTTGGATGAAACTTTGAAGTCAGTTAAATAAATTCTGTTGTGGTGCCTTATGTTCCACCCCCACTTCTTGCACTGGGAGCTGATTGTTTGTCAGGACACTTTTCTTGCTGCTGGAGATAGCCCTGCCCCTGATGTAGCAGAGATGCCAGGGGACAGAATCTGTGTCAGCAGTTACCTTCCCTCCAGAAACTTGGGAGGTATTCTGCATCCAGTGACCTGTAAAAACATTACACATGCAGATGAAATGCCTGAGCAAATTTGTTTTGTCAAGCTGTTGCTTGTCTTGGGTAAGCACAAGCTGCACCAGTTTTGCAATCTCAGTTCCATGTTGTACCCTTAGAAAAAAAAAAATAAATCTCCTCTAAAGCTTTACTTGAGAATATATTGTGACTTGATACACTTACTGCAATATTATTACAAATAGATATTTAATAATCTAAAACTGATCCTTTTCTGGTATTTCCCTCTGGATGCAATTTCATGAGAATACTTGTGTCCCAGGCTTCTATCTGAACTATCAGCAGTTTCACATGTTTGCATACATATCTTCTTTATGTGTAATAGGAATGGTGGAAGTAAAGATCCTGACAGATCAGACTCTGGAGCATAATATTGTTATTTATCATTATTAAATTATTAGGATCCAGTTCTATTTTACAAAAGATCCATGTAGAAAGGACTATATGGACAGTGGGTTGTCTTCCAGACTTCAGAGCAGAAACAGAATTTGACAGGGTTTGTCAGAGCATGCCAGGCTTTTAGATCAGACCTTTTGCCCAATTTTGTTTCTGTGTCTGGGTGGCATTTCTTCAAGGAGAGAGCTTGATTGTTCTTTGAAGAAGCAGCTCTGCACGAGGGTGTGGTGCAGAATATCAGCCCTTTCAGGTGCTTCAGAGAGTATTTCATGTGACTGAGCCTGTCCCTGAGTGTGCAGGGATGTTCTCAGTGTGCCTCAGGTACCCACTGTTCATTCTGAGTACCAGAAAAATTGCTGGCTTGGAAAGAGGGGAAAATGTCATCACTTTGTTCCTCTTCTGCCACTGTTGGGAGTGGCTGGCACCTGCAGCTGTGCCAAAGAACAAGAACTTCTCTCCAGATCAAGATCTTACATGGCTTGTCCCTTTAGTTTCTTTCCCACAGGAGATTACATCAATCCAGCTTTTTTGCTTCATGGTAACACTGCAGAAAGAAGTTCTGGATCACAGAACAAATCCTCTTTAAAAAAAAGAATCTGTCCTTTTCATATCCACAATATTTTGTTGGTGCATGAACAACTGGGAAGCCAACCTTCAGCAACACAGAGATTACATTTCCTTAAAGATGCCTACTTTCAAAAATGTCTGGGTCTCTGGTTTAACTGCTGAGACACATGGATATGCAAATTGAGAGAGTGGGCTGAAGGAGAGGAGTACTTTCCATATAAATGGATTTCTGAAGTTTCTTCTCTTAGCTCTCTATGTCTCAGATTTCTATAATTTTGAAAAAAACCACAGCAGCACTGGATAGGGTCCAAGCTCACTTCCCCCTTACCTTCAGTGACTTTGGATTGTAGGCTCTTTAACTGAGCTGGTTAAACTCACTCAACTCTATCCTGTTTTCTGTTTGGCATTGACAACTCATCAACTCAGTTCCTCACTTCCATCATCCAAGAAACAGCTCTCTGATTCCCTGTGATTGCTGAGACACGGCTGAAAGATCCAAGTTCATCTAAAACACGAGCAGAATATGAAATAAATGCTCTTCATATATTCATGTCTATTTTAAGGACTCGTGTTGCCATCACTATCAAACAGTGGGTAAGGAAAATGAATTAGAGCTGATCTTTGTCTACATGAATTGCTGGCAGCAGCAACTGCACTAAATCAGCCCAAAAGTCAGTCTGGTGCATCCTGTCTCCAGTGGTGACCAACAACAGCTACCCAGGGAGCACAGTGAAAATGTGCCAGGCAGAGTGACACTGCTACTCTCCCAGCTTTCAGTGATCTGCAGCTCAGGGGTTTCCTCCGACAGATTTTTTTTTAAATTATTATTATTATTTTAAGAGTCCTCTTGTACTTTTCTTCTATGATTTTTTCCAAATTAAAATTGATTCTGCATAAATATTCAGCTTACAGTACATCCTAAAGCAAGGAGATCTGCAGCTTAGCTCTGTGCTGTGTTATTTCCATGAACCACAATTTACCAGTGTCATAGAAGAGACCAAGAGCTTCCAGTCACTCCAAATTCTGGGTGCTTTCTTTGGTGGAACTTCAGTTTGCAGCGTCTTTAGGAGAACCTGAATCTGTGCTGCAGGCATGTGCTCACTCTTTATACAGTTTAGAAAGGGCTCTCAAAATCACCAGTTACTTCTGCAAGCCTTGGATTGGGAACTCTCAATTATCCTTCTTCTCTGAGCAAAAAAAAGCTGCATCTGTCCTGCTCATTAAACTCAAACTCACATTGGTGAGGAGAAAGGAATTTAAAATCATTGAAGATGCTTCCTCATGGCCTGGGTTGGGAGGCAGCACCACAGAGCTTAGGGAGAGCTATCACAGCCCATCAGATCCAGCCCCATCGTCAGGAATCTGAACTGGAGAGCTCTTCGCAACTTTCTGAAACTTCAGAGTTGTTTTGTTCACCTCACCCAGTTAAACCTCCCCTGTAATAGGTGTTTCTTGTTCCTTGAGTGTGTCTCTCTTGCTTATGCTCTCCCACTTTGCAGGCAACTCTCAAGGCAGACAAACGATAACACGCTCATTTATGCAGTGGAACTGTCGTAAATAGAAAACACAATCACGGTACATTTCACAGATAAATTCAGTTGCAACCTTGAATCCAGTGCTTGGAGCAAGTGCATTGATTCTTGGAGCCAATGCTTTGAAAAAGGAATTTAAAAAACCGTTAATGTTTCTTTAATCAACAAAAATGCGATGGAGAGGATGGGAGGGGGAAGTGTAGAAAAAGATTTTCCACTCTTACCTCTAATTTCAGGGAAGGATGGTTATAAGCTCTTGCCTGAAATATAAAATTATCCCTAAGGCAGAAGTTACTGAGATGGTCCCTCCTACTCAGAGCAGCTTCTTGGTGCCCTGTGCATTTTGCTGTGGATTTGGCTTATTGAGTTTGGTGAAAAGCCAAGCTTTAGTGAGTTAGAGCTTTCTGTAACTGTCCCTGCACTGTGTGGCACTCTAGCCAGGGAAATAACTCCAGTACACTCCTTTACTCTGAGAATTCCTTGGTGACAGAAGGAAACCCAAGGCATGCTCAGCAATGCCATCATTTATGACGTGTTGCTAGCAGCCCAATATTTTCTGTATATTTAGAACAACTGTGATAAGGAATTTTTAGATAAAGTGTCTTTCTATTCAAATTACTGCAAAGGAAAATCCAAGCATATTTGTTAATCAAAATAGCAAATGTCTTCTTCAGCTTTTCTCTTTTTTTCGGTTTTTTTTTGTTGTTTTGGGTTTTTTTGGGTTTTTTCTATTGTTTTTGTTTTGTTTTATTTTTTTGTTTTTGTTTTTTATCGGTTTTTTTGTTTGGTTGGGGTTTTTTTTGGTTTTGGGGTTTTTTTGGTTTTTTTTTTCTGGCACATTTAGAGTACACTTGCAGCCCTGTGAAGTGTCCTGGTTAGGAATCAGGAAATTGAGTTAGATTCAGGAAACAGCCACAGAAGAAGATGTGTCTTTTTCCAGCACGATGCATGGCTAAAACCATTTTGAAGAGAGAACATTTTGAAGTAGATTGTGGAGATGAAGATGTAGCCTCCCTGTTAGGCTTAAAAATTTTACTGGAAACTTCCTGCTGAATTCTAATTCTGTCAGGGCGACTGAACAGGAAAGGAAATTCCTTTAAAACCAGGTGGTGTCTGACACGGTTTTGGTTATGGCATCCCTCAGCTGTCACAGAATTATTCTTGATTTTCACTTTATGTAGGAGAGTGACTACTGCATTTCAGAGGTTCAGCTATCTAACCAATAATTATAATAAAGACAAATTTTGTCCTTAGACCTTTGAAAGCCAAATTGATTTCAAATTGCTGAATCAGATTGTCATTGTTTCAATGAAAGGAGAGTTTAAAATGTTCCCTTGGAATGCCCAGCAGAGTATTTACAAACCAGATAGAAGGAGAGCACATCTTGCCTGTTTGCACCTTGTCACTTGGCTGTAGCTGTGCACCAATATGGAGAGCAAACACAGGCTTAGGCAGAGAACTGAGATAAGAACAAAGCAGCACTCCACAATTAATTTGATACTTTGATGTACAGCACACATTACTGATAAAGCTTTAAAAATGTTCATGCTTAATATACATGAAATTTAGTGGTAACTTAGAAAGCAATGTATGCATTGCTAGGAATAGACAAGTCTTTAAGCAGTGGAACGTGATGAATTCTTTATCTTTTGTTTTTCACTGCTTTTAACCATTTTTAGCTTTCTTGGTAGTAAATTTGAAGGTATTACAGCAGAATACAGTAGGGCAAATAGCAATGGACAGCTATGTAGGACATGGCAGGATTTCAGGGCAGAAATGTGCATTCTAGTCAGGCAGCTTGATCTAAATAATCATGTTTTCCATGGTTTAATCTTCAGTTTTAATGTAACAGAAAAGTTTGTCTCTGGGGTGGGAAGAACCTTCTCGATCATACAGGTTTCAAATGGAAACTGCTTTTTGTTAATTCCTTCCTACTCTTGTCCTAGGATGTGGTTCACCATATGGTCTCCATGACATCTTCAACTTATTCTTAGTTGTTTCAGTCAGAATTTCTTGTAGAAAATCTATGCAAGCATCACTGAAAGTGTATTTTCTGTGAGTAAATTCAACAGATTTATCTGCCAATCAATCAGCCAAAGCAAAAGCTGGTGAATATGACCATGAACTTTGCAATGTGTGGGGCTGGGAAGGGCTCACGTGACTTCTCACAATGAAGAGTGAATTTTCTCTCTTTCAACAAAAATATTATGAAAGTCCAGTGTCCTTTTTACTGATGGTCTTTGTAATCTTTCTGTACTTTCCTTTAGTCCTCACCATTTTCTAACCTTCAGGCACTCACACAGTGTTTTCTTTAGAAGCCTTCAAAGGAATGAAGAAAATCACCAACAGAAAGTCCTGCTTATGTTATCTGTAAGCTAAAACTAAATACCTCAGTCATTATTCTAGTAATTTCTTCCCTTTTCCTGTCTAATTCCTTTTAAAATTCTTAAACTGTCTCACAAAACTTCCCTGTCTATTCTTTGAAACATTTCTTCCATATTTTCTCTCCTGGCCCAGTTGCATCCAACAATGACATGATATCCTTTACTACTGAAAGGAGTTTTTTTATTTTCAGTAAGTATTCCTCATTCCAACAGTTTGCTAGTTCAGCTTTCCCTGTTTCTGCCAGACTTAACAACGTGCTTTTCATGGGCTGGAGTTTTTCTTTTTGGAAAATGCAACAGAACTTAAAAAGTGAAGGGAAATGCAGAAATAAGTGGTGTGATATAAGCCTCTGCCTTGAAAAATGATCTGTGAAAAGCTGCATTGTTCTCTTCAGAGAGCATCACATGCCAGAAAATGTAAAGAACTGAGCAGTTTCACTCACCTGGCAAATACATTCCAGCACAGGGCTGTTTGAGGCAGCACAATAAAATTAGAATAATATAACTGTTAAAAATTAAATACACATCTATTTCTCATTTGCAGTCAGCTCACCACTGGCAGATGGTGAAATCTCAAGAGAATTTCACAGATCCACAGGACACCTTGGCAGTGCTCAGTTTTCTGTTTGAATCTGCGGTAGCTGAGAGGTGCAGCCAGACAAACAGCTCCTGACTGGCTATCTGTGGGAAAAGAATCAAAGACTGAAAGCTGTCCTTACTTCTAAACCAAATTGTAATCTATGCTCATCCAGCTCAAAACTCAACTTCTACAAAAACATCTTAAAGTATCAAGGGAGATCTAATCATTTACTTAGAAGTTTAAAAAATGGGTGGCTGTCAATCACTGGCATCAGGCAGAGAGGGAAGGACAAAACTGCAAAAAGGGTGTTGAGTTTAAAGAGGTGAGTGTTTAATTAGAGGAAAACAGTTTCATAATTCCTGGAGAATCCAAATTGTGAGACAAGCTGTGAAGGGGACATTTGAAGTCCTGCATAGTGATCTATAACTGAGGACTAAACTCAACAGCTATCATTTACATATTGGTTATTTTTTGGTAGAGCCTGTGATGTTTCTGATGACCTGGAGCAAATATGTAAAAAGTCATGATCTTTGTTGTGAAGTTCTCATTGCCTCAATAGAGAACAATTAAATTGGCCAAAAGAAGAAAGCTGTAAGATATTACAATGCAGCCAGGCAAATAAATGGGGAATACTTTGGTTCTAGTCACAGTGAATTCTATTCAATGAAGTATTTATTGACCAAAAGTTTGTTTGTTAAGGGGAAAAAAAACCAAACAAACAACTTTCCACATAAATGGGTGGAAACCTAAACCTGGATGACAATTACCATTTTGGAACTATGCAAAAAAAGAATCTAATGAGCATTGTAAAAGATTTTGTTTTAAGCTGAGTGGTTTTTTATCTAAATACTCAGATATTTTGGTGACAACCATAAAGGAGCAAGGAAGAGGAGTCCTAGAAGGTCCTGCTGCTCTGAAGCCAAAGTCAGAGGCCACGTGTCAGGAATTCTGTCAGTTCAAATCCTTCAAAATACTGATCTGATGTAGACAGGCTGTGCTGCACATCAGCTCCTCTTTCTGAGCAGTGTTCCCTTAAAGGCTGGAATATGGAATTTGTTGTGATAGAGTTGTCTCACTTCTCTGCTTTCAGAGTTTTCAGCATGTGTAAATAAATAATTGCATATTCATTGCAGCAAGCCCTGGAAATCAGCTCTCCTCTAATATCCAAACTATAAAGCTCTTTTTCTTAGGCCTGAAGTGATTTCTCTTGCATTGAGTTAAAGTCAAAAAATCAATTAATTTTGTCCTCTAATCAAGGCTAATTTATGGATTACTAAAATCAGATTTGATGCAACTCAAACATTTGCAAGATTATTCACTGGAAAAAAAACCTCCCAGCCCTAATTAAGTAGCAGACTACAGGAAGGCATCGTTTCCAGGCATGTGAAGGGATTTTTTTTTGCTCAAATGTGCTTCCAAACCCTACCCTTATATTGGCTTTCAGCAAATAAACTGGTGTAGGCAAGCATGAATAGCATAAGCACCATGTAATACTCATGGAGTTCATAAGAGTTTGCTGTAACTCCAGTGTTTCTGAGGATGTTAAATGTTTGCCCAAATAAAAATGTAAGGGGGAAAACAAACAGAATTAAATATTGTGCCTGTGCACTGTATTTAAATACAAATTCAATATTGTACTTGTACCTGTGGCCCTGAACAACACTGAAATTCAAAAAAAAAAAAAGAAAAACAGAGCAATGGCTTTTACATCTAGTGATTAACAAAGAGTCAGATAGTTAAAAAAAAATGCTAATTGCCCATTCTGTTCAAAAGACTGAGCTAAGCCTCAAGCTGGCCTGAAGATTTACAAGCTGAAGGAAACAGTTCAGTCACCAAGACCAACAAATTCCCAAAATCTCGTTCAGAAAGAATGACAGGGGCCACGTTTCCTGCAGCAAAGCTCCCTGCAGATATTTCACCTCAGTGCCTGTCACTGCCCTAATCACATCTGCTGGCTCTGCTCCTGGGGACTGAGACACAGCCCTCACTCTGACTTACATCAAACCCATTCCAAACCAATCAAATGCTAGCTGCTGAATTTTCCAGAAAGTTTGGGATGAAAGTAATGTTCTCATTTTTTTGTCTAGCTGGAAAAAAAAAAATAGGAATTTCTCTCCTTGTAACGTGGGGTGTATTCAGATCTTGGCTGCTGGTAAGGACAAGCTGAAACTAAGTAATAACATTTTTGTGCTTGGCCTTGTGCCTGTGCAGAGTGTATTTCACTGCTCAGTAGCCTGTTGAACTAGGCAAGAAGGGGAAGGGAAAGGCTCATTTCCACATTATCTGTGCATGCTTGGCACACAACCCTTTGGAGCAATGGCATAATTAGAAAATAGGATGATATGGAAGGGATTATTTTTTTTTTAATATATAGTCCTCCTTCAAAAGTGTTTTGTTGTAAATAGCTATGTGAATATTAAAGTAACAACTTCTCATTCCTAATTGGTTGCCTGGAATAAAGAAGTAAAAAATAAACCTTGAGAAAGACACTAATTTGGGCCGAGGATGATAATTTATTTATAAGGTATTCCTCCTCTCCCCATCAAGGCCCTCTCAGCATTATAGAAAGAATTATAGACCATACTAGAAATGTCATTAAATATGGACCACAACAGACTTACAAAACAGTAAAATCAGACCAGAGTCACACAGCTAAAGGGTGTTGGAGAGTGTTACAGATTGCAGCTGGTTGAGGCCTTGCAAACCATTTTTTTCAAGTCCAACTTTCCACCTTTTTTTTTTTTTTAATCAAAACATCCCCATTTTTATTAGATGGCCTCTAGTTAATTCGCTGATCAAAGTGTACAAACTGTTCTGCTCCAGCTGCTTTTATTGAACTCAGAAGCTCAAGATTCAAGCAGCAGGTGCCTTTACACTGCTGAGCACTCAGCTTTTCAATTTCTTCCCTTTTTATCTTGGTACCCACAAGCAGCCTCTGCTGCAAACGTGGCACTGCCTCCTCTGTCTCACTCCTGATTTTTAATCCCATATTATTGGCAAAAGGTGGGAAGAGAGCAGCCTGGTTTTGTGCTGAGCTCTTGAAGCAGTGGCACTGGTGGCCTGTGGCAGCTCCTGCCGTGCATGAAGGGTCTGATTTCAAAGGGGTGAAGTGACAGCAGCACCCTTGGCCTTTATCATCACTTTTTTGTGTGCCTGGACTGGCAAATCAGAGCCCTCTCCCAACATCCTGGCAGCCCCATTAGTTCAGAGGGTGGGGACTCACTGCTTTTTTGGGGGCAGGTGTCACCCTCAGGGAACTGCATCAGAGCCCAGCAGCTCTTCTGAACAAAATCCAGTCACTGTGGGGCTGTTTGAAGACTTTTCTGCCCCTTAGGCAGAGGTGACCCTTCTTGCACCCCTGGTGACTGAAAAGTCTCCACAAACATTTCCAGTTTGCTTCAGGAGAGGACAGAAAATATTCTTGGGATGGCAATGGGCAGCATGCAAGTATTGACACACAAGTAAGGGTGGCATCACAAAGCAGATGGACACAGGAGAACAAATCTGTTCCTTTCCTTGTGAAATTTGAACCAATCCAGGCAATTCTGGGCGTGTGAAATTCTCTGTGTATAAAATCATAGAATCATTAGGGTTGGGAAAGATCTCTGAGAACATCGAGGCCAAACTTTAATGATTTATGTTGCAATTGCAAAATATTAAAATGTAGAAAATGTTTTTATATTTTCACAAGAATTCCTTAGAAGATTATCTTTTGGCTTTCAAATATTAAAACAGACACTATATACTTTTTGTGTTTTCCTCTGAGAAGAGAGAAAATGTTCTGTTAAGAGTCAGTTTAGATCAATCAGGTTACATCAAAATTTCATTCTCTTTTACAGGAAAATGTTTTTACCATCTATATTATCCAGCCTTCTCTTTCTGCATTATCACTGCTGCCACACAGTGTTTTACTCTTTTATCATTTTTAAAATGAGAGCTCCATCACAAAATCTATACCAGGCTACAGCCACCCTGGTTTCAGCCAGAATTAGTTGAGAATGTAGCTCATACTGAGTTCTCAGACATTTTCTCATCAGAAATGTCTGTTTCACTGACTCGGAGCCTTTCTGGGGAAGGGCTACATTTTTTACCAAATTTCACATAATAAAATCCTAAAAATACTCAACTCATGTTTTCAATTTCAGAATTGCTTTCATTTAAAAAGTAGTTTTGATTGTGTAATGACAGAAAACAGAAGAGCTGATTTGGGAATAAATTACCTGAAATGAACCCTTTTGGTATGGGAAATTTCAAGCGTTTGTGTTGTTGCTCAGAACAAATGAAGTCTTCAAGTGACTGTTAAAAGCTCACATAGCTCAGAAATTTCCTGTTTCAGATAAGAAAGAGCAACAACAGATCTGCAATTTGCTTCATATTTTGGGAAATTGCAATACGTGGTATTTCAAATTAAAAAAGGTGTTTGAAGATTAGGTTGGGGTTTTTTTCCCCTGTGTGGCACTGTAACAGTCAATCCAGCAAAGTCTGTGTAGTGTTTCTTGTTGCAATAAAGCAAATTAGCTGATTTTCTTTTCCCTGTTCCATTTTGAGAGAAAAATCAGTTTGTCTAACATCTTCTATCAGAGAGAGCTCAGGAGAGCTGCAGTGGTCTGGTAGCTCTTAATGATACCAATTTTTTTGCTCTAGTTTTCCAGATCAAGATATTCGCAGGGCAGCAGTCCAACAAATAGAAAATGTGTCAAATGATGAATTGTTGGAATACCTCCCACAGCTGGTTCAGGTAAGGAGGAAATTGATAGCCCAGGAAGTCTCCTGTCCAGATCAATAACTTCATTAAATGCTTTTGATGCTGTCAGGTTGGTTGATGCATTGTAAGAGGCACAAATAAGTCTGGTCAGCTGATGCAATGAGTGGGTTAAAAACAGGGCTGAGGGAGAGACTGGTTCCAGCTTAGGAGAATGGAATTGTTTTGGCATTGAACTTTTGTCACCCTGATTTTTGCAGTGTTCTATGTTTTTACTTCTGTAGTAGAAGTTCCCATGCATTTTCTATAAACACAGTCCTTGTTTTCCTAACTGGCCAAGATTGTTTCGAACTTTTAGATTGTTTTCATTCCTTTCCCCTGGGGCGGAGAAAGATGATTGACCACGTCTTCACCCTGTTAAATTTTAGAGGTGGTAACCTCATTGACCAATCCACAGTTGTCTTAAGAAAGAGATAAATATGAGAGAATAAAGAAGGGCAGCCCCTTTTGGGTGGTCCTGCCTGGTGGTTCCTGACTGCTGCTCTGAAGTCTGCGTGTTTCTTTCGTGTCTGGAAGTGCAACAAACTTTCATTTACATTGGGTTGAACTTTCATATATAGCACATGAAGGTACTTTCAAGTAACAAAGAGAAGTGAAAAGTGCATCTGAACAAGGGAAATTCTGCTCAGGTGACAGGGCTCCCTTGCTGTCAAGGAAGGAAATGCTGCTGCCACAAATCACTGGGTTTTTAATGCCACATGTCAGCACAGAGTAAAGTGGTCCTTTGGGTGTAGAATTATCTTTTTAAAGATGTACATTGCATTTTGGTGCACAGCTGGCAACAGAAGAATAATGCAGGTTCCAGAGCAGTAGTTGAATCTCCAGGCAGGACCAACCAAAAAGACCCTGCCCTTCTTTATTCTCTTATTTTTATATGTTTCTAAAGACAATCAGGGATTGGTGAGAGGGGTTAACACCTCTGTAAGTTCACAGGACAAAGACATGGTCAATCATCTTTCTCCGCCCCAGGGGAAAGGAATGAAAAACAATTTACAGGTTCAAAACAATCCTGGCCAGGAAAAAACAAGGACCATGTTTACAGAAAAAGCATAAGAAACTTATACTACAAAATTACAACCATGGAACCCTGCAAAGCAGGGCGACAGCATTTCACTGGAAATGAATGTTCTGCAAGTTATGGCATCACTGCTTCCAAAGCACTTGGTGATTCAATAGGTTCTGTGTTGGGGCTGAGCAGGAGCTTTTGAGAGCTTTATCCCCTCACTTGGTGACACTGTGCATGTGAATGATTCACCATCCACACTGCAGAGTTTCTCAGGGTTTCTGTCTATGTTTGTGATGTACGTTTATCTAGATAGAGATCTCTATGCATTTATGAATATATTCATATAATTCACTACTGTGAGGCAGTGGAACCTTCACAGCTTTACAGCATTCACAAACTGCTGTGACCTTTCACCTTCCAAGGCTTCTGTCCTAAAAAAAAGTTTATTTTCCAAACCAGATAATCAGATTAAAAATTTAACATGGCAGTGATAGTTTGAAGTGGGTGAAGAGAAGCTGCACATTTACATGCATGTTAACACAGAATCAGGATTCTCTCTGTCTTCAGGTGGTGGCAGACCCTTGTGAACTGAAGTTTCTCATTACATTTCCAGAGCAAACTCCATGTGTCTGATTGCTTTGTACAAACTAAGCACTGGGTCCTTTCTGATTAACTTTTTTATAAAGGGAAGACACCAAAGCCAGCAGAAAATGGATTTTTATGATCAATTTTTCTATTAAGGTGCTCAAGTTTGAGTGGAGTCTTGAAAGCCCTCTGGTGAAGCTGCTGCTGAGTCGTTCTCTTCAGAGCATCCAGGTGGCCCATCAGCTTTACTGGTAAGGTCATCTGCCATTGCTGCCACAATCATTCTCTGTCACACTGAAACTTAGCCATGATTCCATTGGTGATAAACCCTCTTTTGGTTTAAAATCAACACAAAAACTAAGTTTTGCTCCTTCTCTTTCAGCACTGGGTATGGGTAATTGTATAAAAGACCCCCTTATCTCTGCCTTCATCCTGTCCCTGGGCAGGAGGAAGAGGGGGAAGTTCTGCTCCCTTCAGTACCCTTTGGTTTTTTAGCATTTTTTGGTTAGAGCCAAAACTCATCTTCCCCAAAATGTACAGGCACTGGTTTGCTTTCTAAGGAGGCTGCTTTTGTGATTTCCCTGACCTCCCTTAGAAGTTGTCAGAATTCTCCTGTGTGTCAAAATGTGTGTCTTACCCATTTTTATATCAGCCTGACTCGTGATGGTAGAATTTCCAACAGTTCCTTTTTGTGATTGTGGAGATGTACCAGGCCTGGCAGAAACTGCCATTCACCACCTACCTCTGCAATCCAAGGAGTCCTCTTACTGAAATATTGAATTATTCTGTTTGCTGTGCTGTTACATCCAGGTTCTCTAAAAAATAATGATCCTTTCTGCTGTCTCAACATCTGCCCTGTGAGCTGAAAATCAAACTCTGGTGTGTTTTCTTTTTTTTTTTTTTCCCATCTTTAATAATGATGGATGAACTGAGCTTTCATTTACAGTTCAGCTGGTTCACATCCCTTAAACCAAAGCTTCCCTCCCTGCAAAGGAAAGAAAACAATTTGAAGTGTGCAGTCATTTGGTTGATGAAGTGTGGGGTTGGGAAGAGCATAAATAATACTTTCATACCTGCATGGTCTCTGGAAGTGTTAGTGGGGATAAAACAGAATTATTAATGTGTTTGTTTTACTGAAATGAGTGGGATAATGTGCTTAATGAGCATATCTTTCAAAAAAAGAGGAGCCACATTCAGCAAGCCATTCTTTGATAGTGCCTGAAATACGCCTGAGACAATTTCTACTCGTGTTAAATTTAGTCTTACTGGATATAAAATATCCATTCTGGAGTTCTTAAATATCCCACAAGAGTTTGTAGTTTTCCTGTACAAATAGAAATTAGATCTAGGGTTCAGTGGATGGGTGAACATCATTAGTTTGCCTGTGTTTTCTTTAATTCCTTTCTTCTTCTCAGAAGAAAAATTATTGTCTACAGTATTCTTCTTCTTTACTTTGCAGTGCAAATCCGTATTTTCCCCCAAATTTTGCTCCAGCTCTCTAATGTTATAACCTTGGGTAATACAGAACAGTTATTATTGAATAATACATATCATTATCTGGCACAGTGCAATGTAAAGCAGCAAAATAAATTTATTTTTCCTATAGCTTAATGTATAGGGTAACTACACTCACATCAAGTAGGTTATTTCTCAAGGTTCACTGAATTCTCTGCCTTTCAGCTGCTAGTTGCCCTGTTCATGCTGGGTACCTCTTTTATTTAAGTGTTTAATTCAAATGTTTCAATCTAAACTGAGAACAAAAATATGGCAAAAGTCTCTTTAAATGTTACTGCCTTTATCCATCACATGCACTCAGGGGTTTTTTGGTTACTCTGCTCCACCGTGTTCTTCAGTATTAAACTGTTTTCTACCTAACATTCCCATTTATGTAGTTACTCATATTCCTGTTCCTATATTTTAAAAGACAGTTTCCCAAGCCATAAATTCTACTTGCAAGTTTTACCAGTAATTTTGTGGCTTTTTTTAATAAAGTCTTAAATAATTAATAAAACCTTTCCTTTGCAAATTGAATTTCTGTCATTATAAAAGTAAAGGAAAACAGAGGTTTTCTTCCACTTACTTCCAAAGAGACTTTTAAAAGAAGTTCAGTGATTTAATAATGTGGGGAGCACATGTGTGCACGTACACTCACATAACTCCTTTTAAGAAATGTGATTAGGTTACACTTTATTCTCCAGTGTCACGTTCTGTTTCATTACCAAATTAGCTATCAAGGAGCAAGGACTGGTGAAAACAAACTTTAGTAACAAGTTTATTTTTAATTGTAATGAATGACATTACCATTCCACTGTTCAATAATGCAACAAGGTGCACGCTGCACCTGCCCAAAATAAAACTTGGGAAAGAAGGTTAATGCAATACAGAAAACTGGTGAAATGGTTTCAGAGCCACAGGGGAAAACTCAACTGATTTGAACTTCAGTTGTTTACAATACTATTGTAAATCTAGAAATTAATTACCAGAAATGGTGGTGACTGTCAACACTAACTTATTTTAATGACAAATACTATTTATAATAAGATATCAATTTCAAATTGGCTCAATTTCCCTGCAGGTCAGAGATAAGCAGCTGCCCAACAATGGTTACCATCTCATCACCTTTTTAATATTAATGTTGGATAGTAAATGGTTAATTTCTTTTCATCAAGCAGTGATAAGTTTGTCTGAAGATTTTATTTCAAAATGACGGGACAGTAACTGGCAAAGGTGGACAGAAGAGAGAGAATATTCATTTTTGGGAAGTGTCTTCAGCTGTTATAAATCAGGATAGTTTCAGTCTGTTCTTTGCTTGTATCTGTTGCAGATTTGTTCTATTAATTCTGCCAATGAGAATGAGGAGGATCTTAAACCTTGTTTGGATATTTGGGTTTTTTTCTTATCATTTGTGTCTTTTCCCTTCTCTAAATCCTTGAGGAATCTGGGCCATCTGCATCCATCAGTGCTTTAGCTCCTCACTGGTCCTTCTGAACCTTCTGCCCTCCCCTTCCCAAGCAGGCTAAAATTTGCCCATGCACAGGACTCGTGTACCACTTAAATCCTATTTTAGTCTTATTTCAGGGCTTCCTAATGCCCATGAGGCATGGAGAATTACCCCACTCCCTTCCAGACTGATGCTGGTCCCACAGAGCTCCTGGAGCCAGTTCCCCACTCCCTGGAGCTGTGGTGACAAGATACTGAACTGGTTTTAGCAAAGCACAAAAAGCTGCTTGAGGGGAAAGAAACTTGCTGAGCCCTTTTGGGCCTTTCTGCTCACTCAAATCCACTGTTTACCTGTTTGCTACTTGATGTTTCACACACAGGTGGGTTTTTGTCAGCTGTTATGCTGGAGTTTTAATCCACCTGGCCTCCTGCCAGTCGGTTTCCCTCTTGCTTGAGTGTTTTTTGGCTTTTAGCTGCTGTCACAGGTGGCAGCTGGAGCTGGAACAGCTGGCTGGGGCAGCAGGTGGCCAGGAGAATGTTTCACAGATGGTTGCCTTGCACAGGAGGATTGAAAGGCAGGGAGAAATGCAGTGTCCTCCAGGAGCTCTGGCAGCTGCTGGAAGGTGCTGCTAAGGAACAGGTCCAGTGTCCTGGAAGAGTGGGAGTGTTTGTAAATTCTTGCTTAGCTCAAGAAGAGAAAAAGTCAGGTGAAAATCTTGCTGAAGGCAAAATGTCCTTTTGTGGCTTGTCTTCTGAGTCACTAAAACTTTTAGAACTTTCCTAGTTTCTGGCATTTCTGAGCTACATGTTGACTGACAGGAGAAAAGGGAGTAGTCTCCTGTCTTTTGCAAGTCCACATCTTGTAGAAAAGTAAGAACTTGGGATTAAAAAGGAGCTTGGTGGAATCCAGCACACTGGAAACAATGCGAACCAGACTATTGATTTCATGGCTAGAACATAATATTTTATTTCTTTTTTCTATATATACAGAAAAAGAACTATAAGAAGCTAAAAGAACATAAGCAATACATAAAAGTTTAAAAATACCCCAGTTAGATTTTCTGCTCTTGGGAGGTTTGTACCTTCTTCTCCAAATTCATTACCACTGTTTCATTCAGCACTCCAGCACTGGAAAAATTGCTTCATATTTTCGGGAAGGAAATAGATTTTTAACTGCTGAAACTTGTCTATGTTAACCATAATTTACTTAAAGAGTTCAAAAGAAGGAATAAATCAAGCAGATCCTCATTTGTCCCACACTCTTAATTACCTCAACATTAAACAGATGACCATCCTCCAGATCTTTTTTTTCCTGTATTATCGTATCTTTCCCTGACAGTCAGAAGTTATCAAGTCTGCTAATTATTAAATGAACTTCCTAAATAGCTGTGCAGAGCAGGCTGAAAACCCCAGTCCATTAAAATGACATGAATGTAAATACAAAAGATGCCTGTTCTTGTTTTCCTGTTAATTTGGTCCTTCTTACCGAGCAGAATTAAAAAAACATTTAATCATATGTGTAACTTGAAAGCTGTATAGGAATAGCCAGGCCAGGTATGTGTTTGGTTAAATTGAGTGGTGATTGTGAATTTCATTGGAATTCAGACTATTTAATGTGATTGTTATGTTTTGGACTGCAGAGAATCTCGACCATAGATCACACCTTGGGATTTTAGTTCTGAAATCATAATTCTTTTTTATGTAAATCAATCATTTGGAGACCTTTTTGTTTTTCTCTAGTTACTTACGGGTCTAGTAAATAACACCATTAGAAAATTATTTGTGTGAGATAATGATTCAGCCAACTTCTGTGCTAAGTGCTTCATTATTATCTGTGTGGGCATTGGGTTATTGCCTTGTAAAACAGAGATAATTATTTTGCTTCCTAATTTGCAGACTTTCCATTTTCTTGGACTCCATTTTTAGAAAAAGATGATGGCAAGTGAAACAAAGAGATTGCTGTGAAGAAGTAACAACTGTTGGGTTTGACCTTTGGTAGAGACTGAGTGAGAAAATGGTATATATATTTAAATCAAAAAAAATATATCTTACATTTAATTAAACACATTTCAGATAACAAGTTAAAAATGCAGTATTTTAGGGTCAGTTTTTGCTGTCTCTAAAGGCAGGGGAGTGAACTGGCTGTGACCTCAGCTGGAATTGATAAAAGGAGCTGAAGGACTGGAGGACTGTGGGGCAAGACCACGTTTTAAACTTTCAAAATTTTAACCGAGAGGAAAATGAAAATAAATTCCAATAATTAAAAATATCAAATTGGAAACATAACTGGGAAAGGTTAACAAAGAATCTAACATTTTAACATTTAAAATATAAAGAGGGAGTCAGTTTTCCCACACTGTTAAAAATCACAGCTTTTCAAGAAAGAAATCTGTTTAAAAATTAATAAAGAACCAAGTTGTGACTTTTTGTAATTTAGTGAATATGAGAGAATCCGGTGAGTCACTGACAAAGGATATGAATAACATCATTTTGCACGTGTCTGTTTTTAATTAATGTTCCTTAGCAGAGTGGATGTGCTCCTGGATGTGCAGAAATCCAGGAATGCTGGGTGTTTTCCCAAACCCTGTGCAAGCGCAGAAGAGAAGGGGTGAGGTACCCTGGTGATCACAGATCAGTGTGAGCATGGAGTGAAGCATCATTAATTCCACTGGTGCAGGCAAATACTCAGCTGCACTGAATAAGTTACTGAACACAGAGATAACTCTGGGTGTGTGTCCCCCTGTAGCCCTGCTTTTTGCAGGGTTCCATGTTTGTCATTTTGTAGCAGAAGTTCCCATGCATTTTCTATAAGCACAGTCCTTGTTTTCCTAACTGGCCAAGATTGTTTTGAACTTTTAGATTGTTTTTCATTCCTTTCCCCTGGGGCAGAGAAAGATGATTGACCATGTCTTTATCCTGTGAACTTACAGAGGTGTTAACCTCATTGACCAATCCATGATTGTCTTAAGAAAGATATATAAAAGAGAAAATAAAGAAGGGCAGGTCCTTTTGGATGGTCCTGCCTAGAGATTCAGCTGCTGCTCTGGAGCCTGCGTGTTTCTTCTGTTGCCAGCTGTGCAACATCCCACCTTTGGAACAGAGGAAATTCCATGCCAAAAGTTGCATCCAAGGAGGATTAACTTTGTCAAGTGAAGCATGAGAGGTCTGTAAATGCCAGTTATTAGTGCATGTTACTGGAATGAAAAAACACACCACTGTGTATTGTGCACAAGTGAACCTGCTTAGAACTGCAAAGATAAACTGGGAAAGGGGACAGAGCTCTGAAAAGCTTTCATTCTTTTAGCTGCTTCATGATTTATAAGGTAGCACTAAGGAAAGAAGTTTTTCAGTGCATTGTTTTTCCAACATGGCTTGTCTGATTTATTTTGCATTTGGCTCCTTTTCCAGTTAGAAATTCTGGAGCTGACAAATCTGGTTTTTCAGATATGCCAGAAAACTCCCCATGAGCTTCCATTTATATCTAACCCCTGCAATAATGTGAAATGAACATGGATATGAAAGATGGGTTTGCCTTTAGGATCTGCTCTGCAGGAAGGATTGCTCAGAGCATTGTGGTGTCTCTGATGCTGGGATGTGCTGGCTCCCCTGAGCACCTGAGCAGTTCTGGGGAAGCAGAGGGGGATTCAGAGCAGGGTTCTGTGCAGGTGTCACACACTGCTTTCATCTGGGCCTTTCTCCTTTTTCCCCATTAAAAGTGTTTTATTGTTTCTTTTTCTGAAACCAAAATGGGGAGCCAAATTCTTTCCTGATGGATATCTCATGTAATCTTTGCTTGTCCCAGAGGGACATTTGGGGATGTGATTCAGAGTGGTGAGAAGTCAGGAAAATGTTTGATGCAATGTTCATTAGCTCTGTCTCTTCACATGGATAATTTTCAGCCATGAATTTAAAGGATGTGGAATTATTTTGCTTTTTTTAAACTATGAAAAGATGCCTAATCTAATCCTAGAAGTAATTTCTTTACAATGAAATTTTCTTTAGTCTAGGCCAATACTGAGTGGCCAACTTCAGTGATCTGAAATGTCCAAATCATAAATANTGCAATGTTCATTAGCTCTGTCTCTTCACATGGATAATTTTCAGCCACGAATTTGAAAGATGTAGAATTATTTTGCTTTTTTTAAACAATGAAAAGCTACTGGAAAAGATGCCTGAATTTAATCCTACAAATAATTTCTTTACACCGAAATTTTCTTTAGTCTACTGAGTGGCCAACTTCAATGACCTGAAATGTCCAAATCATAAATGACAGGAGTTACAATTTAAGGACGATGCAGATTTCCCAGACCAGGTTGTAATGATTTTGGAGAGATGGAGCCTCAGCATGTAATATCTAAAAAAAAATTTTAATTCAGTTGCATTTCATGGTTTCACTTTCAGGTTTTAAGTTTTGTGAATATTTGGGGAAAAAATTAAATCTATTTCCTTTCTACGAAACTTTTGTTTTGCTAGCAATGGCAATTATTGTACTCACAGTGAGTCTGCAGATGTTTCAAAATTGCACCACATTTTATAAGTCTTGCTCTGTTATAGGCCTTTTTCTCCTTCCAGCTTAGCAAGCTTTTGTGTTTTAACTATAGTTGTTTGAACCAATTTTTGATAAAATTTGTCTTGAGCTCCCCCAGAGAGCTGCTTCCAATCAATTTTTTTTTTTTCGGAACACAAAATTTTTTGCCTCATGACTTGAACAAATGCAGTTCAGGCCCTGATTTCCTTGGACTGATGTGTTTGGAGTGCTCATTTCCAGTGAGATCATTGATCACAGCCTGCTCTGACAGGCTGGAGTTGTGTGAATCATTCCCATTTCTGAGCACTGTCAGTGAGAACTTTAAGAAAAGTAGGAATAAACAGAGAGAGGCTTCGAGTGGATGCAGGACATCCAGTGCAATGAGTTATTGCTTGGCTTAATGGTGCTGTCACTTCTGTGCTTTCTGTGGTTAATATTTCTAGGGTTAGTCATCACTCTCCACCAGCATGAAAAGCAGGCCTTGGACCTTTGCCTAAATAACTGAAACATTAGGAAAAAATAGAATTATGAATTAGACATTGTTGAATACGTTCCATCAGTATTGCATCATTTAGTAGAAAATGACTTTGTAATTTTTTTCTTCAATTTTGGGTAATTTTTCTTAGAAAAGAATTCCCTAATGTAAACCCAAATATAACTATTAACACATTTTTTAATAAATAAATAAATAAATAGATCGATAGATAGAATATAAGGCAATATTTCTAGATAGGAGAGGGGAAGGATTCATGAAAGGTTCTGTCAGGATAACAGTGCAGAATTACTAGAATTCAGTATTTTCAGGTATTTGCAGATGTTGACTGTTTCAGGTTTAAACACATAAAGCCGTTGCTGTTTGAAAATACTTCCCTAGATATTAATTGCTTTCAGAATGCTCACCCAAACTCAACGTTATATTAGTCAATAACCAGAATGATGTCATTTGGAAGGCAACCAAATTAAAAACCATTTGAGAGAGGAAAGCAAGAGCTGTCAGATGAGCTGTCTTTGTGTGGCTCTGCTGCTGGAACAGCATTGCTGGGATGTTGGAATCACCTCCTTTTCAGCAAGAGAATTATTCAAGGGACCATTGTCTCACATGGTCTCCCTCGGTGTTTTCTTGGCAAAGAGCCCACTGGGTTGCAGCTGATGTGTGCAGGATCCTTGAATTAAACAGCAGAAAGTGAGCAGGGAATTTAAAGAATTAAGATCTCTTCCAAATCCAAAGCCTGTAAAATTCTACCCAATGGGTCATGCAAGCCATAGGCATCTCTGCCAAATGCCAGACAGCTGAATTGTCCTTCAGCTTTCTCTGTGCTGTCTGTCAAACACACAGGATACTATTTGGTGAAATTCAGCACAATATTTTTAGTTTCAGAAAGAAAATCAGACTACAAGAATTGAATTTTTTCTTCAAAAGGCCTTTATTCCTGTGCAAAGGCATTCAGAGGTTTGTTATCACAGCTTTCTATCAGTGGTGGGTGGCTGACAGAGTAATGTAAAGTAGCAAGGAATGTTTCCCTGACTTTTTTTTCAAATGTTCATCAAAATCAAAAAGCTTTTCACAGAAACATGGTGCTTAGGTGGAAACATTCAGACGGCATGTCAAAAAATCTTAATTCTTCTGCTTGTCCCTGGAGATGGGAAAGCAGAGACTTGCAGCTGAGGTGCAGCAATGAGTGCCACATTGTTTTTGGAACAATTTCCTTTCCCATTTCCATTGTTGTAAATCATCCCACCCCTTCTAAAACAACTCACCAGCAAGCTTCCAGCTCAGCTTAGAGGAGGTGCAATGCATATTTTAAAACAATCCCTAATGCAAAGTTTGTTATTTCAGGTTCATTTCCCTCTCTTGGTGCTCACCCGAGTTGCTCAATCCTAAACCATTAACAAGTTATGTTATTTCTTAGCTTGAGAACACACCTGAAAGGTGCAGTGTCTTTTGGGCACAGTGATTTTTGAAATCTCACCTCTGCAGTGTGCTGCCTGCCTGCTGTGCACTGCTGGCTCTTACTTGAGGGAAAACCTTATGTTAAGGAAAAAAAATTTAAAGAGAAGTTTAAAAAAAGTGTTATGGAGTGAAGTGTGGGTTTTAAGTGGGATTAACTGCTGGCAGCATATATATAAAAATTATTTGTTTGCAAATTTGATCAAAGCCTCAGTGCTGGAGCAGCTATTGTTTTTCATTTCTCTCTCTTTAAAAGAGCTAGTACAAATTACTCCACTGAAAATTTGAAAGGGTGAATTCCCATTTTTTTTAATTCATTCCGTTTTTTTTCTACTCAGGATTTTTTTCTAGTTCAGGATTTAGTGGGCAGTAGAAAAATAATGTTCTGGCTGAGTGCTTGCTGGCTCCAAAGAGGTTGCAAGTTGTGCAAGCCAAGCACAGTGGAGCAGCTCTGGAGTGGTGAAGGTTCTGCTGTGTGAATAAACAGATGTGGAAACAAAGCCAATATCTTTTGTCAGTATCAGAGGTAGTGTGGGTATTAAAATAATGGAACACAGTAACAACATTTATTAAGTGTTCACTTGAATAAAGAGTGACACATACACAGGTGGGTGATCCTTTCAAATCAGCACCCTCCCTCTTCCACAAAATGAGATTTCCTTTCTTATCCAATAAGTGGTTGGTGGAGTTCAAATCCTTAGACATAAAGGGTGACTCTCAAGTATTTCAGTGTAAACAGCAAAGCCACCTTCAACATATCTCTCAATACAATCCTGTTTTATGCTTCTTACACTTGATTTTTCTAGCTTGTGTGGCAAGGCTTATATCCAAGTAGATTAAAAAAAATATTTCTTTTTCCCCTTACATAAGAGCCCAGTTTTCATGTTCAGCCTCCCCCAGCAATTGTTCACAGTCTGTCATCCAGTGAAATTAAAATAACTGTTCCCCCAAGGCTCCTTCCACTTCATTCCCAAGATTCCTCTAGTTCCACTTGGAAGTGGGTAGAGGATGCAATGTGCAAAGCAGGATGAATCTGGCAGTGGAAAGGGTGGGAACAGGGAATTCCCTCCACCTGGCTCTGCAAACACTTCTGTCTGCTCTGCTTCAAGATCCCAACTCTTCTCCCAGAAGCAGGAGCCTGAGCAGTGTTCCCTGGCTTGGGGAAGGAGGGAATTGCCACAGTGCTCCCAGGGTTGGCACAGAAGGGTGGCACTGATTGGAGTGACACAAAATACACTTAGGGCAGGCAAAGGAGCAAAGAGTGATCACTGAGGGAATAAATAAAGAATAGCAAGCAAAATATTTTTATTGGAGGAAGGCTGCAGAAAAGCAAGAGGAGAGCAGGTATTAGTACTGTAAGTAACATAGTTCTGCTGTGTTCTAATAATAATTTTTACCTGCAGTTAAGTTTAGACTCAGGGGAGTTCCCAAGAGAACTGGGAGATCCAGTTCCAGAAAAAGCATTATTCCCAAGTATAACCTGTGCTGCTACTCTACCCTTTCCTACACAGTGTAATTTTGAATCCTGCATTGCTGTATGTTCCCCTGAAGACCCTCGGGCCTGGAAATGTAACCTGTGCTTCTGTCTCAGCCAAGGTCACTGATTCCAGAAAACAGACAGACATCAAGTCTCCTTTTGGAAAAGCATCTGGAGACCTGTACTTGATGGCTTCCCACAAATCCTGATGCTGACTGAACTGTCCTCCTTTGCCTGGCATAACCTCTCTGAGAGCCTGAAGGACTGGGGGCCAGAGTGGTGAATATTCAGCTGTTCATCCCAAGGATGGAGCCCTCACATTTTGTGCACTGCAAACACATCAGAGGATTCTGCCCAGGCAGTGCCACAGGCAAAACCCCAATCTCTGCTGTTCTGTACACAAGGGCAGTTCTGACAGACACGGTTTAAACAGTGTAAAGGGTAATGTGGAGTCTTTGTTCCTACCCTAAAATTAATCTGTATCACAGGAATTTTGAAAGATTTGCCATGGCTTTATGTGCTTGCCAGAAATTGCCCTCCAGTTTCAGTGGGGTTGATGGGACTAAAGACAGAGCAGAGTGAAACTCAGAAAAACAGCCAGGGCTAGATTAGAGCAGGGCCAGACCAGGGGATCTCCAGAGGTCCCTCCTGACATCAGTCACCTATCTCTGTACATTACAAATGAATCCTGTGACTGTCTTTGCTTCTTTGCTGATTCTGTTTCCACCACCCTTCAATTCTTGAGCCACGAGGACTTTCCTTAGATCAAGGCTTGCAGAATTCTTGAGCCTCCTTTGGGAGGATTGAGAATGCCAGGAGTGCTTTCCAAATAACCAGATTTGGATTGAGAATGCCAGGAGTATTTTTCAAATAACCAGATTTGGATTGAGAATGCCAGGAGTATTTTCCAAATAACCAGTTTTGGATTGAGAATGCCAGGAGTGCTTTCCAAATAAGCTGTTTTGTAGTAGGTGCCATCTCTTGGATGGAGACTTTCACCAATAACTGTCTGTAGTGTTCCACACGTGTCCAGCTGAAAGAATGTCATGGTGAAACCCAAGGGACAGGATTTTTTTACATTCCAGTAAGAGTAAATGGCACAGAAGTAGGGATCTGCTCTTTCTTCTGTAGAATCTGAGGAAACCAAGCCTGAAGGCAAGCTGAACAAACCCAAAATTAAAAAAAAAAAGCTAAAGGGGCTGAGTTCAACACTGCTTAAATGAAGAGCTTTTTCTTTTTTTTGTTCATTTGTTTCAATCAATCCTTTTACAAATACATAATGGGAAATATGAAGAAAAATTGTTAAAATAAATACCTTTAAGAGAAATTATCTGATTATTCCTTTCTGCCCACATCACCAGTCACATGCTTGCACATTCAGGTTCTGCAGCTAGACAGAAAACATAAAATTCAATGATGATATTATTTGAAAAATAGCTTTATACAAAGCCATAGGTTGTAAGTGACAGCAAATACTCTTTAGAGTAAGAAACCAGTAGTTTTCAATTAGCGTTAAATGAGAAATTATGTTATGCCAGCTGATATTAAATCGGTATAAATGTCTGGATTAGTACAAAATTATCTCATTTCTGGAAAAAAAATTAATTTACTGAATTGATATTAATCAGACTCATTAGCTTTAGTGTGGCAGCTGCCATCTTGGCTAATGAAGAAGGGACTGGACAGGGATTTCCACAGTCAAATTCACTGGCTTGGATTAACTGAAAGAACAGTCCCTCATCGTGGCTATTGTAACACACTGAACATTTTTAACTGAAGGAAGACCTTGTTTGTGCATCAGCAAGGAAAGTGGGGCTCTGTCTGGGAAAAAGGCTCTGCCATTTGCAGTAATTATCCTGAGCACTGGCCATGGAGGTCAAACAATAAACAAGATTTCTGTAGCATTTCCTTTGCTGAGTGTGGTATTAAAAGTCAGTATTTATTCTTCTACTTAACCTGCTCCACAATGTCATTCGTTGGGTGTGATGATTTCTATCAGGAGAAGCACTTTAATTAATTTTCTAATAGGCACCAGCTTTTGAGTGACTCACACAGCCCCCAGATCTTGTGTATGTGCTCTTGTGGACAGGGCAGTTTGTCAAAGTGGTTTGAAGCACCCACAGTGGCAAATATTCCTGAATATTCCTGCTTTGTTGTGTGTGGCACTCACAAGGACATTGCTTGATCATGGGAGGAAAATGGAATCTCATTCAAAAGGTGTTCAATTTTAAATCTTTTTTGCATCAGTTCAAAGCTGACAGGTTCTGTCTTCAGCTGCTGCCCAGCTTTGTCATTAGGAGTTCTCAGAGCAGTAATTTAAAGGTGATTTGAACAATAATTTGCCTGGCACACCCAGGACTGTCACCCCATGAGGTGGATGCTCATTTTGCTGGCAGAAAAAACATGGCACTTACCCATATTGATTTTGGGGATACACAGGTTATTGGTCAGTCAGCAGAGTACCTGTCTAGGAGAAAATGTGGCTGATTCAGGGGTGTTCATAGAGCACATCCATGGGAGAGGAGAGGAGAGGA
>VZTZ01015535.1:0-193012 GCA_013400955.1 Drymodes brunneopygia | reverse complement strand
CCACGGGTGCACGGCTGGCAGCCCCGGCCCCCGCCCCGCCGGCGGACGGGACCTTGCCGCCTCGCCTCGCCTCGCACTTCGTGGCACCGTGGGGCTCCCAGCAGTCGCGGCGGATCCTGCCGGAGGGCTGCTTGTGCCGAAATGAATCGGGGCCTGATCCCGCTGCTGATAAAGTCGGGGAGGACAGGATGAGGCCATTTATAATTAGCTCCTTTCTCCTCCCCTCGCCCCTGGGGGGTGTGAGAGGAGGAAACAATAGACATCAAGTGCTGGGTTCGCTTTTCTCTGTGTGCCTTTTAAAGTACTAAGGCTATGTGGAGGAAGCAAAATTTGTACTGGCTGTCTGACACCATCTGTAATTTTGTTGACAACTTGTTTAATAAAACATTTTATAATTTTCACTTATTCTTTAAAGTTGCTGATTGGAAAACAATACACATGTAAATAAATTATGCATGGGATAAATTAGGACAAAAGCAGTAGGACACATAATAGGGGAGGGATGCAGTGCACAGTGTTTTATCCTCATGTGTCCTTCCTGACAATGAACGGGAGCTGAATGACATTTGCATTTCCTCTATCTGCGTTTTGATTGTATCTCAGAACCCACAAACGCCTCCTACAGAAACTGGCCACACAAAGGTTTTGCTCCAAGATGGGGGACAATGTAGGGACTGAGAAATCCCAGCTCAGGTATCAAGCAGCTCCTTGTGTGTGCTTGTGCGTTTAAGGGTGTCCAATATTCAGTTTGTCTCTGGCACTTGAACACACATGTGGCCTTGTTCATGCTAGACTAGTCTCCCTGAATAATGTATTCCAGTACCTGAGCATCTGTGGGAATGCATTTCATGGAATAGCTCAGTGTGTGGAGTCCCTTATTAATGATTGGTTTCTCTTTACTCAACTTGCCTCTTTCCTTGTCCAGCGCTCTCTTATCACTTTCTGGTTCTTTTTTGGTGCTTTCATCCCTTTTGCTCTTCTCCCCTTCACTTCCTCTGGTGAGACAATCAACCTGACATGACTGCCTGTTATTTCTGCCATTTATTAGTTTGTTGTTTACCAACGTGGTGCTACAGACAAAAATATCTGAGATCTAAGTTTAACAGAGCTACAAAGTAAAGGTGGCAGGTGTTTGGACAAGCACATGCTTCTTCATCTGTAGAAATGGCAGTATTCTGACAGCTTTGATGGGACAGAAGTGGATTTGAAGTGCTGAATTCGCTGGGTTTTTTTCCCCTACTAGTTTGTGTATATAGCTCTGCATTTTTTGTTTCCATCTTTTTCTCCTTTGGATATTTTAATATGAAGACATTTGAGTGGTGCAGTAGAAGAAACAAATACATTTGAAAAGTATTCTGAATTACTTCAAATGTCAGTCAGAAATCTCAATGGACTTTGTAAACATTAATTAATTAAACCTCTCAACACCCCTGCGAAGAAAGGATTATTGCCTTTGTTTTATGGATGGCTAAACTAGGACAAAGTGGTTCAGAAACTCTCTAAAAGATGAAGACTAGAATGCAGGCATTCAACTTCCAGTCTTAGCATTTAGTCCCATTTCCTCCATCTCTACCTTATTAGTGATGTGCATATGGTAGCATAATGCACTTAATGTAATTAAGACCTTGTAATTTACACAGTCTTGTCTAGAAGCAGAGCTGGTTTCCTCCCACCACTTCTCTCCCACAAATGACTTTTATTTCAGGTTGTCAGTGCAACACACTAAGTGGAACATAGGTTAGGCTGCTGCCATTTCAGCATGTGAGATCCCCAGTGCCATACAGTGCTCTGCTGGACACTCACCAGAGGGACTGTTGCCTCCCAGCAGTTTAGCAATGCTGGTGCTCTCCCTTTTGCTCAGGACAGCCCCTGAGACAAAAGAAGCTAACTCAGGCTCAGCTGCTAGGCTAGCTCACTTCCACGCTGATTGCATTGTTGGATAACTTTGACATGCTTGGGGACACTTATTCTCTGCCAGGTGTTTGGGGAGCAGATCATTACAAATTTGTGTGCACAGTGCTAGAGCTGATCTACAAGGCCTGTTCTGTCTCTGCATTCTGACTGCAAACACACAGCAGCAGTTGGGTTTTCAATTGCTGTATCTTCTCAGATAAAATTGCCCTGACAGCCACTCCGACCTTTGGGCTGCCAAATGACCTTCCTTGTGATGATGAATTCTGTGTCATGGGACACCTGTGAAGAAGTGGTCTGTGTTCGCATCCCTGTTTCACACTGGCAAGAGACCAGAGTGGGTCTTGGGGTCTTGTATGGCAAGAGTATTTCATTAGTGATTACCCTGGCTTGAACTCAGGCTGGGGACTCTTAACTGGAAGGTCCTGTATCCCATTACACATCCCTGAAACAGCCCTATTTCCTGATTAAGTGCTGATGAAGAATGATATTTTTTTTGGTGGATGTTGTTGCATAAGCATCTGGTTGCTGATTTTTAATATTAAAGTGAAAGTATAATGTGCAGTACTGCTTTCAGCAGGTGGAAGCAATAAAATAGACAGACAGTTAGGTTGCCAGTTCAGTGTTTACAAGTGATGTGGAGGTGATTTTAATGTGGCTTTGCAAAAGGGAATTTTCTTCTGCTTGACAGAACAGGGTTTGTTGGGCACATTAAACCATGTACCAAAATCTCTACAGCAATTCCAGTGTGTCTCTGATGTTACTTAAAAACATAAATGAGCCCTAGTGTGACACACTTCAAATCAAAACTGTTGTCCACACGAAAACCGTATTTTCTAATATCTCAGCAGCAGCTTTCAGAGAAAATAGGATGAATGTTACTATGTTTACACAGGGAAATAAAAGCATAAAACCAACATCTTTGGAAGGTAGAAAAGGCAAGTTAGGAAGACCTGAGGACACGGTGGTTTTGAATATGAGAGGCTCTGATAAATGGCATGTTGCTTGTTACAGTGTTATGTCTGGTTCCACCAGTCACTTATGCATGATTAGTTGTTGCAGTGCTTTTGTAATTTTGTTTTGTCGGTCTTTCAGTCTTTCACAGTCTGTCTAGTTGTGTGGATGGATGGAGTTGTATCTCAAAATTGCCACTGAAGAAAAAGTTTTTAAAACATTATTTGTGGTGTGTGAAAGCGATATTGAATTATCTGGGTTATGCTACAGAGGCCCAAAGGTATGATTTTTTGGAGGGTATTATAATTTCAAGGTAAACACATGTCCAATGGACTGGATGCATGAGAACCATTAGATAGGATTCACAGTGTCCGAGTGGGAATACTTTACACAGAAGTCAGGTACACAAAGCAAAGTGGAGATCTGTGTCAGTCTGAGTCATGGAGAAGGTAATGTGGCTCATCCTGCGTGGAGCCTAATGAAAATTGATTTCTCCTCTGCTTTCCAAAAACTGGAAGCGTTGTATTTGAAGGTTGCTCTCAAGAGCAGACTTTGTCCATCTTGTATATCTGTCTTCTGCAGCTTATTGCCTGTACCTCTGCTGTCCTGAAATGAGGCATTCCAAAGCCCCCACTTGGCTGTGAAAAAAACCCTTCTTTTAGGATTGCAATTTGCCGAATCTGGAATTTTCTCACTCTGGTTTGTCTTTCATGTCAGAGCTGAATTTCTTTGCTCAGTAGATCAATTTTACAATCTTGGTATTTATTCTGGGCTCATCACTGTGTTGTCTGTATGTGATGTTGCCTTGAGCAAGAACCATTCCTGTATTGTTTATCCCCGAGGACTTGTAGGAGTGGAATGAATCTGTTCCGGGAGTTGATGTTTTTTTCCCTAGGAGAGACCAACCTCTGATCTGAGGTTTCCCTGTCTGGGGTGACATACTCCCATGTGCTGACAAGCAGCACCAAGGCAATGTTGCTTGAGGCCTGTTCTGAGGGCT
The DNA here is from genome assembly GCA_013400955.1 of Drymodes brunneopygia. NCBI lineage: Eukaryota > Metazoa > Chordata > Aves > Passeriformes > Petroicidae > Drymodes > Drymodes brunneopygia. Next base: position 189,147 of record VZTZ01015535.1, on the reverse strand, counting down.
TCATTAGGACTGTGCTGCTCTTCTGGCTTTGCCTGGCAATTTTGCCCAGCATGCAGAGACTGAGGAGTGTTAATCACTACGTTAGTGCAGGTCTCTGATCTTGCACTGGTTTGTTTCTTAAAAGAAAAGTTATCTCATCAACACAGTCTATAAGGAATCATACTTTTAGAATATTTTTCTTTTTTAAAACAAGAATTTTCAGATGGAAGTGCCTTTTTTTATTTTTTAAACTTCTCTACAATTTATGGAACAAATGCTGGACTAGTGCATGAGAAGCAGAAAGTGGTTTTCTTCTTTCTTATTTCAAAAGAAAGAAGAGAACTGCACAGTGTGTTTTTACTGTCTAAACTGAGTGACATGTAACACAAGTATCATAAGTGAGTGCTTGAATACCAAAAAGTTTACATCCTTCTTTATCTTTATTAGCCTAAATTATTAGAAGCATGATACTTTAAAAAAAATTGTTATAGATGGTTTATTTCCCAGCAGAGCACATTTTAACCACAGATTCCCAGCAGATATCTCAGAAAAGAATAATGCAGTGTCTCAATGGCTGCTGGCAAATCTCCTTCTCACACTGCTGTCCTCTCCAGGATGGGGACAGCAGGAGTATGTCAGCACGTGTCTCAGTCTTCAGGTTACCTGCCTGAGCTGGGTGTGGTCAGAGTTACGATTCCAGCCACATGGAAGCTTTACTGGCTCTCCAGCCTTGGCTGAGGGGAGGCTTCACAGGGAGCCAGTGGAGCAGCAAGAGCAGGGGAGGGACGGGTACTGGTGAGTGTGCACTCGGTGGCTGTGATCAGCAGCGTGTGCTTGCCAAATCCTGATGCATTAATTTCATGTTCAGCTGAGCTGTAGCTGGGAGAGAGTCTCCTGCCCAGGTGTCAGTGGGGACGCTGACTACATCAATGTTCTTCTGGTGAGAAAGGCTGGAAGTGATATTTAATGTCACAGTCTGTTTTGACAGAACTGATACAACCTGAGGGTCATCTCTCCATTCATACAAAACCGTGAGTTCTATTAGTCTGATAACTCTCTACTTGCTGTCTGATAATTTTAATAAATGAATATAAAATTCCAACAGTAACATATATGAAATTTTAGTGTGCAAAAGAAAGGAACTCTATGTAACTTAAAGTTTCTCCCCCTTGTTTTTTCTCAGATTCCGGCTTATGATACAAGATACAAAGACTTTGTTAAGACATTGTGCTAAACTTTCTACCAACACATGGTTTAATGCTTCCTGCCTTTAAATTATCAAAAATCTGGATAGGTTGGATGGTGCAAAGAAAATCAGGTGCAGAGCAGTGAAATAAGGCCATGTCCTGAGTTGGTTAATTCCAGCCTGCCCTACCGCATCATCTGGCAGGGCTGATTTGATCTGATCAGATGTGGGCATGCTACTTCTGCCGAAATGCAAAGTACAGGGCTTATGCTGCTTTTATGCTTTGAGTTGGCTTCATGAGAGCCACAGGAATATAGGCTGTTGGAACAAAATTCCCTCTTGAAAATGTTTTGGGTGCTTTTCATGTTTTGGAAGAGTAAGTGAACACCAGTTCAGTGCTTTGTGTCACAGGGCTGTGAAGTTTTTGGTCTGGTTCTAGGAACTTTGGAGTTTCTGGTATTTCTGTGGATCTACAACCTAATGTGACAAGTCAAAGAGTTGGGAGACAAATCAAAATGGCTGGAGTTACAGCCCAGATAATTCACTATCTAGTGAACACTGTGAAAAAGAAACTTATTGTGGACACACAAAGTTAGTATTATTTCTTCAAGGGAAAAGTCATGCCTATATTTCCATTCTACTTCCATTTAAAGAATAGTTTTGAGGAAAATAATCCATGGATTTGTGACTGTTCAAGTATTTTGGTCTCAATATTGTTTCCTGAAAGGCTGTGTTTAGTCAGTGATGGGGACAAATATATTTTATGCTTATGATTAAAAAACCTGTGCAGTTTGAATAAATAATAATGGAAACAGGGGTTCATAAAGCTATTTTACTGATAAACTCCTTTGGTGAGCATCATGTGTGAGGCTGCTGTCCTGAGTGTTCAGAAAAATCACCACCCAGTGTCCAGTATAAGAAATCATATCATTAACTCACTTGTATCTACAAGCTTACCCTGATTGCTTTTGCCTTTTTTTTTCTGAACTACTGAAAGCTGCTTTGAAGACTGTAGGTTTTTGTGTATTCTATGGATTGGTGATTCTCAAAGTTTTCAGTTCATTAACATATACCTGTTGATGTGAAACGTGGATTAAATCAGGATCATACTTTTAATTCAGAGATTAATACTTTTTATAGCTGGGGTAATACAAATTAAGAGGCATGTGAGATGTGATGGGTGAGGGTTGTTGATGGGAACTTCTACTGCTTTGTCATATCTGACTGATCCTTTAATTTTTAGGATGTGCTTCTCCAAAAGTGATGTTTCTGTAATGCTGGTGATGTTACCCTTCAGTGATCTAATGGCACGTGGATGAAAGCGATGTTAACACCTCCACAGGCAGGATGGGGCCCCAAAGGCTCCTCGCTTCTCTGTCCTCCTGTGCTGATACAAATGAATGGAGCTCAGTCAGGTTACTGGTGTTATGTTGGTGGTAAACAGGCATTCCTGAGGTTGAAATCTAACAAAATAGTGCTGGTGGGGTAAATACGTGGAAAACTCTTCTCCATTTTCTGTCACCAGGTCTGATTTGTTTTTGTCAGTAGTCTCAGCTAAATGTTTTATCTTCTCCTTGCTTTTCCCTGCCTCCCAACCTCTTTCCCCCATTGACCTCTATGAGTGCAGTCCTGACTGCTGATTTATCAGGGCAGGCTGGCTCAGCATGTGTGGAGATTGCTTTTAATTAACTCTCTTCGTTTTGCCAACCTTCAGGGAGCAGCAAACCTTTAATGATTATAATACTTTATCTGGATTTATATCCACCTTATGTGTTGTTTGTTGCTCTGCTTCCTCACATGCTCTTCCTGAGTCATTTCCCAAAATGAAAGGTTTGTTTCAGGTCCCTCATACAGGATGAGGAAGAGAGTCTTTAATGGCTTCTGGACTGGAAGGATGGACTCTATGATCTACCTGAGTGTTCTGGAGGTGGATGGGGATTATGAGGTGATGCATGGATGGGGAGTATGAGGTGATGCATTTTGGGGCTGTCTTGGAGCAAGACTCATTTGAATGACTTGCCTCTATGCATAGGGAGAGGCAGCTTTGTTTTGTGGTTGCAGCATGGCAGATGAGTGCCTACTGAATTAAATCTGCCCCCTGACTTGTTTTATGACGTGGATAAGTCATGAACTCATTGTCACAGTCGGGTTTAACTCTAGCGATTTATCTTCTCAGCCTGACTAGCCTGAATGTTGCTAAAATGTAGTTAACTTCTTATGTATAAATATAGGTCTAAAGGAGAGTCTCTCTTTACCTGCAAAAGTCTACCTTGGCCTTCTGTGAGTAGCCCTACCAAGTGAGATTTCTTTAAACTGAGCAGAAAGCATCTATACAAAATCTCTTCCACCTGGAATTTCCTCTTTACATATCCTGCAATGTGGATTTCAGGAGATTCCAGCATGAAAGAATTAGAAAAAGTATGTTATTTGTAATGTAAAATATGTGTCACTTTTGTGCCAGAAAAATGCTTTATAATTGTGCTTTAATTAAGCATCATAGTCTCTTTCGTGGTGTAATTTCCTCCATTCTTCTGTGGGAAGTATATCATGCACTGTCACACCAGTCACACCATCAACCATTGACTCAACATTGCTTTGCTTTTGGTGTTGAGCATCTGCATAAGAGTGATGTGTTGAAGGTGAGTGGGAATCCTTCCTTGGCAGCATTTTCATGACCACAATGAAGAGTGGAAAAGTGAGTTAAGACTGTCTGCCTGGTTCTGATGGAAGAAGTTCACCAAAAATTATTGTTAAACCTTCCTTAATGGCAGTGATTTATGTCCAGAGCTGATAAAGGCATTTTTGGGGTGCAAAGATTTTACCATGGAGATGAACCAAGTGGCAAGTACTTCTGTGTTTCGAAACAAAAATGCTGTGCACCAGTACGATTTCAAAGTCATCAGCGTGAGAACACTTTTATGTGGTTGCTTGTAAATATGTGTACTTAAAGTGTATTTAAAGTCCCTTTGTTAAAATGGCAGAGGAAATTAAGAAGTTCCCAGATCTAGTCCTCCCATACTGAGGAAAATGAGACACCAGCTGAAAGGAATATGGTCGTGGGTGCTACTTATCAAAATGTTGGCAGCACATCACTGTGTAAGATCATCTGTGTCATCTGGTCTGTGCTTTTTGTTTGTATCTTTCCCATCATCTCCTGCAGTCAGCTTTACTTTAAAAAAAATAATTGTTTGAATATATATTTTTATGTGTTGTTGCTGTGATTCTACAAAAACTAGCTCATGGCGTTCTCATCTGACCAGACTGCAAACATATCTGGTTCAGGTACTCATTCTGCTGAGTAGATCTGAAAGTAAATTCCCTTCTCCTCTATTATAAGTTTCTAGTTTTATTTCCACAACTAACTTATCCACAAAGTTCTAGGGTTAGAAGAAGCTGTCTCCTGACACATCTGAATTCCTCACTGCAAAACCCACTCACCATGCAAAGTAGAAACCTGGCTGGCCCTCAAAGGACAATGTATTTTCCAGGCTGCTGTTTCCAGCTACCTTCTCCTCCATGCACCCCTCAGAAGAGAAGAGGAGAAACCGATGAGGGGTGAGCACTCTGCCTTTGGGAAAGGCTCTGACCTGAAAATGGATTGCAATTCCAGCCGAATGGTTCCTTTCCTTAGAAACAGAATTGCACGCCTGGGCTCTGAGCTCTTTGCATTAATTTCATCTCTGCTAAACATTCCCAGTCAATTAACCATGTCCATCTCCTGCTCTAGCAGCCACATGTGCCTTTTCTACTACAGCACGGTTTTGAAGCAGTAACTCCCTGCAGTCTTTGCTGCAGCAGTTTTCCTCGAGCAGCTTCCCTCAAGCATGGTTATCAATCAGGACCTGTCAGGTTTTTTCCCTCCAATGCATCTATTTTCAGAGCTGTAGGAATTTGACCTATTGCTTTTGTCTTTATGAGTACTACTTTTTACAATAGAGCCCAAAGCTGCATGAAAATTTCAGTCTAAGTGTGAGAAGATTCTGCTAAACCTGGATATTTCTTTTGCTTTCTGTCATTTTGTCTCCCTTGGGTTTTAATTTTTCTTGTCCAAAAGGCCTTGTTAAGCTGGCCAGTAGTTCTTGTGCGGTTGTTCCAGGCAGCACCTGTCATGCAGAGTTCTCTTCTGAGTACTTGGCTAACAGGATTTCATGAAAGAGTAGTGAGTTCTCAGAGGCCGCAGTGCCTGGGAGATGCTCAGCCCTGGGGTTTGATATAGGCTGCCTTTGAAGGGAGTTCTGCACCCCCTCTGGAAGAACAGTTTGGATGCTGGCACTGGTGGTCCCTTGGCAAAGCACCGAAGGGGCCATAAGTGGCTTGAACATGATTTCCTTGCATGTTGTGCTATGATCAAAGGTCAGGCTGGGTTAGAGTGCCTATTTAAGCAAGAGTCTGTGCTTTTTGTCTTCAGCATATAGGTGAGCCTGGTTCTGTTTCTATAGGTACCGGTATCACAAAGGCTGCCATCCTGGTTGGCACTAATTGGGTCCTGTGTGGGCACTTTCAGACAAGAAGACAAAGACCAAATTGGCCACAGTGGCTCAGTTAATGGAAATGTAGGTTTAGAAGAGGGTTCCTGGGTCTTATGTCCAGTCCTCTGGTACCATGTCAGATAAACTCTTTCATAAACTGAAAAGTCCTTGTCTTAAATCCCCACTTGGACTGCTTGTTCCCATTACTCCTCTTGGGAAGATGAAGTGGAAGTGGGTTCCAGAACCCACTGCTCTGGTGGCTGGAAATAGCATTTTAATCCCTAGCCTAGCCCTACTTGTGACCAGTTTATTCCCATTTGTTCTGGTGCCAGCATGGAGTTGTTAGTTTAAATACTATTGCTCCCTCCATGTCTTCCTCTCCATTATGACTTGTGCATTTGTGCAACACTATTATAAGCCCTGTCAGTCTTTGTTTTGATATGCTAAACTGTCTGTGCTATCTTTTCCTTTCCTTTGGCCACTGAAGTATTTATTGTCTTTGTTGTCTCTACTCCAGCTTGGATTACTCGCGTTCATTTTTCTTGAGTGTGAGTAGACAGAGTTGTGCTTTGTTCCAGGTGATGTTTTGCCCTCTACAATAACTTTGTTTTTTACCTCTTCTGGGAAAACTTGCTTTTGCATTTGTTTGTGGTTGTATAGTGCTGCTGGTTCATAGTTATCCTGTGGAAGACTGATACTGTTATATTTCTTCTTCTGTCCTTTCAGCTGTCGTTGAGATGATGATCTGCAAGTTATTAAGTGAAATTTATACTGAATTCACTCCATCTAATTCTTCTTGTCTGATGCTTTTAATTTCCTTGGTGTCCCTTCAGCTTGTGTAAGTGACTGGCTTTTCTCAACACACACACTTTTTGTGCCAAGGTCATTAATGGAAATACTGATTTCAGCTCCTGGACCAATCCTTTCCAAAACTCCAGAAGTAACTTCCCATCAGCCAATTCCTGTCTCTGTGTTCAACCCTCTTTCAGTAGTTTTTCATTCATCTCACTGTTCTTGTAATAATCCTGATCTTCTCCATTTTCAGTAATTTCTCATAAACTACTGCATGAAACATTCTCTAGAAGTCCAAATAGCTAAGAAGTATCTTATGGAAGCAAGATGTCAAGTTACTCTGTCACAAGGTATCAATCTTGCATCTTCGTCATTTCCTTGTTCAAGACTGTTCTTGATTGTTTTGCACTTAAAAAACTGCATGTTAGTAAACTCTAGCTCAGTTAGCCTTACTGAAGTAACTCCCAAGGCTCGTGTTCTATAACAGTTAACAATGAGTATCTTATTTTGCTTATTATACTCTGGTAACATAGTAGCAACCATGATTTGCAGTATCTGTTTAAAGACCTTGGTAGTAGAGGTATGGTTTCATGTCGCAGTTCTTGGGCAGAGATTATTCAGAATTTATGCCATGACTGCACATATGTCATTGTGGCTTCCACCTCAGTCATTCCAGTGAAGAACAGCATTCCTTTAGTTCTTTGCTTGTACCTATATTGTATTTAATCTGTGTACCATTCTAATTGAAAACCAGCTGAACTTTCCTTGATCGCTTTTGTTTTGATGCCTGAAGAATATTGCTGTTTTTTAATAGCTTTTACAAGTTCTAATTCTTGACTTTGGCAATTCTCTCTATACTTCCTGACCTTTAAGATCCATTTTAAAAATTCTGTTACTACTGTTTTCTGCTCCTGAAGAGTGTCAGTTTAATTCTGATGTCCGTTTCCAAGGCAATTATTCAGCCAATAACTTTTCCATATGAGTTTCAAACAATTATTGCATTTTTCTCTAAAAGAAATTCCCAAAGTTCTGCTGTATTCTGCTCCTCCAATGCTTAAGGAACAGGTTTGAAGTACTTTTTGATGGCGATGTATATTGTACAATTTTGTACCCATTCTTTGACTGCAGAAAACTTAGGCCGTGTTGATATAGGGAAAGCAGGGGTGATTCTGTTTAATACTACATTGTTTTATTTAATTAGATGATGCCTAAATGTGGATTTTAAGATTTCATCAGTGTGAAACAGTGTTGCATCTTTCACTAGAGTTGCAACCATTAAGTAGAAATAGGAATGAGCAACATAAAGTTGATTTTTTAAAAAAAATTACCTTATTCCATTTTTCTCCAGTGTTATTGGTCTTATTCAGAGAAAACATGCACACAAATATACATACATTAGGTATCATATAGAAAAGAAAGAATGTAATTACAGATGGTGTTTAGGAAAACACAGTGTTGTTCGTTAATCAATGTCCTTGCATGTTAAACATTTCCATATGCTCCTTACTGATTTATAGCAGTACATGAATCAAGTCTTTTCTACTGGTCAGTTTCACAAAGTCATAGAAACACGAAAAAAATGGTACATATATTCTTTTTTTCCCCTTACTATAGGACTCTGGGAACTTTTAAAATATAGCAATCTTTGGATCAATGCATATCCCAGCAAGATCTTGCATAAGTGACCTAAAATCGTGTGATCAAACCTCTTCTCCCCTCCCCATCCCTAGAGAGATATTTGTAATTAGACAAAATGAGGACAGAATATGCATAAGTATCTGTTATGCTGGGATTCCAGCCCAGAAAGGAAACTAATGGCCTGAGCTGGCCATAATCTTTTGCACCCTGTGTACTATTGACAAGGCTATGGCTTGAGATGTTGGGAGTTCAGGGGCAGATTTTTGCTGCTGTCTTATGGTAACCTTTCTAAATTGACTGCTTTCCAAAACAAGTGGAATTACACAGCCTGTATTTTACTCATCATTCATTGTCAGGGACATTTTGCTTGTAAGAGAGGGCCTGATTCTTCAGTCTTCTGCCTAATGCAGTGGAAGTGAGCTTAAATTACTGCTTCTGTGGTTTGGAAGTGTTGCACATTCCCTTTGCCCAGATGTAAATGACCACATGAAGTGCAAGACAGTGGAGAACTAGAAGTAGAGTTGATGGTAATTTTTTTCCATTTCATCTATCAATTGCTGCTAGTCACTGGTTCTTCAGAGTGAAGTTCTGTGAGCAAATTCATCTCTCTCTAGTTAAATTAAGTAGCCCTTTAAAGCCTGTGTGACAAGTTGTCTAATACTGTGATACTGCACAATGTAAGAGGATGGCAGATGGATGGCACTTCAGGAATCTGGAGGCTGCTGTACGTACTGGTGCTGTTTTCTTCTTTCACCAATGTGTATGGTAAGTGTCAGCTTGCCTCTCACAAAATTCTAGTTTTGCCGTCCTCTCCTAGATTTGTGGGTTTTGTCTCATGACTTGGCAACAATAAAACAAAACCCCTGGGCACTTACAGTTCTGTCAGTGATCCTCAGATATGCTGGTTGTTGGTAAATCCACTGACGGAAAGCTTTTCTTGGAGCAGGCAGGTACTGTGCATGCTAGTTTTCCTCTTACTTTGCTTCAGTGTCCTTGGGGTAAATGTCAGTGGAAGTAAGAAGTGTTTTGATAAAAAGAGGGGCAAGGTCACATGAAAAGCATGCCCTCTTACACATTCCCAAGGAAGGTATCTCCCCAGCATTTCCATTGCTCTGCCCTGCATAGCTAAATCAGGAANAGTTGTTGGTAAATCCACTGACGGAAAGCTTTTCTTGGAGCAGGCAGGTAGTGTGCATGCTAGTTTTCCTCTCTTACTTTGCTTCAGTGTCCTTGGGGTAAATGTCAGTGGAAGTAAGAAGTGTTTTGATAAAAAGAGGGGCAAGGTCACATGAAAAGCATGCCCTCTTACACATTCCCAAGGAAGGTATTTCCCCAGTATTTTCATTGCTCTGCCCTGAGTAGCTAAATCAGGATAAGAGCCAAAGCCATACTGAAATTTGATTCTATTTTGAAATTATGTCCAGTTTGGCATCTTTTTGAGTTGAGAAAGTTTGGCTTGCTCTTCTTTTCCACTCACAGTAATTTGTAGAGTGGGAGATTTGGGGTGAATCTCTGTTTTCTGTGCTTACAAGGCAACAGGAGCTTCTATGGCTGGGCTGGAATGTGTTGTTTCAACACACTGAATGTGAAAAAAAACCCCTTCAGCTTCATACAGACTGTGGGTTTTGTTTGTACTCAGTCAGTGTGATTTCACTGAAGTCAAAAAGTTATGCCAGTGTGAGACACAAACCAAGTCTATGTTATTTCAAGACAACTGTACTACCAGAGAAAATTCCTTTTATTCCACCCACCCTCCTCCCTCCCTTAATTTTTCAGACTCTCTGTCCTTCTCAGATATTCAGTAGCACCTGATGCTTATAATTTGGCAGCAAATGTTGACAGCAGTAGCCACCTATGAGATCCTCAGCAGAAGCCTATAGCTTAGCAGACAGGACAGACAGCAGATAACTTCTTAGTAACAGGGGTGGGTCAGAACAAAATCCTGGATCTCAGCACTTCTTGTGAGCTTTGAAGATTGAACCTGGATCTGAAGTTAAATGTCTTTAATGGACAGAATCCAAACACCCACATGCTTTGGCAGAGCTCAGATCCAAATTCTGTCTACCTAAAGAATCAAGGTTCTGTTTTCATGTGGATTCTTCTACTAGTGAAAAGCAAGAGAAGACATAAGACAGAAAATATGACACATTGGCAAAACTTTTTCAATAATATGTTTTTCAAAGTTTTTTCCATGAGGCATCAGCAGCTCTTAAAAAATCACAGGGAGAGCATACAGTTGTCAATGAGCCAGAACGGTTAAATGTTTTTAAATATTTGAGTTGGGTTATTCCTTCACCTTTCTTTCTCACAAACATGCCTAGTAAAACCTCAGTAATGAAAACACTTGCTTGGGGAGGGGGATAAAATCCCTTTCAGCAAATAATGATGGTGACATTTTAATTGCATCATAACAACACTGTTAGCAATAGTTTAGGTTTGGCATTGAACTTATACACAACATTTGTTCTTTTATACAGTATTGGTATTACATAGTAAAAATAGCACAATTGCAAAACTCATTTGTTACTCTTCTGCCAACTTTGTTCAGCTGACGGTTACTGTTTGAACTTTTAAAGCAATGTTTCATCCATATGTTAATACCAACTCTACAATCAATTCTCTCTGCTTTCATATATTCTCTTGTGCCTTAGTAGTTACTTTGCAGTTTGAGCTACCTGCAAAACTGCTTCTGTCAGATGATCTGTGCTCATCCTGAGTGGTTCCCTACATTGAGATGATAAAGAGCAGCCACTGCCTTTAAATTTCCCAGTACATTCCTGCACAGAAGTTGTTGCAGGCACTTTACTTCACTAAGCCATTTCAGGATGGCACTATTCAGAAATTTTCATCTTTCTAGAGTGAGATTTGGACCTACTCTTTGATGTTTTGGATACCATATAGCCTCAGATTGTTTTCTGTCTGTGAAGGATTAAAAAGAAATAAAGTCAGGAGGACAAAACAAGACCAAGAGCATCCATAAATGAACACTACAAGAATGGTACCTAGTACTAGGGGACAGCTGGCACTGGAAGTTTCCACTGAATCACACTTAAACTAGCTTTGGATTAAAGGAGTAAAAAAATCAACCGAGTAAATAGGGAGGGGGAAGAACTCTCCCCAGGTGAAATGGTGCTTCCTTGGGTAGTTTCTAGCTGGGACCAGGCTGACATGCATCTAGACCTGCTGCTGCATCTTCATGGGAGGTTAGAATTCAGACAGAGAAGGCACAAATACATTTTAATTTAAAATCTTTTGAATTCCTCCTTGTTCCTACTGTTACATTTAAACTGCACTTTATTTTAGGAAGGTTTTTGTTGTTTTCTTCGTTTACTTCTTATGTTTCTCATGTGTGAAACTTAAAATGGGAAAAAATCATTATGTAAGAGTTTGCGTGCAGACTAGAACCTGACCCCAGAGAGGGGAATCAATGGGGTTTCACGCTAGGAAGGGCATCAAAGGGGATACATTTAGAGAGATCAGAGAGGAGCTAAAAGTGCTGTTGGTCCCTAGAAAGTATCTCTTAGTTAAGGGTTAAATGGAGTGGTTTTGTTTCCTGACAGGCCTACTCAGAGTTTCACTCAATGTTTCCTTTTACATATGTATAAACATAAAAGGTGATGGTGAACTTAATTGTACTGACTGGTATTGGACCCAATCCTTATTTACTCCAAGATATCACTAAGGAGTGCTGGGGTTGGAGGACTTTGCTTAGTTGGAGATTGTTTGAATGGTGATGAAAGTTACACTATAATAAAACTGTGGCTACACAGTAGAGGACAGTGCTTGTGTGAAGCATTTTTTTCTGCTTTAAGTTGGTCACACACCTCTATAGCAATAATTCTTACAAAATCACTCATCAGCATGCCTATGTAGGGCATCACCTGCTCCAGTGGCACTGGTGCTCCCTGGGACTGCAGGTGCCTGTGCTCTAAGGGAGTCTGGGGCTTCCTGGCAGTGTAGGAAAAGCTCTGTTTTGTCTCTCCAAGGATAAAGGGACAAGGCCAGTGATAGTCCAGTTATGGGGAAGGAAGAAGTAGGAAGAACAGAAATGGAGAATGAGGGGAAGTGAAAAGAAGAGAAATGCTTCTCTTTTTCCAGCCAGGAGGGCGGGGAAAATGGGAATGGCATATGCAGCTGTGAGCTTTCCTCCAGTGGCAGCCACTCCCACTTGGCAGCCACCAGCACGCTCAGCCTGGTTTGCAAATGGCTTTGATAATGTTCTTCTCTTGAAGCTTTTAGAGAACCTAAGCTGCCTTGGGAAGTTCTCTGGAGGCACACGTGGTTAAAACCCCTGAAACATGGGCTAGGAGCAACTGGTCAGGTCACCCATGGAGGCTCTGTGGGAACAGTAATTGGGCCTGTGCTGCCTGATATTTGCAAATGATCTGGGAAAGAATGTGAAGAGGAGGTGGCAAACTAAGCTGATAATACTAAGGATGCTCCATGTGGAAAGAGCACAAGGTTGCTGCAAAGTGTTGAAGAAGAACCCCATGAAACTGAATTATTTGGGTCATTAAAATGACTGGTTATGTTCAATTTAGATAAAAGTAAAGTAAGACACATAGGGGAAAATCTCCCAAATTAATGTATACAGGAATGGGGGCAGACTTGGTTACTGACACTGAAAAGTTTTGGAGTTATAGTAGATCTACCAAAATATGATATTTGTGCTCAGTAATAGGTAAAGATAATAATATGTCAATAATTAAGAGAAAGGGAGACAGGAAGAAAGAGATGCAGGCTGAATGTTAGGAGTTGGTATGAAAGGAAAGAAAACAAACATCATTACTATGAGAATAGATTTGACACATTATTGATGTTAAAGGTCTTTGCCAACCTAAATGATTCTATGTTTCTGAGATTCTATATAAGTCCAAGGTTTGAAGCATGCTGGAACAGTGTGAGCAGTTTGGTCTCCCTGTGTAGAAAAGAATACAATAAGCTGAAAGATGTGCTGAGAAAGAAACAAGGAGGATCAAAAGGAATGACTTCTGTATGAAGAATTACTAAATTGGTTTGGGTTTTCCAGTCTGTGAAAAGATTTCCAAGTCTCTCTCTATGAGAGAGGTTCCTGAGATCAGGAGCATCGTGGAAGGGGCAAATAGGGATGTTCATTCTCCCTCTTGAAGTCAAAAGTTAGGACATCAAATGAGATTATCAAGAGGCTGGTTCAAAAGGAACAAAAGGAGATACATTTTTGCTAAATATTAAATAAACCTATGAAACTCTTTACAATGGGATGTATGGAATATTGAAGTTTACCTGGGCTCAAAAAACATCAGCTTTACAGAAGGTAGATCCTTGAATAGCTATTGAATTCCTTGTTATCTGAATCACAGTTCGCCAGAGGCTGAGAGGATATACAAGTATATTTCCTGCAGAATATCACTATATCCATAGTTTGTGTGCCTCCTCAGGGATTCCTTACTGGTCTGAGTTAAAGACCACGTTAGATGGACCTTTGGTCTGACCTGATATGGCCATTTTTGTTTCGAGGTCTCTGGCAGTCACACAGTACTGAGCAGTGTTGCAAGAAAGGCCTTGAGAAGTTTCAAAATAAGAGACCCAGAAATGCAAGATGGAGTTATGATTACTGGCTGAATAACCAGAGCTTTATTTTGCTCTTTGCAATGTTTGCTCCTGCATGTCAACCCTAGGGGAAAGTCGGTGTGCCATTTCACCCAGGTCTTGCAACAACCTGAGACAACCTGTTTATTAAACATACACTTTGGCTTCTGTACAGAGGAAATGGCATGATCCACACTGGTAATGCAGAGACTTGCATTTAGTTTCTGCCTACACCACTGGCTTTCTGTATATTTTCAGACAAGTCCTGTGCTTTAGTGTTTCCCTCTGGAAAGAGTACATAAAATCCATTATGTCTCTTCTTAAAGAGAGGTTTGAGATATATGGTTGTAAAGTGCTAAATAAGTGCTAAAACTTGTGAGTGAATGCAAAGTGTTTGATGCTGATTTTTTAATGGGCATTACATTTAAGAAATTTACTGTCTGTAATGTCTGTTCATAGGCCTCTCATTCAGACTAAATATTAAGTAAAACCTATATTCAGATTCATTCTAGAGGAAAAAAAATCCTAATTAGTTGTTTCTATATTTATTAGTCACTCATTTGTCTGGTGTATGTGTGTAAAAGCTGTCAGGGTGAACCCCTGGGAAATCTGCAGTGGTCTGATCTGACTAGAGGAAGCATTATTTTTATTGTCTTTTCTGTCTTGTTGCGGTTTCATTTTGGTTTTTTTTGCTCTCACTAGGTCATTGTTTGTGGAATGAATTTTCCAGTCATGTCTCAGATTCACATTCATAGGTGACCTTTGCTCTTCCATGTGGCTCTCTTTCTGCTCCTGTGGCCATTTGCAGACATGTCTTATAAGTTAATATTTATAATGAAAGGCAGCTGATGGCACTTGCACATAAGGTGGTTGTCCTCTCTTCATGCTGTGCAGTAGCATGCCTGAATTCTGATGAGAAGACAGAGATTCTCTTGTTCAAAATTAAAGATATTCAGTGGAATGATTAATAATTGCATATTAGGCACTTGATCAGATCTCTGTAGATGGTTCCAGGACACTGTAGACATTGGATAAGAGACATAACAAAACCCATCTTTCTCAGTGTGCTAGCTAGGTATTCACACAGCTTTCTACAGTCAGGAGGAAGCTCTGATGTGCTCCTTTTATGTATCAGCATTTGAGCTCTTAGATATCACATTTTTGCCAAATCTTTAGAGGTGAAACACAAACTTTGGCAGCAGGACCAAGAAGACCTACCTGATCGCCTTTATGACTGGGATTCAAGTGCTGGGATTGCATCAGTCCTCTGCCTCAAAGCTGCTATGGGTCAGGAAGGGTGGGAGAGGACCCAGGTGCCTGTGCAAACCTCCTCTAAGTCTGACTAATAAACTTCTAAACACTTTTCAAATGAAATAGCTGAGACTGTGAGGTTCCTATGGAGAACCTTACCGCAGCAGCAGAAATCAGCAGCTCCTATTAATGTATCTGCTTGGTGCTTCCACGTGGAATACTCCTACTGGATCTGGGGGCAGTCACAATGTGAATGCAAGTCTACATTGCAGATGTGAAGGCAGAAGATGTGCAATTGCTCCTTGATATTATTGCACGTTTCCAGTGCTTGCTGATGGGTTCACAGGGCCACTGCAGCTGGCTGCTAGGAAGTGTGGATTGTGAGGAGCAGCTGGCACTAAAATAATTAGTATTGGTACTATTGTATTTTATTTTGTGCCAATTATTAAACTGTTCTTATCTGAACCTGTGAGTTTTACTTGTTTGTTTTTTTTTCTGATTCTATTCCCTGCTGCAGGGTGTGTGTGGAGTGAGTGAGTGAGCAGCTGTGTGGTACTTAGTTGCCAGCTGGGATTAAACCATGACACCCTGGAATTTGTTTCCACTTACACTCTAAGCTGCTTGTGTGCCAGTTACAGCTACTTTTCGACTTGGAAAAAAATGGTTATTTGAATGACGTCTTGCTCTCAATTTTATGTAGTTTCCTCTTGCCCACGTGTAAATTCTGCATGGAGGCCACCATGCCCTCTTGCTCTTTGCATAGGTGTAGAGAGGCACCTAAACATGGCCTAGCAAACAGAAATCCTATGCTGTGCAAACAGTAGCTCTGTGCAAAGGGCATCCACCCCGCCTATGCTGCCAGGGAGTGCTCACAGGGTGGTCTTGTCTCAGGCTTCCCTTGTTAATGTTACTTCTGATTGTCTGTGTGTGTTGCACTGCTTCACTCTGTGCCCAGTGACCAAAGGCATCCAGTTATGAAGCAGAATCACAGATTAAAAAGACCCAAAACAACCACAACCCAAACCCAGCGCATACCACATCCACCCCCCCCAGAAAACAAACATTCTAGTTGAAGACGTGCCACCTTTTGCGTGAAGTGCTGTAGGGTGTATGGAACATTTGAAGTGCCCATGAAAATGAAGCAAAATGTATTAAGCTAAAATAGAAAGACAAACACTAATTTAGTATTAATATTTCAGTTTAGGAGAGTATTGTGTCTTAGTTTCATTTTCCTTTATCGGTGTGCAATCCCAGTTTCAGTTGAAGATTTTCTCTCCCTTTTGGGTCTCTGAAAACCATCATCTAGAAGTTTTAAGGCAGTTGATAACACTGTGAAAGGGTTAATTTTGAGTCCCCTCCTGCAATTTAACCCTTATTTTTAAGAGCCTAGGAACAGTCTCCTCACCAATCTTCCAAGTTCAATCCCAGTTTTTCCTCATCTGATGTTATTTTTAGTGGAAGAAAATAGAAATATTTCTAGGTATTAGGATATTCTATTTCTTTAATCCCTGGAAAGGCCAAAATGACATGGAGAAAGACAGGCAAACCCCTGACAAAGTGAAGTGATGAGTTACCACTGTTGAAGCAGGGCAAGAGGTCAGGACTGAGGGAAGGATTGGAAAGAAAATGTGTGTGCATATATGTGTGTGCTACTTTGCTTTGAGAATAAGGCAAAGAAAAGGACTGAAGATAAGAAGGCATCTGATCCTTTAAAAGATTTGCAGCTTTTTGATTCGAAGAGACTGGCATTCTCATGGGATGGGGGCATGTATGCAGGTTTTTTCCTCACTAATCCCTTGGTTTCCCTGTAATTGCAATAGGGGCTCTTCTAAAATGTAAGTTCATGTGGCAGTGCTCTCCTCATATACTAACGAAGAGTAAGATGGTGGTGGTGGGGGCAACCTCTCAAGTCCTTTGGAGAGTGTGAAAACAAATCTAAAGGCTGGCTACAAGGAGTGGTGACACAAGAAAACTTGGAGAAGATGATTGCCTGGATTCCAGGGCAGAAGTGCTTTATTGAAGAAGGGCTGACTAGGGAAGGCCCTGTTTGGGGAAGTGATGGGCAAAAGGACATTGGTAGAGACATGGTAAGGTATGAAAAGAGGTTTTGTAGGCCAGGAAGGGAAATGAAGACACAGAAAGACAGATTGTAATACAAATTAAAGACATTTCCTTTAATTAATTCATTTAAAAATTACTATTAACTAGAAATGAGTATTGTAAGTAGCTCCCACTAGGCTGTGATTCCCTTTTACTAATTGAGCAGTTTCTGACCCAAAGAACTTCCAGCTGGCAGCTACCACTGGTCCTGGTCCCTGAGACCTACTGGGATGGGCATACCTTAGCAAATGAAGAACATGAGAACAATTAGGTATCCACAGTGTTCCCTGGAGAGGATAGTTTGTGGGGACTGGTGTGACATCCTTGGGCATAAGGCTGGAATTTTGGATGAGAAGGCTCATATCTGGAAAAAACAACAAGACTTCTTTTCCAGACCCAGTATGAAGAAGTGGAAAGAGAGAGTTTGGGAAGGGGTGCAGTGGGAACAGTGGGAGGACTCTCATGGCAAAAGAGAGTAAAACACATCTTCAGCAGCAGGTGCCAAAGTTGGTGATAATTGTATTCTTGTTCCTGAGGGAAGGTGTGAGGCAGAAGCCCTTCTCTGCATTCAGGTTTTTATAGACTAAATGGGTACCACAGCTCAGGACCTCTGATTGCTTTTCTGCCCACTGGTAATGGAAGGAAATCCCTCTTCCTCCTACTCCTTCCAATGAAGAGAGGAGGCAGGAAAGGGCAAGAGGGTGTTAGGGATACCTCTGCACCAGGGTATTGCAGTGTGGACACAAACTGCACACCTATCCTGTTGAACCTTTGTGGGTTACTGCTTTGGGAGGAAGCAGAAACAAAGAGCCTGCTGCTCTGGCTCATAGACTTAACCCTTGGCTTGCTAAGCAGGATTTGTCATGCAAAGTCAGACCTGTTGTCTGCTTCATCCAGACTTATTCTGGCAACATTTTTTGAAGCTGGATTTTAAATTTCTCCTAGGGGTCTTAAGTGAAAGCTTTATCATGAGAGCCCAATTGTTTAGGCTAAAGAGACAGTGTATGCTTCTTCAGAGGTGCTGTTTGCTCCAACAGATTCACTCCCCGGTGCCATTTCCATCCATTCCACCTCCTTCTCTCAGGAACTGGTAGGGACTGAGAAATGTAATCCCATTGCTTTTGCTCAAGGGCTCACAGGTTCTGTGCCCACTGGGTTTGGCAAGGTGATCTTGACGGGAAGCCTGAGAGTAATTTCTTTGGGGTCTGCCTGCCTGTGAGCAGCTAAACTGACCTGACCAGCTCTTCTTCCTCCCTGCTTCTCTCAGACAGGCTTTCTCCTAAAGATCTTGCAGGCTTTGTGTCATCTGGATGCATTTAATCCTAAATGCCCAACAACAGCTCTCAACATACTTCATCATCAAACACAACAAAGGCAGTCTCCCACCCTTCCCATCCATCTGTTTCTGCTAGAGTAATTTGAGTTGTTCCCTATTTTATGCTTTTTTGTATTCCAAATTGATCAGTATAAATTAGAATCTGGTAAGTGAGCTTCGGTCTTGATTGTTTTCCTGATATGGTGGCTCATTCACCAGCAGAGCATGTTAAATACCTCATTTTGAAACCTGCCACATTCTGATCAGATGTTAACAACAGCACAAGGTGTGCCAAGGGGGGTTAGGTGGGACTCAGGCTCTGTTGGTATATAAAATATTGGCTCAAGAATCAACTTTCATGTTGCCCTAAATGACTGTTTCACCCTTGCATTCTCATTTCTGCAGTAATGATTAGCACACACAAGGAAAACATATTCTTGTCTTTCACATCATACATGTAAGACAAAGGGATGGAAAAGCCCAGCCTACGAGTCACAAGTGCGTAAAAGTCAAATGTAGGCCTCATGCTGTTCATCTTTAAGGGGGAAGAATAAAGATTTTCTAGGAGGTCGGTATTTGTAGTGTTGCAATGGTCCCAAGGACATCATTTTCCAGCTATGGTTTGGAGTGATGCTCATCTATTATGTGCAAAAAAAAAGAAAAATTATTCAAGCAGCTACACAATGTTCAAGTTTGCCACACATATTTCTTGTAGAAATTTGGTGGATGATTTTACTGCCCTGCTTAGTTCTGTCCCCTGTCTGGGACAGGTCTTCAGAACTGGCAGTGGACGTTGTGCTGATGACCATGGCAGCTCTGAGCAGGAGATGTCTGTATCCTGTGCAATGTGCCTCAGAGACTGTGATTCCTCTGCTGGCACTATCCTAACACACGTCCTTAAGGAAGGAGCCACAATCTGCCCTTTATTTGCTTTTCTTCATTACAGTCTTGGTGATATGGAACAGTCTTCTTACAGTCACTGCTTAAATACTACCGTGTGTCTCACTACATCCACTAGAACTATGGGTGGGAGAGCAGCTTCAAGAAAGCAACTCAGTTTTCAAGAGCTGTGCTGATGAATTTTGTGCAGTCAGTGGACAGACTTACCAGGCTTTATGCTGAATCCAGTCCATGCTGTACAGGATTTTGCATGTTTAATGACTGCTGTGTGACTCTGTGTGTAGTGCAGGAATAGCCAAAAAAGCATGTTATTATGATGCCTCTCATTGTCCTCTCCTCATGCCTTGAATTAAGGTGCTCAGAGTAGGAGTTCACATCTTCAAAGCACAGCACCAGTTATATTACGAAAATTCCTGTGATGGAGCCAAGCCATGTAATGGCATTTCCATTTTTAAAACTGGGGAATTGAAAGAGAAAGAGCGAAGGAAGGATGAACTGAATTCAGAGACCTGGGACTTGAGAAAAATTTACACAGCATTTAGAGGTTGCTGGCCCCTATACTTGCATTAAGCATGACAAAACATGCCTCTCTCTGGATATTATTTATGTAATCTTATATGCATATATATATTACAATTCCTCATGACTGTCAGTCGTCTTGGAGGCAGATTGTTGAGAGCTACACTGAGGTGTTTCTGATAGAGGTTCACCTGACTGCATCATTTCATCAGACTCTCTCTGAAACCCTTGTCACAGGTGTCAATAGAGATACTTTAAGTGAGTGTTGGAAGCAGTAGGTTTTGCGTGGGATAGGATGTTGTATTTGTCATTTTTGATCATGTATTCTGAAGTGGCAAGATGAATTTGAAACAGTTATCCTTGGAAAAACTGCACTGTACAGAGAAAAAGTCATAATCTAAGAAAAATACAATGCCAGAAATAAAGGGTACAGCTGCAGAGTAATAACAGTTGAGTTGGATACACTGGAGGTAGCAATGCAGTGATAATGGTTTCTTCCTGCAGCTCCTAACTTGAAAAGAACTTTATGAAATCCTTACCATGCTTCCCTTTACCCTTCTCTGCCCTAGTTGGTGTTATTTTTTGAACATGTTGCCTAGCTGTTCCCATTTTCTGTGAAAGCAAGACTTAAACAGGACCAGAACCTCTGACCCTCTCACCTGACACCTGCTAAAGTTATATAGCATGACACTCTCCACTTACCACTGAATACCTGAAGCAGTAAGAGGACGCCTCTCCTTTGCTAGGCTGAGGTTCCAAAAAGCTTAGAAACCTGTCTCTCTTTTCCCTTGAGCTCAGAGAATACTATTTGGACAGGAAAATTGAGGCTGAGATATAAGTACATAAAAGAAGAACCTTCTTCCTCTCCTCTGTCTAGTCAGGTTGTTGTCAATTCAGATTCTGTGTTTCCTGAAAATGTAAATGAACTCTGCAAACTGCCTGGAGAAACTAGAATGAGAAGCATGCCTAGCAGTTGGATTTCAGGCATTATGAGTCAGAACAAACAACTTGTGTTTCTTGTATCCTTAGTGTCCTTGGACAGGTTATTTAATTGCTCAGGGTTTCAGTTTTGTTTCCTATATAAGGAAAATAATAAATCTCATATGCACTAAAGGAGTGTTTAAGGGTTACTTGTAAAAAGCCTTAAAAGGGCCTATTGAGAGACAACCTGTAATTACCGTGTGCATCATGATTACCTGAGATTGCTCCTTCTGATTAGCTGAGATTGCTTCTACATGTGTATGTGTACATGTATGCACCCGGCTGGTTCAGGTACACAGTCTGCTGAGGGCACCTGCCCAGCACCAGATTCAAAATGGAGTTCTGAGATTTGGAGGTGAAGTCTTCTGCTAATGTTAAATTACTTGCTTCAGTGGGAGTTGACATTTACTGAGGTATTAACTTTAGGAAAAGGAGGGGGTGATGAAGGAGGAAAAGAAGTACTCCTCCTTGTATTTTGGTAGTTGCAGGTTCTTTCCTTTATCTACAGCATGCTTACAGGCAAGATCTTACAAGACTCCCTCACCTTGCCTTAAAAAGATCAAGGGCTCCTTCATTCAAAGGAATGAAAAGATATTTTATGCTCCACCACCCTTTTAAGCCTGTGGCTTCTCTCCAAGCAAGGTAGCTCTGATGGTGTTCTTAGTGATGTGCCTGCTTGTCCACAGGAAACTCAATCGAAGCACCTCACCCCTCCAGTTTACAAATGCTGTGCTATGCATACCATACATGCAAGAGTAGGTCACCATCATGAGAGCCTGTGTGGAAAAGGCAAAGATGAATTTTGGTGACTCAGGTTCTACAGCAGATGTTTAATAGAAAGGTGCGTACTTTGTTTCAGTTCAGTGGTATTACTGATCTTGGAGAAGAAGTACAAAGAAATGAAAGGTGGGGTTGAAGGTGGAGTCTTTTAGTAAGGCAGCTTCCTCCTTTTCTGGATTTCATATATTTTTAACTTTCTTGCTTCTAATACCTTGAAAAGAAATGGATGACCTCAAAGAAATGCTGCTTTATTCTTTAACTAAAAATTTTAATGTTCACATATCTATAATCAGAGAATGTCTAAGACATGTATAAATGCAGGACTGAACCTTCTTATTGAAGATTTGTCTGAACCCTCTTTAGGGTTTGACCAAGAACAGAATGCTGGGTGCTCAATTTGTGAGGTAGATAGAGGGAGCAGGGAATTTCTGGGGTAATTATTCGGAAAGTAGAGAAGACTGGATAGTGTTTTCACTAAGTGTTTTGAAGTGGAGTATGACAATTCATTAAAACCAATCCAGTTTGCAGAGCACAGTTGGTTTTTGAATTAATTTCCTAAGTCAAATTGTTGAAGTTCTTCAGAAAAGTTTTAGAACATGTAGGAACATTCCATTTTGATATTTTCTGATTTATTTCTTTTTAAGTGAAAATTGCTTAATAATTCACAAGGCCCCAGAGGTTAAAATCAAAGCAAAGCACTGTAATTGACTTAAAGACATTTTTTTAATGTCTTGTCAGTTTATGCCCTTTTCTAAGACTTTTAGATTCTTGTGCTGCTGGGGGAGAGGGCAACAAATCTCCAGATCACCAGAGGTGAGAAAATAATTTTGCAAACGAATTTAGTAAATGAGAGATGTTAAACCAAGAAGTTCTAATGACTTTCTGTGCCATGTTGAACAAAGCAGAAGCTTGTATTATAACCAGGACTACTGCTGCTCACAGAATCACTGGCTGGAAAAGACCTCTAAGATCAAGTTCAACCTTTGACCAATCACACCAATCACCACCTTATCTAACTAGACCATGGCAGTAAGGGCCATATCCAGTAATTTCTTGATCACCCCTAGGGAGGGTGACTCCACCACTGCCCCGGAAGTCTGTTCCAATACTTAACAACCTCTTCTATGAAGAAGTCATTCCTGATGTCCAACCTGAACCTCCTGAGGTGCAGCTTCAGGCCATTTGCTCTCCTCCTGTTGCTGGCTGCCTGGGAGAAGAGGCTGACCCCCACCTGGCTACCCCTTTCAGGGAATTGTAGAGAGTGATAAGGCTACACCTGAGCCTCCTTTTCTCTGGGCTGAACAACCCCAGCTCCCTCAGCTGCTCCTCACAGGACTTATATTCTAAACCCTTTACCAGCTCCATTGGACTCGTTCCAGCATCTCAATGTCTTTCTTGCACTGAGGGGCTCAAAACTGGACACAGGATTCAAGGGGCAACCTCACCAGTGCCGAGTACAGGGGGACAATCACTGGTCCTGCTGCCCACTCTATTGCTGATCCAAGCCAGAATGCCACTGGCCTTCATGGCCCCCTGGGCACACTGCTAGGTCATGTTCAGATCCATTGAGTAGGGTTCTAGTACTGCTCATCTGCTGATCCTTCACTTCAGGAAGGTTAAAAAACATTTTTTTAATGGTTCCTTTTGGAATGCTTGTCTTTACATATTGGATTTTGAGCCTTTAGGTTACAAGTCCAAGGTATTCCCTGCAAGCCTGAGAGTTAGAAACACTTTTATACACATGAAAGCTACAACTGCATTAATCATAAGACTGGAGTAGAACTTTGAGGAAGAACACTACGTTTGACAAAACATGACATCAATCCATGGGAACTGGTAAGACCTGCTTCATGCTTTTTTGATACTGAAAGTGAGTTGAGAACTGTTGATAGCTTCTGAGAATCAAGGTAGGCCCTTGACCATTTCTGTTTATTGACTGACTGACTACACAGTTGGCATGTGAAAATGAATTCTTCCTAATAAGGTTGCCTGGAGTTGCAAAGAGAACATGATTCATGCAGATTTTATTGTCTGGCCCGTTTTCGTGTGTGATGACAACCTATCTCAAACTGAAACAAAGTGAAGCTCTTTCACGCTTGCCAGAATATATTTAACCTTCCATAACTTCACCTGGTTTGGGAGCTAGCTTGTTTTTTTTATTTCAGGAAAGGTGCCTGCCTTTGCCCCACTTCATGATCAATAAACAAAAATGCAAGGAAGATGAGTGGCTGATATAAGGTCACATACTGAATTACCTGCTCAGCTGTTTTTTGCACTGTAGACCAGTCTGACTCATGGTCAGGAAAATGAGGACCAGCAGTACTTATCTTCTTTTTTCCTCTCTTTCCTTGTTCCTCACATGCAAATCAGTCCCCCTCACAGTCAGGGATTTCTTGCTTAGATTCAATATTCTGTACAAAAGGCACGAGAATGGACGCATCAATTCATGGGATGTTTCCTGGCATTGTGCTGGGCCGACTTCCAAATGAGTGAATGAGGTAAAACTGGATTGGAGACTGTATGAGGGACAGAGAGCTAGTCACAGGGAGATCACAACTGGGCAGAGAGCAATTGTCTTCTGCTAAATCCTTCATGAATCAACAAATGATGCTACATCTTTATCACAGGCTCCAGGCTCACTGAAGTCAGGGAAGTAAAGCCTTTAGATATGCTTGGCAGGACAGAGGGGGGGGCTCTGGGGACACTCTGAAGACAGCCTTTTCCCTATTTTACAGTTGTATCTAAAGGCAAATGATTAATGTACTATTCCTGCTGACAAGGTTGTCTTTAAAACATATACTTCATTGTGTGCAACTTAGTTTTTGGAGTGGCTGTTAAAAATTAGGCTCACTGTAGAGGCTGGCATGGGGAACTGCTGTTGATGTAGAGTGAATAATATCCCTGTGCCTTTTGGAGGGCAATTTGTATCTCCTCCCTTGGTGCTTTTGCAGCATGCTGTTGGCATGGCACTTGCCTGGCTGCTGCTCTCCCAGGCTGATCCCTGCTCCTTCAGGTAGGTCACCATTTCAGATGCTGTTTTCTGCTGGGCGGATCAAACAGTATCCAGTTTTATCTGCCATGCTTTATCTCCTGTCATGAAAATCAATTCTCCCATCCCTGTGTGAGATAGACTATTCCCTCGTGAAATGCCTCATGTCTTCCTCCCTCAAACTCTTATTTTAACTTGTTTATGGTTTGACCAGGTAGTTTGTTATATTGCTACATGTGGTTTATACAGCTGGACCTCTGAAAGGGAACGAACCTTCCCAGACCTGCAGTTTACACACTTCTTTCTGCACCTCCTCTTCCTTCTCTCCTCCCTGCCCCCCACACCGGAAAAAAGTATATTCAACTAATCAACGGTTGTATCTATTAAAATATCAGTCTGTGGGATACTACATGCAAGAGCAAATCCTACAGAAACCTCTTGCACCTGCAGGGGAAATGTTCCATATATGGCACTGAGGCTGGCAGAGACTTGATTCGGAATAAAATTTAAATGATTCTGGTCATTTTGCCACATCCTGTTTCTCTGATTTATGCATGCACTACAGAGATAACCAGCAAATAGTTCTCAGTTAGCTGGAGCTAAAGATAGCCTTGAATTGTAGCACTAGTACCCTACTCTGTTAGAAGTGCTCAGGCTCTCTCCCCTTGGGGCCAGCCTCAAAAACTGGGGTGAGACTAAGTTTCCTTCCTGGCATTTCTTTAGGTTTAGCATGATTTCATAACTACTTTCGAAGTGTTTCAGAGTAACCCAAACAGGAGGAGCTGCAGAGTTTCAATTTCTGGTTACTCAAATGACCACTGTCATCTCTCTGTTTCTTGTGATCCTTTGTTTTGTGTGAGATATGAAGCAGATGAAGACAAGCAGTTGGTATGCTTCAATTTCCTGACTCTGCCTGGGGGCCTTCCCGTGTTAACTCTGTTCCTAGGATTAGGGCTTTTTTGGCATGTGAACTGTTATCTAGATCCCCTGGCTGAAACTCAGAGTTTACCTTGATCTGATAAAATGTATTAATGTGCTAATAGTAAATGCTTTGTATAGAGCTTTGACTTGGACTAGTGTTTTCCTAATGAAGAAAACACAGCATCTCTCCTGTGAAGACTGAGAGAGTAGGACTTGTTCAATGTTGAGAAGACAAGGCTCCAGAGAGACCTTACAGCACCTTCCAATGAGTAAAAGGGACTTACAAGAAGGCTGGAGAGGGACTTCTTACAAGGGCATGTAGTGATAGGTCAAGGGGGAATGGCTTTAAACTGAAAGAGAGTAGAATTAGATTGTATAAATTAGGAAAAAAATCTTTACTGTGTGGGTGGTGAGGCACTGGAACAGGTTACCCAGAGTTGTGGATGCCCCATCCCTGGAAGTGTTCAAGGCTAAGCTAGATGGAGCTCTGAGCAACTTGGTCTGGTGGACGGTGTCTCTGCCCATGCAGGGGGGTTGGAATGAGATGATCTTTCTAATGCAAACCATTCTATGATTTTATGATATGAAGAAGAAGACTACAAATCCAGTTGAATAACTGTCAGGGATTAAAGTGGAAAATTGGCTTAACAGTGCTCCTCTGCTGGAAAATCCCAGTCTGGGCTCCAGAGCAGTTTGTGTGCACGCTCAGATGCTTACCTGTGCTGTTGCATTCAGCCTTAGTGAATATAGCTTTCTCTTGAAGCTGAGATCTAGTTAAAATTAATATTTTGTTACTCTCAACTTTGAAGAATGGCTAGGCTGGGATTTTGTGCAGGTCCATCACATATTTAGAAAACAAAGTTCTTTCTGACATTTGATGCTTTCTAGGCCTTTCACGTAATCTATGTTAAGAAGGCTCAGACTTTGGTCTATGCAGTCTTTTGCTCTTGCCAAGAGAAATGGAGAACATGTATATTTTAACTAGATACTAACAGAAGATTTTCATAGGACAAAAGTGGTAAGCAGCTCCTGCTACAGGCTGATAACTTCTTCATGCTTCTTTTCCTGGGTGTACCAGGAGATGCTGGCCATCCTAATGCACCACAGCCATTTAAACAGCACGCACAAATCCCTGGCAGTGCAGTGTCCGATAGCGCGGAGTGCCGCAGCTGCCGTGTGGCAGCTGGGAGCCCAGCACTGGGCACATTTGCCATTGCCACCAGTCCTTTGCTATCTCTAGATGCATCTGGAGTGAGGATGAAGTCAGTGAAGACTGTTCAGGTAAGCAAGTCCAGTATTTTGGGGCACCTTGCTCTCATCAGCCATCCTGGAACTACTCAGCTAAGCGAGACTAATAACATTTGGCTGTGTGCATGGAGAGTTGTGTTCTTTCCATTAAACAAAACGTGACCTCTACAGGTTCTCCTTTTCTGGTGTAAACACGATGTCTACACCAACTGGGGAACCTCTGTACTAGTGCTGCTGATTCCAAATAAAGTAATAGTGACAGGACCCTTCCCTGGAACTTACTCTGTTAAATTCATAATACAGCAGTGCAAGAAAATGAACTCATTGGACCAGATCCTTACAACTGTTGTAAATCCTGGTCACCTTATGGACTTTGCTGGAAGTGTTCCAGGGTACACAAGGAAACGAATGGGATCATTCTCCTTTATTCCCTACCAGCACCACCACCATGTATATTATATTTTACTTTTAGTATTTATGTGTGGCTGATGCTTCCTGCCCATGGCAGAGAAGTTGGAACTAAATGATCCTTAAGGTGCCTTCCAACCCAAACCATTCTGCGATTCTACAAAATATTTGCTTGCCTCTTTTCCCCTCAGTGGTGCTGCTGTTCTAGGAGCACTTCTGCAGGGTAGAGATGCAGTTTGATACTGAGTTTCAGTGTGTGTTGCCCATCCCTTCCCCTTTCTCCTCCTTCTTTGCTTTGTGGAGCAGATGGTGCTAATTCCCATGGTGTCTCTTGATACAGCTGAAGTCTCTTCCCTGATGCCTCTGCTGTACCATGGAAACTCCCTATGGTATTTTTGGAGAAGAGAACACACAGTTGATTATTGTCTTTTGTTTATGATTTTTAGGATCCTATTAGGATTATATTTCTTTTTGCTGTGCTCTTTCACTTCCTCTTCCAACCTGTCCCAAAGACCTGTGGTCTGAAATTCCCTGCAACCTGGGGAATATTGCTTTTCATTGCTGATATAAGTTATATTTTTTTGCATTCCTACAGACATCCACCCACTGCCTGTTTACCTTTGTAAACATTCTCTTATGCTGATTGTACTTACATTTTTTTCAAGCAGAAATGCTGACTCTACATATAACAAAGGTCATTCTATTGCTTTCTGTTTCAATTAAGAGCCTGAAGCGCCACTAATTGCCATTTTTAATTAGCCCAATCTTTAGTGCCCCTTTTCCCATCCTTTGGGCCTCCCCATCTCTTGTATTGTACAAGTACAACAGGATGATTGTTAAAACACATCTTCCTCTCCTCTGGGTCACCAGTGTGTCCTGCCCATACCTGGCAGACCCCCTGTGATGTTTTTTGGACTCTTTCAACTCTAGCACCACATCCCTGTCTTCAATACACTGCATTGCTCTCTCCTGACCCTTCTGATTCTTTTCAACGATATACTTTTCTCTTTGCAGTTAACTCAGTGGCTTTATACAGGTGAAATCAGGAATAGAATTTCACCTCCTGTGTCTGAATGCTTTATTTATTGTGCCAGCTTTTCTCTAAATTCAGCTTGCTGAGTTGCTCCAGCATTCTCCTGCCATAAATGTCTCTGTGCATTTTTGTGTATCATATAACGATGCCTCTTCGACCCTGTGCATTGTGCTGCTCAACTTTCCTCCAAACCATTCACAAAGTCCACTCCTTTTAGGCTAGCCTTCCTTTGCTGTTCTGCATCACAGTCTTTTACGCCACATATGAAGCCAAATCCTGATGCTACTGAAGTAATTTGAAATGTTGCCATTTGCTTCACTGAGACGAAGACTGAGTTCACTGTCTGCAGATTTAAATATTATGAATGGGGGGAAGTGGGGAGTGAAATGACAGGAGAAAAAGAATCATTAAGTTCATTACGCCTGCTGAACAGATCCTGTGAGCTCTTGCTGTTGAGGCATGTATCCTCCCATGCTGCTGTTTTTTGTCACCTTTGCTGTGCTATGCTTAATTTAGATTGTAAATTCCTCACATTAGACTCTTTCTGTTTCATTTGTCCTTAATGTGGCATGCCCACCTATGGAATTGTGCAAATGTGGTAACTCAAGGAGATGTAGTCTTCTGAAAATTTTACCCAGTTTAAGCAATTAAAAATTAATCATAAATCACCTTTTCATAGTACCAAACAGGAAATCTCTGGGCAGTGGTCAGGATCCCAGTGGAAAGTCTAGCTTCACTGTGTGATGGTGTAATGACCACAGTAAGGTACAGAACAGAAGCCTGTGAAGGAACATTTTGTTCATCACCTTTGTATCTGTGCCAGGCTGAGGGGTATAGATCCTTAAAATTCTTTGTATGGGCAGATGTAGTTTTCCTTTGAAATGATGCACACAGGACTAACCTCAGGATGGCCTCCAGCCATCACCGTGGTTCTGTGTTATTTGAGAGGACAAACAGTGATCCTGTGCTTTTTCTTGCAGTACTATGCACAGTCTCCTATATCCTGTCTCAGGTGAATCCTCAAAGGCCTGAGCCATCCCAGTGACACAATGCTTTAGAGTAGCTGTGGTTTTGTGGAGAGCAGTGGGTTTGGCTCAGGCAGTCCTAATGATGGACTGAGAGGTGGTTATGGCCGAAATGAAAGAGGCAAGAATTGCTCTGTACAGCCAGAGCTCACAGTGGAGGTGGGGGAGCAGAGCTGGATGTTTCTGGGGAGCTGTATGACTCTGCTGTTCACCCCCTTGTTCATTAGTAAGTGGCCTATGTCCTTTGTGGGTTACAGAGCAATGTATTCCAGTTACATCAGACTCTGACACTGCCTGATAGCAATGGCACAATGGATTCAACTTTATTTTGCAGCTATCACAAGCTAATTTGATTCTTGCTGAAGTCACTGGCTAAACAAAGCCAACATTCCTCTCTGACACATGTGAGATTACTTTTTTCCCCTCTTCTTTTTCTTTCTCTGCTTAAGGTTCACTTTATAACACCAAAGACCTGATTCTCCTGTTGTTCCTGGATTTCAGTGGTTTAATTCCTACAACTTGCACAGTTCTCTTGATTTAGAGAGGTGATAAAAGAAAACCAGAGTCTCTTTCATGTAATGTGACAAGCCAGTGGTGGCATGGTGCACTGGGATAGAGCTGCTTCAGCTAGCAGTGAAGGTCTGTCTGTCTTGCTGCATCTGTTGCTTTGATATTTGAACAGGACTCTTCTGAGACAAGCTCTGTCACTCCTTAATTAGCCTGTCACTCCAGGCACGAAAGAAAAAAATTCAACAAAAAAGCCTGAGACAGGAATCTAATGTGGTTTTACTGAATGACAGGGCACAGCACAAGGCTGGCCAAAGAAATACGTATTTAAACAAATTACTTCACATTTACACATCAGCCCTTGAGTGAGCGTCTTGCGTAATCCAAGATGGAATGCTGGGAAGCAGTTTCCAGCAGGAATCTCTTGTAAGCATAAAGGTACTCATGAGAATAGTGGGGAAGGGAAGTCAGGGATCTGCAGCTGCAAGACCCTGGGCCATAGGCTGTCCTGTAAGGATACTGGTGAAAGCACTGGATGACTGATTGGGAATTTCTGTCTCAATGTGATGGGCTTGTGTTCACCTGAGAAACAACTTCACTCACTGTCCTTAGGATCTGCACTGGAACAAAATGTATCACAGGAGTAAGTAAAATTTTCAACCAGGCTGGAATTCCTGCTGTGTGAGAGACCAGAATTGAGTGAGAGCCAGTCACAAACTCCAGAGCATGTTTGAGCCAAGGATAAAAATGGCCATTGAGGGAATTAAAGCAAATGCAAAACACAGGCTTGGTTATTGTTTCCCTCACTTCTGTACAGTGAGTGGTCCATCCATTTAGTTCTGATGAACAGGTGTTGCTTTTTTTGCAAGAGGCAAGAGTTCATGTTCTCAAGTATATAGCTCAATAAGAGTGCTTTCACTCAGTATTTTTAGCTAATACAAGTGTAACTCAGATATTCTGCGAAGCAAGTGCTGAAGTCTTAGCACATACCTTGATTTTCTTCCTAAGTTCAGCTGCCACTTTAATTTCTCTGTTTTTCCTGCTAGAAAAGATATTTAAAACTTACATGGTGTGAAATCTCTTTTTGTTTTGTTCCTGTAACATGGTATTTTCTCCAAACAATATTTAACCAGAGAGTTCATCTTTGGCATAACTCTTATTTCAGTGGAACTACATGAGAAACAAATTTTGTCCCTAGAAACCAAGTAATGGATCAAAGATTTATCATTAGAATATCTTGTACTCTGTGACCCTGTAAATGCTTTCCACATCAGAGGCAAGGCCTTCTTTAGGACAAATGAGATAACACACTTTACTATAGGCTGATTGTAGCCATGGAGGCTTGTTTCTTTCCACATTTAAAGAGATTTGACTGAAGTTAGTTCTTGTTGCTGGATTTACAGATCTGTTAACTTAAATCTTCTCCCTGATGAGCTTGTCTAATATTGTCATCAGAAATGGAAGATTTCCCACAGGCTATCCTGCCAATCTGTACCATTACTAGGCCTTGAGTATGTGAGATAACTGGAGTCTTTGTACTATTTCAGCTAGAAAGCAAATTGGTAAGCAGCTGATTTAAAGTAAATCAATATATTACTTATCTAAAGCAAAATAAAGTCATATAGAAAGACACTGAGTTAAACATGTACATTTTAACCAAAGCAGTTAGTCCAGAAACAGACACATTTTGATGAGTGATGTTGCAATTATAAGCGACTTATGGCTTCCTTGCTTCCAGAAATTACTGCTGCCACAGCCTCCCAGCAGAGCAGTTTGTGTGCTTTCATTTCAGGTGACATCAATAGGTTTAGTTCTGGCCACCAGTTTAAACTATTCAACCTAAGCGAGTTTCTTTTGATGATGAAAACTGGAAACCTTCTTCAACAAAACTGGGTCAGTAACCTCTGGTGTGGTGGTACCATCACCCTTGCAGCTGATGCTAGATGAAGACTTTTATGCCCCGCAGAAATTGGTACAATCTCTTTAGGTAACTTGCTCTTGAGAACAGTTTTTGGCACATGTGGTCCTGAAGAAATAGGCTTACTGTAGTACGGGTCCTGATGGTATTGTAATCTGACTGCTATTGACTGGATTTTGATTCCCAAGACACAATGTGAGGATGCAAGTTTCATTAAATTCTCTCAATGTATTTCTTTGTGGTTTTACCTCCTCCCCTTTATTTAAAAATGTAGTTGAAAAATTTGAATTTTGTTAGTCTTCACTAGAGATATAAATGGCTAAGAACTGGGGCTTTTCATGCTTCACATGGATGCTATTACTTGCCAGTAACTTTTTTGTTAATAGATCTTCATAGTTAACTATGAATCATATAGAGAAAAATGTGGTGGTCAAGGTGTCTGTTGATCTGCACCAGTTGATGGTACTTTGGCATCTAACACATAAAGTACAGCTCTGTGTTCACGTCTCACTTGTCCCACCAGTGTAAAGAGCAAAAGTTAGGTACACTAGGCAGAGGCAGTTGTGCAAATTCTCATTTTTGTACTGTACATCAGGGGCATCTGAGGTAGGAATAGCAAAATAAGTTCAGATTTAATAAGAAGAAAATTGAGTCTTTACTAGAATTGAACCATCTTGGATGACAAATTTCTGAAAAGTAAAAATTACTTCCTCTATCACTTTTACATTCCAGCTTGCAAAAAAGAATAGAGTAGCCAAAATAGAGTGAAAGTGCTCTTGTGGGATAGTGAGCCTGCAGGGAAAGCAGACGTTTCTGCTCTCCCAGAGCAGGGCTGTGCTCAAGTGGAATCTTAGCTCAGACTAGGTAGTGCCAGACCAGGCAGTTTGTGTCCAAATCACAACTGAAACGATTTGCTAGTGAGATTCCAAGGCAGCTGGCTAGAGAGCTGTAATAAAACCTCCCAAAGCAGTAAATTAGTCCTGAAACAATTAGCCACCTTTGTGTGCCTGCCCCAAACTGCAGGTGTTTGAGACGAGGCAGTTTATTTTAGTTCACAGAACTATCTATAGGCTAAAAACTCAGTTATGAATTTCCTATATAGGGTTTATTCAAGTACAAGTATAGGTACATTATAAAATATTTATAAGGGTAGTTACAACGTGGAAATATGTTGTCTGTTTCTGGCTGTACAAGTTCTGGAAGAAGAAGATGGAAAAATACTCTGAACTGGAGGCATTAAAAGGGACTGCTAGCATGAAATTCAAAGTCAGAAGACTCAGGCATTAGATTTGTCTTCTACTTGTTTTAAATTTTTTTTCCTCATCTCTGTGAAAGTTGTGAAAAATGGTAATATCCAGATTTTAGCAAGGAATTGTCAAAACTGTAGTGTAAGCAAACAGAGGTGCATTATCTTTTCTTTTCCTAGTGTCTTCTGTACAGTGACCTTCAGTATGATTTCTGTTAAGAGGAGGTTAAAAACCTTTTGATAGGAATGTGAACTTTGAAATTGGTTGTATTCCTTTTACTGGAAGCTTTGTTACAAGAGATTTCCACCCTTCCCACCCCACTGGTGAGAGGTTTTTCTTGTGGATGAAACAGAAAGTCGCAGCCCAGCATGAGTATTACAAAATCACCACACAGCTCCTCTTCCTTCTATCTATAGGAATAAATTTTTCTTTTGTTTTCATGAGGTCAAATTCAGTGATGAGTTTTAGTGGAGTGTGGTCTGCCCCTGGTATCCATTTTACTCATATGATAATTTCTACAGGATCTCCAGCAATCATGGTCTGTCAGGACCTCCACCTCAGAGGCGATTTGGGCATCTGCACAGTGTTCCATTAACATCAAGTGTGGGCTTGGATTCAACAGTGACTCAGAACAGAGGGCATAATGTTGCTTCATGAAATACCAGCTATGCACTCTGTACCGCCTGGGATTTTTTATAAATTGCAGAGCATCCCAGGAGATTCTGATTTATTTCTTCAGTCAACAGGGCTTTGGTAGTTAGGGGTTGTTCTGAAATCCTTCTGCTTGTGATGTACTCAAGGCATCACCAAGTACTTGATGTACAAGTACTTGGTAGTTGTACTGGATGAAGTATGAGCTGATCCAGAAGCAGTAAATTTTCTGTCTGTTTGTTTGTTTTAACACATAACAGAAGATTGTTGAGGCTACTGAGAGCATTGGAGAGGCATATTTATTTATTTATAGACACACTGTTTACATATCATAGCTTGATGAAAAGCTGAAGTCATTACACTTGAACCAAACATGTGACTCTCTAGTTATCTGCATCACGCTGCATGGCTGCAGGCCAAGGCAATATATGTATGTGTTCTGGGCTGCAGTTGTGCAGATGAAGCAGTTGTTCCTTCAGCTTGTCTTTGCTTCTCTGCTGAAAGTTAATACCCTCTTGGTGTGCCACCCAAGCTACTCCTAGATATCTCTTTAAAAGGTAATTCAGACTAGTACAAACAAATAATTTAATCAGTAGGGCTCTTCACTTGAGTTTGTCTCAACTGATGGTTAGGGAATGCTTGCACAAGCCCCTTGGCTACTGGCAATGGTGGTAACTTCTGGTGAAGGCCTTGGGGATGAAGTGGGAAGTGGCAGACTCTCCATGTACCATGGTGGCACTTAGAAGACATGTGGCAGTCATTTCCCTTCATAGTTTTTTATATAAGCCTTGTTTTGGTGACGTAGCTTCCACTGGTTGCAATGTCTATTGAAATGGAATACTATGTTCATAAATTTTTCTTTCTGAATCCCCACTGGGATTTAGTATAATGGGATTCTCCAGTGTGCAAAGGTGGAGAGAGGGGGTAAAAAGTCACAGCAGAGTCGAGCTCCATCTTATTGAGCTATGGTGCATCCAGAGTGAGCAATATCACAAGGGTTATGCCTGTTTCTTATGAATGGTTCTTCCTGAAAGAGAGATGCTTTTTTGCTGATATGTTGACAAACGTACAAGAGCAATTGTGCTTCCTGTTGACAGAGTTGTGCAGACCATCCATTTTGAAGGAATTTCTGTACTGTCTCTCAGGTAATGTTCCCACTAAACACTGCCTCTTTCTTCTTTGGAGGCTTATTGGTGCCCCTTCACAATATCATCTAGGTGAACAGGGAACCACATCTGGGCTTCTGTCAAGGGTAGTCTCTTAATGAGTGATCCAGCCATGTTTTTTGTTATATTTGCACTTGAAGCAAGTTAATGTCTTGTTTGCATACAAAGCACTGGACAGAGTGGACAGATAGAAGGATGTATGGTTGGTAGTGCAGGATGAAGAGAAGAGAGGGGTGGAATGCTGCAAGAAAAAATAGCAGGAGAGTTGAACTTTGTGGCCTCATGGAAAGCCCAAGGTAGTGGGCACAGTGACAGTGAGTAACCTGTTCCTGGGAAAACTATCTTTTCCTCTTCAGCATGTCTGTATGATCACAATTGTTTTGCAGCATGGATGGCAAAAACTTTGAAGGGGCTAACAGAGTAAAATGAGGCTGAGACCTCTGAGAGTGAGGGTGAAGATCCTTGAGATACATGGAAACAACACAGACAACTCCTAAAACCTCCTTGCTTCCATCTCTTTCAAAATAATGAAAAAAATTACTGGATCAGTGCAGGATGTGCCGGACTTGCTGATTAATGGTGTAGATCTGTAATTGGTTTTAGCCTGTGCTGCAGTTCCTGAATGTATGTCCTACCCTGACACTACCTTTCCTTGTACCAGATATGAAGTGGTTAAGGCAAGAGAACCCATTGCGCTTAAAACATTTTTATTTGTTTTTACATCATTCTTTTTCATTTAGTGATTGTACAAGAGCTTGTGTGGCATAAGGGGGGAAGACAGCCATGTGATGGGAACAGCTGGAGGAGAAGGGTAGAGGACATTTATTTTAAGGTCAGTGCCAGCTACTGCTGTCTTTAACTGGTTGTGGGACTGCGGCACAGAAGGCACAGAATGGCCATGCAGCAGGCAAAGAAGCAGATAAAGCATGTCTGGTTGATTAAAATAGTGCAGGTGTTGATGGTAATGTAGCAAAGCAAGTGCTTGGAGACAGTTCATGTCCTCCTCATGCCTTTAGCTGCTCTATCAGCAGAAGGGCAGATAAATCCCTCAAGGGGCTCCTGTGGGGACAATTCAGTAAAGCCCTCAGGAGGAGAGGTTTATCCAGACAGGCAGTGTTTGTAGATTGAAACCAGGTGCCTGTGTTGACCAAGGAAGTTTGCAGCGTTTGCACTTGGCCGGAAGTGAGCAAGTTTCTCTGGCCTGGTGCAGACCTTTCTCCAGAAATTGGGACTGTCACTTTGTAATGCTGGGTTTGTGCTGCACATTTTGGTCTGCAGCCTTCAGTGATGAAAAATAGGGCTCAGCAGCCTTCAGTGTTGCATATTTGTGCTTATGTATGTGGTGGAGTGTTGACTTTCACTGAGACTCTACCCTTAAGTAGGTTATATCAGGTAGCACCTGCATGATAGGGAGATGGCTCAAAGCAATTGATCTAGCAGCCTCTCAGCTGCAAGAACAAGGGCAGGATGTTGTCTGAAATGTCTCAGTAGTGAAATTGACTATTGTTTGTTTCTTTTTGGTATATACCCCTAGGCCCTGTGTAGTCTCCAGACCCTCCAGAAGGGGAAGAACAAGCCACAAGTAACATCAGGAAAAAATTTATTGATGAGGTTGAGGGGCATGAAGAGGTGGTGTTTAATTTTATTTTAAATGGGAACAATTGTAACATAAATGAAAGTGCACAGAGGCTGGAGAAGGGGCCTACTTGCTCTTCTCTTGATTCCTTGTAGCTCTGCTAAGCAGACATTTCTGCTTACTCCTGGTTTTCCCCACTAGAAGTTCCCATGTGCAATGATTTTGTTTAGATCTCTTTCTGTTAAAGAGGGCTAAGAGAGACCATTATTCCCTCCAGAATGTGCTAGGTTTAAAGAAAAAGCTGAGGTCTTGGTTTTACAATAAGGCTGACTCTTCAGTGTGATTCTGTATATTACTAGTGCTACAAATCAATTATGTGCTTTTTCATTATTTTAACACATTCTCAGGTCAAAAACTACTCTTGCACATAATGTTGACTGTCATAGAATCATGTAGCTTGGAAAAAGCCATTAATATGGAGTCCAACTGTTAACCCAGCACCTGAGTTCTGCATCTACATGTCTTTTAAATACCTACAAGGATGGTGACTCAACCACTTTTCTGGGCAGTCTGTTCCAGTGCTTGATAACCTTTTTGGTAAAAAGTTTTTTCCAAATATCCAACCTAGACCTGTCCCAGTTCAACTTGAAGCCGTTTCCTCTCTTCCTGCTCCTTGTTTATTGGGTAAAGAAACCCATACCATAGCTTCCTCAAGGAAGACACATTTTATCTCTTTTTATCTACCAGACATGTAACAAATGCACTTTTGCCTTCTCCCTTGGTCAAATAGACTGGCCATAACAAAATTTTAGGCATGAAATTTCGTTACTTTGCAGAACCGTCCTGCTCAGTAGTGTAATTGGAGCGAGCCCTGGCTTTCTGCCTCCACTGCTTTTGTTCCAGAGATTTTTCCTTCTTCCAGAATTACGCATGTGTGAGTGGAGTGGATGTCAAATACTGTAGTATTTGGTGTACTTTTGTTTCTGGCTGTTCCTTATCTCTACAGTTTAGCACTTTTTCTTTAATATTCTGATTCTTATAAGAATGTATAGGAACAGTGGGTGAAAAGGAATCATACAGAAGTTCTTACAGGAGGAGACGTGATGAGACGTGGGGGCATCTTGCATGAGTTGCCTGCCTGGGGCTCTGACAGGCTCCCCATGCCTTGTCAGGCTTCTCAGCAACACCTGCCCTGCTCCTTGCTTTAGTAGGAATGGTGAGCAGTTGGTCAGCACTTTCAGACCCGGAGGTTTTCCACATAACAAAGTGGAAAATGTGGATGCAGGATGTGCTGCTTCTGGGTTGGCTTCCTCTCATCCGATTTAAGTCAAAAAGGAATGTCAAGATAGAGTGATTTCTGCTGAAAAAAATGGAAAGCATGAGAATAAACCTACAAGACATTGCTTTGACTAAAGTCAGAACAGGGCAAGAGGAAGGGAATTACTACTTCTAGAAAATCAAAAGGCATTCGTCAAAAGGCAGTGCTGTGTATCCACCTGGCAGGAACACACAAGTTTATTTTTGTCCTGGGAAGCTGCTTCTGGATCTTTGAAATGTAACCCTTGTTACAGCAAGTTTGAGGAGTTTGCTGAGTATCAGACTGCTGAGCAATTCACTTTGCTACAATTTTGTCTCCCTCCTTCTTCTTCTCCCTAAGGAAGACATCTTTTCAAGCTCCTGCCCCCTCCCAAAATACCACAGTAACCCACCAGCTTTGCCAGAAAATGCTTAGCACATTAGCAGGTTTAAGTTTCATAGTTGTAATCATTCAGAAGGCCAAAGAGCTGCATAGATTTCATTCCAGTTTCCTTTCCAGATTTTTGACAACACTCGGTGGGCAGAGTTACAAATGAAGACTGTGGTACAGATGAAATATGAGTTGCTGCTCTGCCCAGAGAAGCAAGTTGTGTATGTGTGGATGTGGCAGAGGGAGGAGGGCTGTGAGATCAGCTGGGCGTCTGTAGTGAGAGAAGTGTGAATGGCAAGGGTAAGTTTTCCATTACATAGTGTCCAAATAAAAATGGTTATAGTTATTGAGGTTATCTGTTCTAGAGTGAAATAAGGGTCTGCATTCTCTTTAAACCCAGCATTCTCTTTAAATAAGCTGTATTTTTGCCCTGTTGTTTTGGCTGTCTTGGATGATTCCTGTCTTCTCTAAATTACTTCTGTAATTGCTTGTACGCCAGATTCTGCTCACAGCTTCAGGAGCATGACATCAGGAACTATTCTTTCCAAGTCAATGGAGTGATGCTAATTTTTTTCTTCTTAATGTGGTACAACTGAGAGCACTTCTTGGTCACTGCTGTATTAACACCGGTAATCAAGAACAGAGAGGCCCCCACTCTGCTGAATGGAGACAGCGTGGCTTATCTTTCTTGCAGATGTTACTGTCTTTTTGTCTGCTTGATATGAGGAGGCATGCTGGAGCACAGGAATGTATCATATCTTTTCCATTCCTCTCCCTGCTGGTTTGGGGCAGCAAAAATGTGAGGGGATTAGGGACTCATTAGCAAAGTGAGTGGGAGAATGCTTAATAAGCTCCTATTTTCTTGAGCACGGGATCTGACTTTTACCTGGTGGCCGCAGGCAGGGCTGCAAGTGGGATATATGCAGAGAGAATGCATACACCTACTTTCTTTTCCCAAAATTGCAATACTGGAGGCTTTTAGTGTGCAAAAGCTGCTTTCAGGTTCTCTCGGCTGCCTGCCAGGTTCAGGTTCAGGCTCAGCCCCACTCTCACGTCCCCTCGCAGGAGGCTGGCCCAGGAGCTGACCCCCAATTACAAAGACAGAGGGCTGATGGTCACACAGCTGAAGGACAGGACCTCACTTCTTTAGAGCTGGTAGCCCAGTCCCAAGTTACTTCCAGCCTGGGAGCTCCTCCCTTGGGCAGGGCAAATTGAACTTTTACCTCAATGCAAAACAGTCCCTTCTAAGTTCCCTTTGCCTTTTTAGCCCCACAGGAGCCTGGATTCCTTCTCTCACAAAGGTGAGATACTGCTGATTGTTTCCTGCACTCTTGCAGGGCCCCGGGGTTTCTGCTAAGCTTGGTCCTTGCCCCAGCCTCTGGCCATTCTGGGCCTAGGTGGACTCAGCAACAGCTCCGAGCTCTTCCCACGGAGGTTAAACACGATCAGCTGGCTGGTCAGAGGTGTCCTGCTTCATGTCAAGTAGGTGCCACTGTATTCCCTTTCCAACATTGCACAATAATGAGGTCTGAATCCATTAGGGAACAGTGCTTGAATGCTGCCCTGCAACTTAGCCTGCCACTACAGGGCTGTAAACACCTTTAATAACTGTTTGCATTGGTATTTCCTTGCTACAGTGCAGAACCACCCTGTGGCTCACTGGAAGTGTGTCTGACCATGCTGCAGGCAGGAGGCCTTCACCAGGAACACACAGGCTTGAGTGCAGCTGAGTACAAGTCATGTGACAACATCCTACAAGGGCTGACCTTCATTGTTTTCAAGAGCATTTCAAAAATCTTTGCTCATTATTTGGAGACACAGGGTGCTGGAGTGATTGGACATTTTCTGTGGAGGAAGCAAGGGCTCAATGAGTAGTATCTACAGGGGGGAGCAGAGCTCACCTAGAATGACCAAAGGAAGAAGTGCTTATGTTTGTCTTCTTTTTTTGCATACCCCTTCATTGTCCATGCACCAAGTGATACAGATGTTTACACCAGGTTGTCATAGTTACTATTGTATTAAAAGAAAAATCAAGAAGGAACATTCAGATTTTGCAGAATTAATAGGTTATTCCACTCTTTTTGGGTCAAGGGTGTGTCTAATGCAACATACTGTCTCTTAAAAACAGACAAAAAACCCACACAACTCCAAGACATTATTTCAGAATTTCCCCAATATTGCATAACTCTACAAATGCAAGTGGCATGTTTTAAACAGGTGTAGAGTTGTGCCTCACTGCTTCCTGTATTTCAAACCCTGCTATCTGATTGGATTGGGAGCACAGGTATTGCATGCCTGTGTGCCCTGTGCCTTGGTAACCCTGGATTATGCTTTCACTGAATCTTCAGCCCCTCTGCTTTTCTTTGTCCGGAGCTGGCGCTCATCTCCATCCACCGTTCTCACCTCCTGCTGCTTGTACACATGGTGCAGTCATGCACTGGGCTGAGCTCCTGCTCGTGCCAAATCCACCACGCTGTTGAAGGAGGATGTTAAAGTGCTGGAACCAATTGCAGCATAAAGAAGCCAAGAAATACATGAAAAAGGGAACTGTGTTTAAATCATCACATCAAATAAAAGAAAAACCCAAATAAATGTGAAGAGATCATGAAATTTTGTCTTTGATGTTCTGTGCTGGGAAGGTTTCAATCTCTTTTTAAAGCTCCTCCTCCATGCTCTTGCTTCTTATGGGATTGTATCCAATATTCCAGTGTTCATGTAATGCCTTGACTTTGCTATCATTCTTCTTGGGATAATTATAGGTTAGTATAATGTACCTATTGTTCTGTTCCACAAAGCAGCACTGTCATACGGATGGCAGGGGTGAGGTGGGGGGGATCTTTGTGTATTCTCCTGCATCCACATTGTGTCTTTAATTAGTGTTCTTCCTTGCCTTTTTTATTTTAAGTTTTTTTTCCTTCCCATGGTACATGCTGAGTACTTCCTCTTCTCAGACTACTGGTCTCTTTTCCCAGTTACACTGGTGCCCTGTTTTTTGGTTTTGGGTGAGTTCATTCCCATCATAGCAGGTTTGCCTTTCAGATGAAAATATCATGAAAACCAAGTAATGAGTTACTGGTGTTTACAGAGAAGGCAGATAAATTATTCTCTCCTAAACCATATTAGTTGGGTCTCTTTTGTTATCTTGTATGATTTTTCCTAAATTCAGAGAGAAGAAGAAACCTGCCCTGTGCCCAAGGGCTCCACTCTGCATTTGGACCCTGCTGCACAAGGCACTGCATAAACATGTACAAACATGGTCCCTGGCTGGAGTGCTCACACGTTTCTGTAACAGGATTCGTCTTTGCCCTCCAGGTGCAGGTGTGGGAGACTGCTGTGGAGTGTTGTGTAGTGGTTTTGGTGCTGGGTCTTCTGTTGTGTTTGCTAGACAAGGTGCTGAGGATATTATTGGGTGCTTGAGAAACATGAAAGAGAGGCTGAAGAGCCCAGTTAATCTCGGTTGTTGTACCCAGGAGATGAATGTTGGCTCCTAATTGGAGAAGCTGTGTCATCAATTGCTTGCTTTCTACTGTTGCCACCTCCAAGATAAATAATATTCAGAGCTGGTGATGTATTTTAACCCATAGGTTCATCTTGATTAGATGCTGTGTATTTTGCTGTAAACTACTTTTTACTTTTGAGTCAGCTAAGTGGTCTGGATGGGTGGCTCCTGACTAGCCCATCAAAGTAAAACAGTAGTGGGCTGCTTTTTTTATTTTTCAGGACTTCACACAACTTCCTTCTCTTTGAGTGGGTTTACCAGAATGATGAAATGGGAAACCTTCAAATGATAGTGTTTTTGAAACCTATTGTTATAAAGGAGGGGATTACAGATTTTGGAAAAATCTGGATTAAAACCTCTCTGCTAGCAATGAGTGGGCCTTGAGTACATGCAGCTTCTCTTCTGTAAATGGACACAAGTGTGTTCTGTGGTCACAACTTGGTCTCCTCTTCTGCAGTTCCTGGGCTTCCTCTTGCTCCTGATGCACAAAGCCAAAACACACAGTTTCAACTTGAATGTTTCTTTTAAAATGCCTTACATGAATCTTGAAGGCTCATCCAACTTTGTCATTGCTAGGTTCTTCTGTGATGGGGAGTGACTTCTACTGTGAACTGTTTCAAATCATCAGTGTTTGTACACCTTCACATATTTGCAAGTCTGAAAAAGCGTGGTGTCCCTCTGTGGGTGTGAGGAATGGAGTAAAACAGACTTAGTGGATGGAAGTGGACTTCTTCCTATGCCTTGAGAGTGTGATCTTTATAAAAGAAAAATTAATCTCATTCATTCTGATAATTTGTAGAATTTTGTCTCCAAAACAAAAGAACCAACACAGATGTACAATTTGGCAAGCCACAAATATTAAGCAGCCAGCCTCTTTCTCTCTGGTGTAATTCCATGGACTTCAAGGGAATTACCCCAGTGGCAGCAAATCTGGCCTAAAATGCCTTTGACTAATATTTGTTGGTTTTTGTCTGGTGTCCTGACTAATGCCAAATCAGATTTGAAGTTTTAGAAGTGGATGAACTCTTGTGTGCTCAGTGCTGCATGAGAAACACCCCGTGGTATGAGCACACACGCCTCCACACACACACATGGAGTGCTTTCTGGGGATGTTCCCAGAACCAAGGCGCTTGCCAGGTGTGACTGCAGGCCAGCTCTGGCTGTGTTGTGTGTGTTGGAGAAGCACAGGGATGTTCCTCACAACTGCTGCTTGCCTTGTGCTTGCTTATTGTATTTCCCCTTTGTATCTTGAAGTGGAAATCGCAGGTTAATCCCAGTCAGATCCTGTAAATGTTTGCCCCTGTTGGACCAGACCCAGAAAAATTCCTCCCGCTGGCTTCAGTATATTTACATACCACAGGTCATTACAAGGTGGTGCTCACCTTTGTATTCATTCCCTTATGTCAAAGCAGAGATATTCGTTCGTTTTTCTTTTTTCTCCAATATTTCTTCTATTTTCTAGGTTACTATTTTTTTAAGAGATAAGAAAGCGTAAGGAGTGATCCCCATGGGTCCTGACATCTGCTGCAGTCATTCTTACAGACTCAAAGGAGATTTAGGGAAGGAGAGGAAACAGTCTGGCTGCAGTCTCTCATTGTTTCTCTTTCGTGGGCCCCCACCCTGCACCCTCCTGGGCCTGCAATCCACTAACTAGCTCCTCCTGACTCCAGCTGTCATTTTTCCTTTTTATCTACTCCTCTCTCAAAGAACCAAATGTCATCTCTTGTGGTTCCCTTAGCTGGGGTCAGAGACTCCTTTATGTGCATTACGCTGATCAAGGATTTTTAACTGGGAATGAGAGTCATAATCAACTGCATGGTTGGGGAAGGGGAGAGATTAAATCTGAGAATTGCCAGTGATTGCCCCACGTGAAGAACAGCGAGCAGCTAGCAAAACACATGCTATCATTATGCTCTTATGATTATTTTATTCCCTCAGTGACAGTAAAATGCTATCTATAGCAGAAAGGTAGGACAAAGTCCACTGTTGTTTAGCCCTGTGGTATTCAATGGATCTTCTGTAGGGTAGAATTGGGAAAATTAGATTTAATATTTGGAGTGACTCATGTTTTCAAGACCCTCTACCTGGGAGATTTCAGGAAAGGGAGAAGGGAAATCAAAGGTGTGTTTGTCATCTAAATTGAGAGGCCATTTTTGTTCAGAAAAGAGCAGCCATTTTTATACCCAGTCTTGACTCCATAGCTGTGGGGAAGTCATTGGAGGGGGTAGTGGAATGGGACTTCTGCTGTGTCCTGACACTTCAACTTTGTCAGCAAGTTTTGGGGCATGATGGCTGAATAAAAGTAGGGTGAATAAAACATAGGAAGGGTTCCTGATGCTACTTCAAGCTCTGCCCATGGTTTATTTTTTCAACACAGAATCAAACTCCAGGGACTGCAACAGATTGCAAACTTAAAGTTTCACAGTCTGTGAAGGCATAAGTAACATGATGAGAATTACCTTTGGATTGATTAATTACTTTAATTTTAGCAGCCTAAACTGCCTCCTTCAATACGTCCTTTTAAAAGTCTTGTCAGTCCCTCTAAAATGTCCTCTGTTGTTACAGAGCTATAGGAAGGATGGTACAAAGTGTCCTGATTCTCCTTTTGCACTGATGTGAGTCAAAAGTACTCTGAAGGACACAGGAACTGGTTCATCCTCTTCTAGAAGAGCATTTTCTTCATAAGAGAAAAACAGACTGTAGTTAGGGTTGGCTTATTTGGGGGAGACCTTCCAGGTGGAGAAAGAGGTTTCCCTCAACTCAAATTGCCAGGTTTTGCTAAGACGTGTGCTAGTATTATTCTGGCTTTATTATCTAGGCATTTGACAGTGGTTTTGTCAATGCTTTCAACATATGTTGCTTTCTTAGCAACTGCAGCTCCTAGAAACTGGGGACTGCCTGAAATTTCCAGTTTTATTGCTGAAATTTCTGTCTACTGTAGAAATATTTACAACTAAAATAATCTACCAGTTCAGAAACAGGACCCAACTCATGATTTTCTGAATGGTTTGATTTGGAAATATTGTAAATACTTCACTGCTTTCATATGAAAATGACCTGGTTTAGTGGAAGGTGTCCCTGCCCATGGCAAGACATTGGAACTAGATTATCTTTAAGGTCCCTTCCAATAGAAATCATTCTGTGATTCTGTTAAATGCCAGGTGTGGGTTGTAGCTGGAATACAGGAAGAAAGGTTGGAATGTCAGGATAAAAAAGGCTTATTTCCCATAGGTCAGGGTCTAAGCTTCTTGAAGCTGGACTTAGTCACCTTCCTGCCTACTTTTCCAGTTAAAACAGATGTGCCTGAATCTCAGGTTTGAGATGGTAAAGATCTATTGGTAAAGATCCAATCAAATGCTACACTGTGA
The DNA here is from genome assembly GCA_013400955.1 of Drymodes brunneopygia. Taxonomy (NCBI): domain Eukaryota; kingdom Metazoa; phylum Chordata; class Aves; order Passeriformes; family Petroicidae; genus Drymodes; species Drymodes brunneopygia. Next base: position 144,426 of record VZTZ01015535.1, on the reverse strand, counting down.
AGCTTCCAAATCTGGGTAGATGTGGAGTTGTATCTGACCTGACTTTTCCTGCTTCCCTCTACCATGATGGTTCAGCTTTATCATTTGGAATGGGCCTTTACATACATTTTTGAAGTCTGATCATCCCTAGTAGGCACTGTGATATGAAAAGGAGGATGGCTAGGAGGAGTACACAGTTCTAGAGATACTTTGTCATCTACTGTCTTCTTGGTCTCCTTCTTTGCTTTTCTCTGTAGCATGGGATGTGGATCACCTCCTGACATGATCTAAGCACATTTGCCTCTCAAATCCTTTGGAATTTTGCATGCCCTAGAACACCGGTGATGCCAGGTTTGTCTTTCTGGGGCAGGTTATAGAACTTGAGGGTCCTGGTAATTTTTTTTTTTTTTTGCTATGGATCTTAGGTGTTTTTAGAATACTGGGAATTTGTACCCTGTTTTTGTGGACCTTTGTGTGCTGAATGCTTGTACATTATTTTGTGGGGTTGGTAGAGGCTGGGCTCCATTTATCAGTCTGTAATTTCCAGTCCTTTGTTGTTCAAAGACACACAGTCCCTGCTGTGTGCTGTTCCATTTACTGCTCCCTTTTCATTCTTTTCTTGCCATCTTTCCTTACTTATTCAAATTTGTCATTCCCAATGGTATTGCTGTTTTGTTCAGTGGGAGCCATGATTAAAAGTTTCCCCACTGGACTGATTTGATTTGATACCTGTCTTTTCAACCTCACAGTCTTTGAGCAAATCCCTTAGTACATAGGCAAATACCAACACCAATGCTGTGGCCTCATTCTTCTTCCATCTTGTGCAGCTTTTTACCTTAGTAAAGTGAGTGTAAATCTAGGAGAAATCGAAATGGAGTTTTGATCAGTCTATGCAAGCTTTAATGGCAACTAAATGTACAATGGCATGGGGAAATGATGTTTCTGAAGTTCAGATCCAGGCCCTAAACCCAGACTGAAGGTGAGTTGTAATTTTTCATAATTTACCTCTTGTTACAATATTAAATGTTTTACAAAAGCAAGTTTTTGTTGCTTCCATCCGTTTAAAAGTTTTTGTACTGTTCCTCTATTCAAATGTACATGTGATTTCCATGCAATCACATGAAAAGATATTACTCCAGTAGCCCAGCTTGGTCCTTCAGGACATTATATAAACATGTTCCTCAAGTGACTATAGTGACCCTGAAGGAAGCAGATAATGGCAGAGACAAACTATATTTTTACTGTTGGTTTTGGAACACTAACAATTCTCTAAAACGTGGATATTGCTAGAACTTAGTCCTCTTCTTTCTGTAGAACCAGGTGTTCTGATAATCTTCTCCAGTATTTTATCAAGATTTTCTCCTTTATGTAGGCAGAATTAACAGAAAACAGAGATCAAACAAACCTAATCACAAGCATATGGCATAAAGATTCTGTGAAGTGTCAGATTTGGGATATTAAAAACAATCTCAAAACCATGTCATCCTATAGTAAATTATAGCCATACCAGCTATCACCTCAAAATCCTCTAGGAATTTTTGCCACAGATGCTTTCCAGATGCTGCAGTGGTTTCCAGCTGTGTCTCCACTGTCAGATGCACCAGACAAAACTGAGAAGCCTCATCAGCTGATGGACAAACTTATGAAGTGTAAAATAGAGTAGGAGCTACTTAGTAGAAACAGACATAATTCCGTCTAAGGTGCCAGTGTCTGAAGACACAGATGCCAGCTGTTTATCAGCTGGCTTCATACTGAAGGTTTGTTTTATTTTAGTGTGCTCTGCACTTGGACTTACCCTCTTTCCTTCAGTCTTCTGGCTTGCTAGACCAAGAGGAAGAGAGAAAAAAGAGAACCATGAACTTATCATTCATGTAACTGTATAATTTTCTTATAATTGAACTTCCCTCTGACAAGAAGTCACATGAAAATCAAGTTATGAGATTCCCACAGCTCTGCATTACCCCCACAAGAATGACCTGGAAGAATTGTATCTCAACTCATAAAATGTCAAATGAACACCAGGAATTCTTTGTATTCAAAACCCATATGTGTGTTCCTATAGCTCCTCTTAAGTAAAGTATTCAAAGTCATTCGTGGCAGCCTTATCCCAAGAACCCGTGTGGCAGTGATTAATTTATAAATACATGCAATCTGTGTATAGGCAATGTTGTAGATGAGTGACAGTCAAACCTGAAAATTTGCTTCTTGAATGGGCTGAGAGGGAGCAACCTGATCAGCAGGGTGTGGTAGCCGGTGCTGTGCTGTGGTTGATGCTTTGCCATTATTTTTGGGTGTTGATGGTGAGCTGAGAGCAGGTGCTTTAGTGCACTGTCAGGTCCTCACACTGTGATTAGCTTGTACAGCTCTGCAGTTGTGTTTTCTTCCTGACTGCTGGAGAGAAGAGTTGCTTTCCATCTCTCCATCTTTGTGCTTCTCTCTTTGGCTACATCAGAGTAAAGAACAATCACTAGTTCTCTGAAACATTGGCTCAGCCTTCTTGTTTGTTGAGCAGAGAGGCTCTGATTAAGCCTACTGATTCCTTCAGAACCCAGATGTGATATTTTAAGGAACTCAAGCTGAGCTGTGTAGTGCATTCGATTGTTTTCCATTTTCTGCAAAAAGTGTCCTGTGTTTCATTGAGTCACATGGTGCTGTCTCCTAGATTTTATGCTGAGAAAGATTTAGTGTGTAACTGATGAGTGTATGTTACACAAAAACTCCAAAGAGGATTTCAAGGGCTTTTCTTTCATAACCCTCACCAAAGATGATTGGATTTTTTTAGCGTTCCATGCATGTGGCTTGTGGTTCTCTTTGGGGAGAAGAGGGGACACTTTGGAGAGAAAGGAGATCATCGTTCTGTTGTTCAAGTGATAGAGCCAACAGTGCTGCTATCAAATAATCACAGTTCCCAAGCTAACCACAAAGCAGATCACCCCACAGAGGGCAGAGGAGGCATTTACCTGTGTGCTTTGTGCTCAGTAGCAACTACACCAAGAGGATTCACCTGTGCATGATAGTCCTTAGAAGCAGAAGACTTCCATACCCTCCTTACATGTGACTTTCTTGCAGATTCTTTATTTTTCTTCCCTTTTCAACTCCTGCGCATGGAGGCACTCTTCCCTTCCCCCTCCCATTGCCTTGGAGCTGTTTTGCTTCTCCTGATGAATGTCAAGTGTTTTGGGCCTGCAGCCTTAATGGGTGGGGGCTAAGACTTGGATCTACCCCTGAGACACAGCGGAGCCAACAAAGATGGGTTATTTTAAATTGTGTGGTGACAAGCCTTTTTTTTCCTCCCTTTTTGTTCCCAGAGGATAGCTGGGGAAGTTTGCTGTGCCAAATGGTTGGAATGTGTTTTTTTCCTCTTCTTCCCCCTTCAAAACAGAAAGAGAGGACTTTATGCTTTGAATTCTGTTAATTGGGAAGCATAAATCCAAACTGTAGAGCAGCATTGCTGGGCCTAGGCACCTATTGAAGTTTAATGAGGGAACAGCAGCTTTCTCTTGCCCTCCCCTCTTATGCTCTCCCTACATCAAACTCTTTCTTGTGGTGCCATCCTGTTCCTATGGGAGTATGGGAATGCCTGGGAGAGTGTGTGCATTTGTCCAAAGTTCTCATGGGTCTGAGTGCAATATATGACTCCTTTAAAATAAGGCTGCCAGAGTGAGGCACGGACATTATTCCAGGCTGAAGTTAGTTGGGTAGCCACTGTAGGAAAAAGAAAGAGAGATTCCTCTGGGTTCCTGCCCTAGGTGGCTGCAAGCCCATTGAGGGAAATCCACTCTGCAACAGAGATTTAATGGTTTATGTGCCTTGACCATATGTTTTGGACTGATGACAGGGTCCCATGATGAATGTTATATGACTTTTTACTTCTTGTATGAGGCCTGATATTTTCTGAGAACTTGATAATGAAGTATTTCCTTATCACTACTGACTGGCTGAAGAGATATCTCATTAAATCCAAAATAGAAACTAAGAATCCTTCTCCTTGTTCTAGCTGTGGTAATGGGAACAAATTGGTTCCCGTTAGCTTGTACTGGATGTAATGGAGTCCCTTACACAAAAAGCCAGCCTGAGAGGGCCTTGATCAGAGCATGAATGGGAGTATAATTAAACTGAGTGTAATAACATATACTTTAGCAAAGATAGACAAGTTCATTTGAAATGGCTTTGGAGTGAATGCCAAAAGCAAAAGCTTCCCTTTGGCATTGATGTTTCAAGAAGAAAAGCAATTCACATAGTGGCAGAAAGGTAGATTGGAAGGGTAACAGAAAGAGAGCTTAATTAGAGTGCTCTGTGAGTCCCAAAATTTATTAAAGTCAATGCTGACTGACTCTGAGATTTGCTCCAGTAAAATAATAAAATTTACACTCAGGTAAAAATGCTTCTTATCGTGGTGCAAGACAACTGTTCATCTTGAGTTCTGGATAATATAATATTACCACACAAGGTATTTTAAGCTGCTGGTAATATTTTACTGCTTTTGCTTGCAAGCTCGTCTATGTTTATGTAACATTAAGCATTAAAACTCTTATTTTTATCAACTTTGCCAAGCAATTTTATCAACTGCTGCTGATGCAGCACTGGAAGTCTGGGAAGAGCTGCTTGCTTTTGCTTTGAGAGATGGGATGTAAGGTTAGAGGGGGTGGATGGTGATTGCATGAGCAATGCAGGTCAGGTTACTGTTGGATTCCTCTTGCAAGATAAGTGAGAGCCCTCTGAAAGGTAATTATTGGAAAGCATAAATTCCTGAGATAACCTGTTCAAGAAGAAATACTGACAGGAGCAGAGGCCATGTGTTAAAGGCTAGCCATTACTCCAGGGCAATGGGCTAACCCCTCTCTCTCTCTTTTTCTGTAACCTTTCCTTGCTCTGACAGTTCACTCCTGCAGTTCTTTTCCTTCAGTTACTTGTCAATCTTTTCATTGTCCTGTTTATAGACCACTGTGATGCTTGTCTCCATTCTGTACTAATTGGGGTGCAGACAAGTGGAGACTCTGTATGCGGTTTAGTTCCATGTCCAAACTCCTGTTTAGTCATTGCCTTTGCTTGTCATTGTCATCGTCACTGCAGTGTGCAGGTAGCTTTTACAGGATATCTGAAAAAAAAAAGAAAAAAGAAAGGTTACTCTTGTATTTCTTTAACTGATTTTTGTATAGAAGAGCTACAACTAGCTTTCAGCATGACATGGTGTCAGCTTTGCCTCTGAACCAAGAAAATTGCTGGATGGCAGTTGGGGAAGGAAGTCTTGAAGAGTGAGAAAACAAATTTCAGAGGAAAACATGGAGCAAAACTGGGAAATAAGAAAAGTGACTTCTCTTTCTCTATGGCTTTGTTATGCAAACTCTCTGTATCTCATCTGTAATGTAGAGATAATGATATCTACCCAGCTCCTATTTCCACTGGTTGATTGATTAATGACTGTCTCATGATCCCTAGATTACACTTTTGTGACCTGCAACTTTAACTACTGCAGTGTATTACATCCCAGAAAGAAAATGGAACCAATGTGTTAGCTCTGGCTAGTTCCAGCTGGGAAAACATGATAAACTGACCTGAACAGCCTTGCCCACATATACCTGCTTCTAAGATCTCATTCTAGAAGTGCACTGAAGCATGTGCTCTCTGTTCAGCTGCCACCTCTGTTCAGCAAGACATTCAAGTATCGCCTAACTTTGAATTGAAGGGGACTTGCACACTCAATAACCTGCTGTGCTGAACTGGGACCTGATGCTTGGTCACAGGCAGGGTTTCATCACAAGTGTTTGAAGACCTCAGTCAACACATGGGGCCAAAAGGAAATCTGAGGTCTGCCCTAGCATGGTGGGGATATGCATTAAACAACTGGAGTCTTTCAGGCTTGCCAAAAGAGTAAGTTATTTAAGCAGAAGAAAGGGTCATTATTTTGCAGTGATAATTGCAACAAAACACTATTGCAGGCTTTGCTAATTTTTAAGTGAATTACAAAGATTTCCTCTTTGCTTTAACTGTTCTACAGTAATAACCAGCCTAATCTAATACTTGAATTAAGGTGGTGCTGAGAACAGGAAGCAAGGCAGAAGAAAAAGATGTGCAAGGAAAGTCCATTTGTATGGGAACAACCATCAGATATTTGAGTTCCTGAAAGCTGGTTGTGGCAAGTACTTTTTCTTGACTTTATTAAAGAGTTCCTCTTGGGTACTGCATAAGTATCTACAGAAACCAGGGCACAGGTGTTTGAAACATCACTCCTCAGAGTTATATGTGAGTATTTGCAATGATGGTTTGCTTTGCTCCCATGGGATGTGCTCCAGGTGCAGAAGATCCTGTGCCTAGACCTTTGAGTTAGTTCAAGTGTGCTCTCAATACAGGGCATTCTTTATACTGGGGGAGCTGTGAGATGATGTGTTGGATGCATCTGTTTCACCTCTTATAATTTTTATTGTTATTTTTTGAGGAGCAATAACGATACTTCAGCAGAGGAATGACCGTAATCTGCCCTACTTCCATTTGTGGGTAGAGCTGGGGGAAGGAGATGAGAAAAGGAAATCTAATTCACAGTTCTCTTGGGAATTCCCCTATGTAGCATGAGTCAAGTATATCCCTGCTGTACGTCTGCCAAGGCCAGTAGATTTATACGAGCAACAGAATGATTGTTCCTGTGTATTTAAGAGAAATAATAACTCAAAGAAACACAACTTTACTTATCTAGGCATGAGATGACTTTGTAGAGAACAGAAAATATGATTTCCTGTTTTGTTTTGTGTGGTTGACAATTATTGACTGGGTACAGTAGATTTTAGCATGTTCTTACATGTTTCTTCAGTTTGTCACACAGACCATGACCAAGAATCTGAAAGGGCTACCCATTCAAGATTAGTAACTTTAAAGTATTGGCTCTGGCTGATTTTTTTCCCAAGGCTGATCTCAGAGGTGAAGTAAACTCTAAGAATTATGTGGTTTTATGTTATATCTATTGAAATCTCTGCTTTGCTTCTTGTGTGATCATTTTCACCTGTGCAAAAAGGATTGTTTCCTGGAGTGGCAATTCCTTTGCAGCAGGAGATACAATGTTCCTACAAAAGAGACCAGTCAGCAGAAAAATGTGAGCTTACTAACTCTTTCTAGTCAAAAGACAGGAAGTACCTAAAATATTAATGTAATAACAGTTCAGTGTAGTGGGGAAGCTTGCATGCCATTTAGGAACATTTGTACTACTCTTCTACTTGCATGTTTATTTTAATCTCTTTTAAATTCTGCCACCTGGATTGAATGGCACTGTATATTTGTCTACTAAATAACTGCACAACGTACAGGGGAAATCCCAGGCTGAGAAACTTCCAAGAGGGCTAACAGAGGTCATTCAGACCAGGACCATGCTGTAGAGCTTGGACAGTTGGGACTCTGACATGGCTTAAAGCATAGGGCAAAACCCCCATGGTCTTTCCTGGCGTCTCATTGCCTGTTGAGCTCTGCTGGGGATCTGTGGCTTCATGAAAGATGAGATACTTACAGACACATGAAAAGGAATGCTCTTGACAGCTTAACTGATGTCATTTGGGCCAATGATGTAGCTGGAGTGGTAGGGAACAACTTCCATTTGCATTTGCTGTGTCTCCCAAGAGGGCTGTGCTGGCTGAGTGACCTAGCTGTCACCCCTGATGGTGTGGACAGCCTTTTTCCCATTGCAAACAAACAGTGTGCCACCTGAAGGCTAAGCCAAGCTGGTTGTACTGCTGGAGGTAGCTCTGGTGGCAGAAGGGTTTTTGTGAGCTTGCCCTCAGCTCTTCCAGGCTATGTCAGCTGGGTTTGCTGGAACAGAACGAATGGCCTTGCTTGAACTGAGTCAGGGAGTGCTCGTGCAAGAATTGCCACTGGCAGGAGGTGTGGGAGCAGTAAGCTCTAGGAGACAAGCAGTGAAAAGCAGCAGGGTAGGAGGGAATGGGTGATATTTTTAGCTGGCACAGCTAGAGCTAGGAGAGGATTTCTGTTCATGATCTGAGCATCTTTTTAGTACAGACAGTGCCTGAAGTAATACATACGATTTATTAGTGAGGTAAGTGTAGGGTGTTACCCGTGTTCTGCAGGGGAACTGTTAAAGCTACAAAGGAAGTCACGGCAGAGTAATTTGTAGAAGTCTGGTTTGCTGTCTTCCTGGTGCCAGCTTGGGTGATAGATTATGGTTTTTACCAGGAATGCAAAAGATAGGATCACTGTGGGAGATTGAGACCATGGGAGCTGAGTGGACAGACTTTGTCTTTGACTACATCTGGCCTGTAAGACTATTGTTGCACTAAGCCAAACAGAATTCTGGTGACCCCAAGCCCCCACAGCTTGAGTTGCTCTTCTAAAAATATATATAAAGAAATCCCTTAGATGTTGTCATGTCCAATCTAATACTGTTGCTGAAGTTTTCATTAGTTCATTCCTTTAGTAATTGGAGAGAATTTTTGACCTTTTAGGGGAGGTTAGGACCAAGCTGAATTCTGAGTGCTGTCTTCAGACACAAAAGAGGTCTAGGTTATTACCTTTCACACCTGTTGTTCATTTAATTGGATGATGCTGCATCTCTTTAAAACAGAAACTCTGGCCTGAGAAAGAGTAGATGTTCTAAGATATCCCCAAGGAGTCTGCCTCTGAGATTAACCTAATTGGTCACTGTGCTGAGTCTAATAGAGATTGTATGCAATGTCTGTCTCTGAAAACAACTTGGATAGCCTGATGTATGACATGGAAACTGCTGCTGATGCCTCTTCATGGAAATGAAAGTAAAGTAAGAGAAGATGTGGACAAATTACCACATGCACTGTAGTATAATTGTTCACAGTCCAGTATATTTGAATGAGGCTGATAACTTAATCTTCTGAAATAAGTACACATCAGCTTGTACCATACACAGACACCTCTTGTATCCAGCCAACAACTCTGCATGTTAACAGCTGAGTGAGATGGGCAGAATGATCCCACTTTTTTGGCTTTGAGAACTGGGAATGTGGCTGCAGGCCTTGAGCAGGGTCATGCACAGCTGCAGGAAGAGCAGCACCTCTAGTTCTGATCCTCATTCCTGCACAAAGACGGCTGCAGCTCTTTACCCTGAAAGCCAGATTTTTGTCAGCAAGATACCATCATGTACCATGCTCTTCTTGGCAGTATTAAGTTGTGCTGCTGTTTCTTTTCTTTAAATGGAAATGCCAGCAGAGCTCTCATACTTCTACAATACCTGTGAGGGTGGGGCTAATCAGATCAATTTTCCTCAAATTGTAAGTTAAGCCTACCTTTTGTCATTTTTTCTTCAAAGACAGACTTTTTGCATGAGATGATACCTGTAGTTTCACAGAGGATTAAATTACAGCCTAAGCCTGTTTCCAGAGTACTGAATGTAGCTGACTCTACGGGGCCACGCTCTCTGTTACCAATCAGCATCGCACCATGATTCAAGCTGTGAGTACCCTGTTGATTCTGGCCACAAGTAGCCAACAGGGATTTCCAACCCACCAGGGGAAGTCTGCTGGTAAATACCTGCAAAAGGGGGGTTTCCTTGCCCTTCTACATAGAATGCTAATGCTGAGTGCTTGGAGGAGGGTGCTAAAAAACCTCACATTGCTTTTACACTGATTTGGGGTTCAACCTAGACTTGTAACTCAGGGCATCTTCTTGACTGCTGTAATGCCTGGGCTGTGCCAGCACTGACTCAGGAGCTTGTCATCAGCTCTCTGATGGCTCCTAATCCCTTGAACCACATACAGTCTCTGCACCTGCCACAGAGCAGTGAACAAGTGCTAGAAGCTTGTCTATTTTGACCTGTCTGCATGAGTTCTTCTAATGAAAGGTGTTAACTCTCCTGGAAAGTCTTTTGTTTACCCTTGGATCCTGCTCCAGCAGCACTGTCTGCTTTGTATACTGTTTTGTGGTCTGATTTGTGTAGTCTACCTACTACCAAAAGAGTCCTGCTAGCCATTGTTTTCTCTGACTCCCAGGCTGGGGAAAGTTACAGAATCTTCCTGTTGTCCATCAGGTGAAATTACTTGGTATGTATAGAAATGAAATAGCTATCTCAACGACTCTGGATCTTGGAGAGTGTAGATATGTGTTTGTGAGTCTTCAGAAAGCTGCCAAGTTTATGTTAAACTGAGAGCCCAGAAAGTTTGAGTCATTCTGTAGCACATCTGGAAATCCTGTTTTGCCTTCGCTCACATTCACACCCCTTACATCATTAGAAAATGTTGTGCAGGGACAGATGCAATGGACCACTATGAGAAAACTGAATCTGCACATTCCTGCACTTTCTGGCTTGCCATTAGAGTTTGTGGTAGGATTTTGAGCAGTCTGTTACGCTTTACCTAATGCCAGGAAATCCATTCTCTATTCCTCTTGAAATGCCATGTCCTACCTTTCTGCAGTTGCAAAGGGTGCATGCTTGTAGCAATTAGGCACTGCCTGTAAACTAGAAATTCCAGAGTGCAGCCAAAGGAGGGGCCTAGCCAGCCCTTTTTTGTTTAATGCTCAATAGTTGTCTGACACTCTTGAATTTGTCATATTTTCTTTTGCTCGGATCTTTTGATGAATGTTATGTTAGCATCTTGCAATGTAATGCGAGGATGAGCAAAGCAGAATGCTTTATCTCTTCTGGGAACATGCTATGGAGCTGAGGGTCTGCTGTGTGAAGATGTTACAGGAGCCTGGTGATACTGGACTCTGTTAAGCACAGGTTTCCAGTTGCATCTGGGTCTAGAAAGGAGAAGCAGACGTTCAAGCAGCTTGAACTTTGTCCTCTGTGCCCTTCATGAAAATCAGTGGTGTTTCAGAGTCTGTGAGGAAAAGGCATGAGGACAGGCGGGGGACTACAGACTCCTTTGGCTTGCTTTGTGATAGGGTAAGTACCACAGGTTTGCAACTACCTCTGTCTTTGTTGCTTATGTAGCCTGAGGTACAGAGTCAGAGCAGGCCAGTCCAGATGGGAGAAACACAAATGATCATGGCCAGGCTGCAGCTTGAGAAGAGAATTATGCTGACCGGAGAGGGAGAGGAAGGCCCTATTGGTGGTTGTGTCTGTAAGACTGCCCACATTAATAATGTTAGTGCACAGTTTGTAATGCTTCCCACTTCCAGTCAACCTCATTCCGATCTCTTCTGACTCCAGCCTCTGCCAGCTATGCTGCCCTTGCTTTCAACACTGCGAGGTTTGGGAGAGTGCTGTCAGCATAAGGGGGGAAAAGATACATAAAGCTGCATGCCATCAATGTAGTGGCTGGCATTGCTGCCCAGATACTTCATCATATTCCCTGAAGGTTTTGCATAGATATTAAACAGAAATGGCTGAAGAAATGAGCCCTGTGGCATTCTTCGTGTCACGGGTCATAGAGAGAAGGAGCAGCCGCCTGTCAGGGGCCTCGTGGGACCTGCTGGAAAGGAATGAGTGTGGCCAGCTCAGTGCAGTTCTCTCAGCACTTGCCAAGACATGGAGTTGTCCAAGATGGTCTCCAGTGTCACAGGCAACTGATAGCTCAGGTAGTGCCTGCATGATTTCTTAGTCTCTGCTCAACTTTGTGAGAAGGCCGAAGACCTCACTGGTGCTTCATTTCCAGACTCTTTCATTAGTGTCTCCAAAAGGAGAGTAAAAAGTATCTTCTGAAGCTGCATTGCATCACTTCTCTCATATCACTTCTCAGATCTCACCCAGTTTCAAACTGGATGGCAGTGCTGCTAAAGAGCAAGTTCTGATTTAGAAGGTCTTTTCAGCTATCCTTGCTGTTCCTCACAGTATCAAATGAGTCAAATGATCTAAGATGTAAGACTAGATGTAAGGCTAAATGTATAGCATATGAAAACTTCATGGTCTTAAGGAAATCAAGGCCCACATTTTTGATCGTGGCTGAAGACCACTGCAAGCTGTAGAAGGAAAAGTCTGTTGCTTTCTGTTACATGACTAGTCATTTCTGCCTGTGCTATCAGGTTTTTACTTGCCTAGTCATGTAGTGAGCATGGGTTTAGAGGGAAATGACTATAAAGAGGCCTGGCCTCAAGAACTAGAGACAATGTGGATTCACACTCAGAGGTATCTGGCGGAAATGTAAGAGCTGCACTTAAGGAGGACTGGTTCTTTGTTATCCAAGTTTTCCCAGGGTGATGTGGACCTGTAATCATGGTTGAGCATGGCTGGTTCTAGGTCTTCAGCGAGTGCTCACCTTCTCTGGGTACTAACCTGCATTGTGTTAGGCGCTGCAGGAGGGGCACACTGGATTCTGCCTGTTTTGTAGCTGCTGTAAAAGGTGTAAGTGCACTCAAAAATATGTGACTTTGCAGGATGGACTGTGAAGTAGTGGTGGAGAGCTGCTCCGCTTCTTTGAGGGCCCATCAGAATCCCTTTTCAGCACAGAAATATCTTGAACATCTGGAGTGAAGTCAGGCTCTTGGTCCTTGTTGCTAATTTATGGGCCTATAAGACAGACAAGTTATTGGGTTTCTTTTTTTTTTTCTCATTGAAGGCATGCCTAGACAGCAGAGTCATGGCACTAGGTACTATACAGAAAAGTAGTAAGTTGGAGTCTGCTCAGAAACCTCATGGTCTAGTTAGAGCTAGCAGGCAAAGATTGAGGGAAGGGAAGAACTGTTGTTCCCTGACTTTGTTATTAGCTGATCTGATTCCATGATAGAAAACCTCAGTTTCTTAACACTTAAAAGAACAGTGACCTCAAGGAGGTCACAGAGTCTGATCTTCCATGCTGGTGCTTGCTGTCATGGCAGTGACTGCCTGCAAAGCTGCACAGAATTGCACCAGCCTCACATCTCTGTCCCAGAGCCCACAGGGCTGCTGGTGCTTTCCCAGTGCTCACCTCCCTGCTCACACCAAGCTTCAACTGCTCCCAGCCTGCTGTTTAGTTTCAGTCACACTTTTTTTCACTGATAAAGCGCCCCTAACCTGTACTAAACATTTACCCCCCATGCAGCTTTGCAGGAGTATGCAATAGCGTAGGTTGTTCTTTTCCAAGTCCGTGAGCTTTTATCAGTCAGCCAGAACAGGGTTATTTTAGTGTGCATGGGTTGGTAGGTAAGTGCAAAGCCTGTGTGTGTGCCAGCAGTGTGCCAAACATCTGGGGTTTCACCTGGGGCTCTGTACTGAAGGGCTGTGTGTCTTTCACAGTGTGCTGACAACTGTATTCCAATTGTGCTACCTTCAGTATGATTTGCCTTCCTTGTCCAGCAGTTGTTCATGTCTGCTCCTTGCTTTCTTTTTCCCAGCATCTTTAAATTCTGCACATATGCTGATGATTTTGTGTCATTAATATCAATCTAGACAAGTCTGTGTGACCTTTAACTCCCCTGTCCAAAGGGAAGAATTGACCCTTGCAGTCAGTCACAGCACAGCATTGACTCATACATACTTTTCATAAAAATAATGAGGAAATTCCCCATAGTTCTTACAGATACTTTTTCAGGAGTTGAAGTGGAAGTCTTCCATAGCAACACAGTTTGGGAAAACTATGAAGCATGTAACAGATAATTAATCTTTTTTATGACATATGATACACTTTAAAATATTAATTTTTTTTTCTCTTCTTGTGTCTCACTTGCTCAAACTCAACTGATCTGTTTGAGTTTCATTTGATCTCATGTGCTCTCCAGTCTTATTCCCACCCTTGTCTGTTCTCCAGCTCCATTGTAAACCTCCTGGGAGGGGGCTGGGATTTCTCCCACCTCCCTGTCTCCACAGGGATGAACACAATAGGACCATACTTACCCTTTTTTGCCCTGATTTTCAGATACTTTCTGTTTTTTCCTGCATAAGATAAAATACGCTGTGTTTAGATTTGTAGCACAAAAAAAGAAAAAATATCTCTAAGTTTGAAGTTCTTTAAAAAAAAACCTAACTGAAGTTTGGAATGAGTCAGGATCCCTCCAATAAAGACTAATGGTAAAACAAAACAATTAGGTACCCAAAAGTAATTTCAGGGAAGCTGTTTACCACTGACATATGAGTGTCATGAGGAAATACAATTTCTTTACTTTCCTATATTTGATTATTTTTCACTTTAAAAAAATTCCATTTATAATTAAAGCCAGGGCAATTCCTCAAGGTCTCAGTATCTGAATATCTTTCCAGTGAATACTTAGAGAACTGCATTTTTTTGATCATGCTTGCTGCAGTGGAGCCAAGGCAAGCGTTCTTAAAATATGGAGATGACTGAATACTTCTAAATTGTTATTTTTCTTTAAGGCAAAAATGCATATTTAAAAGCTTTAAAATAAATGTAATGAAACAGCTAGACTGCAATATTTTGTCAAGAGTGAATTTGACCCACTGGCTTGGTTGCTTCTCTGCCATTCAGATCTCAAACCCCCTTTTTTCCCTCTTAGAAAAATCTGAAATTTACTCTACTTGGTAGTGTGATTTAAAGCCAAATATTTTACATTTGAAGACTTACAGTTATTCCAGTCTTAGGGCAAGGTGGAAACTGAAGCAATCTCCAGTCAGATCCTATATCTGGGTTGCTGAGATGTACTGTTTTTGTTAAAACGGATGCTTTGTGGTGTGCATATTCTAATGACTGAAGTGATTTTTGGCATAAGGAAGACTTATGCAGTGGTAGCAGTTTTTTGTCACACAGCTATGCTTTTCTTTCCAGTAAACTCCGTAGAGTTAGAGAGCATCCCTGGTTTAATATAGAAGGAATCTGACGTAGCTCTGAGGGAGCTCAAGTGTTTGTGGAAAGAGCTGTTAATCTTTGATCAACTGGGGTCTCCTTGTTACTGACTTTGATTACACAAGTGTACAACTTTAATTACGGCTTTTAATAAGATTTCATTTCTTCCTAGTCACATTCTTTGTATAGCAGTGCAGCTTATCTTTTCCTTTCTCCCCTGCTCCCCTTCCCTTCCCCCCGGGCTTTTTATGGCAAAGGGCATTTGAGGTCATTGCAGGGGATTCAGTGTCCAGAGGGATCCTGCTCTACACGCTTTGCCCGTGACTTTACCCTCCACTCACTTGCACAGTCCAGAGAGCTCTCTCCTTCGGCTGCCCTCCAGAGATCCCTGCACTGGCAGCTGCCCAGGAGCTGGTGGTCAGCAGGGGAGGACAGCCCTGAGAGGCACCATGTTCATACAGACGTTCACTGCTGCACAAAACCTCTGAAAAACGCTTAGGAAGTCTCTGTAGTCAGAGGATATTCTGATTGCCCCATCACTGGATAACCTAAGACTTGGGTAAATTAAGTTCTGATCATCAAAATTGAGGAGGGGGAACTAGAGGTGTATCCCTTGGTATTTGCTGTATTTGTGCTCTTCCCTAAGCCTCTGTTTTTTTGCCCCTGTCAGTGATAAGATATTGGAACATTATAGCCAAGATGAAGAGTTTGACTCCCAGGTAAATCAGAAGGTTCAACTGAGGAGTCACTTAAAAGATGTGAGTCACATAAAAGATACAGATGGTAAAACAGAGCCATTTGCACTGATTTGGCATTCAGAGGCGTGCAAAATTTTAAAATGCCAGTTGTGCCTACGGAAGAGGATAGTGGGGAAAACAACTAATAGAACAGGAAAGGGAGCCCCTTTTATCTCTGTGCATGCATCCCTTTGGCTGTCTTGCTGTATGTGCTGTACTCTTTTTGCACACTAATGAATATCAGAGTCAGAGCAAGTTATGCTATCTATCACTCTGCTCCTGTTTTCTAATGAACTTACCCCTAACAGGTAGCTTTCCTAGCTATTCGTGTCACGACTGAATTTCACCTTGACAATAGATCAAGAATAAGGTTCAGCAGTGTGGCCCACCTACTTTGCAATGCTCCAGCATGACAGCTGCTTTGTGTCCTTAGGGTAGCTTCACTTTGATGCTTTTCCCTGTTTAGAAGAATTTGGAGGGAGGATTTTGGTAATCTCCAGCAGGCAGAGTTTTTAAACCTTTCTCAAGGGAAGATGAAGGTTCTACAAAATTTTTGAACAAACAGTTATTTATGAAGTAAGTGACATTGTCTTTAGAACTGTTATTCCCGCTGGGCTCCAGAGAAAAGCAGCATTTGCCATGCTGGATCTGACTGGTCGCTGTTGTAGCCTGCTGCTCCTGGCACCTCAGGCTCCACTGTGGAAAACCCTGGAAGGTTTATGACAAAACATCTAGTCTGACCATTGCAGATATGGCTCTTAATTACCAAGGGGTGTGTTTTCATGCCTCGGAAGCACACAATAAGAGGACTATGGTCTTTGCTCTTATGGGCTCTTTGACACCAGAAATGCTGGAGTGAAGTTCCTCTAAACTTGGCTGGCTTTCTGGTTGCCTAAAACACACTGCAGTAGTTGCTGTGACATGGGATTGAAATGACTGGTTTGCTGAATTGGCTGGACAAACTGCAGGGGAAGAGAAACAATCAAATGAGTTCACTGTGGTGTGCATGGGCCTGACCTAGGGTCATGGGCCAGTGTGATTGCATCATTTGCTCATTCAGTAGCCACGCTGCTACTGAAAAGATCTGTGTCTGGTTCCTGACAGCCTGATCTTTTGATGAATTTGACATCACTTTCTGCATGATCTACTTCATCAGTGTCTTGTGTCACCAACATTTGCATCTGTCCAGGCAAAGTTTTTTCTGTTTGTCCATTATCTGAACCAACCTCACGTCCCCTTTTCCTACTCATGTTGGAGGGGGCAGCGCAATCATGCTCACTGCCTGCCCTGTGTCTTTTGGCAGACTCGGGGACCAATTCTACAAAGAAGCAATTGAGCACTGTCGCAGCTACAACTCTCGGCTCTGTGCCGAGCGCAGCGTCCGCCTTCCCTTCCTGGATTCCCAAACCGGGGTAGCTCAGAACAACTGCTACATCTGGATGGAGAAGAGGCACAGGGGACCAGGTTGGTAGCGTTGTGTCTGTGTATGCATGTGTGTGTATGGGGGGCTGGCCACTGAGCCCTCGTGGGGTTTAATTAATAGGAGCTCAAACCTGCTACAGGCCACACAGAAGAGAAACTGCCTAAACCTCTGTGCCTGCAGGGGATTTCCTTTGGTAACTGCAGAGACCTCATGCTAATTACTCTCTCCCTGACATGGTAGTTTCTAAGGCTGCATCACTGTAGCTCTTTTCATGCTATCAATCCCAGTCCGTAGCTGAAGACTCAATGCTTTGGTCAAAGCAGGACTGGAATTACCTCCAAAATGGAGGTGGGAGTTTCTCAGATGAATGCTGAAAATAAGGAACTATATTGGGAAGGATATAAAACTGAAGTAAAATATAGGAGAGTCCAGTTAATGGAATGAATGTTGTTCTGATGGTTAGAAATATACCTATAAATCCTGGTTCTGCTTTGGATAGGTTAACTTGGATATCAGTTCTGGTGCTGCAGTTCCCTTGGGTACAGAAAGAAGTTGGTATATTTCCTTAAGGAGCTTTGGCTAATGCCTGTTCCACAGATCAGTGAAGCTCAAGGGAAAAGAGCACTGTTATTTTTGTAGACTTTGGTCAGTTGTTCCTTTGTTAGACTAAATCCATCTGAAATCCTTTTTTGAAAGGCAAAGGACAGTCACTAGTTCAAAGACTGGAGATGTTGCTCAGACAGAAGTCCTTCTGAACTCCAAGGGGATTTTGGCTAGGTTGTAGCTCAGTATCTGACCAATAATTAGCTCAGGGAACAGATTTTTGATAGCACCAAAATGTATTTCTACCTTTTTTTTTTCCCTTTAGTGAAGCCCAGAGAATCCAGGCAGGAAGGGACCTGGGGTACAGGGGCACTGGAAATACGACATCACACTTGTGCATAAATACGTGCCAGTTCTCTAAATTATATTGATGCCCTCCCACCTTCACCCTCCACCCCCTCAAATTCTAGATCTGAAATTACGGGAAGGTGAAGCCTGCTCTAATCTCTTCCGCTGTCTGGCTTACAGGAGATGAAGTGGGAGGAACACATAGGATATTCCTTTACCCTCCTGGGGCTAAGAAAGCAATTGCTGCTTCTGAAAAGTGCCTAAATGAGTCTTAGATGAAACTTTCCTTCTCCCTTTTCTAGGGTATAGTAAAGGAAGGATCCTTGCACTTCTTCTATTCCTAAAATATCAAAAGTAGATTTAATGTTGTCTTGCAGTACTATCAGAAAACTGTTTCTGTAGTAAAATGCTGCCACTTCTGGTGCAGGAGACAACAGGTGTTTCTACAGTGTTAAAAATACCCTAAGAATATTTCAACTACCAAAACTGCTGGGGTAATTTGGGACTGCTGAACGTGGTTCACAAGATGGGAGTCATCTAAACTTCTGGACTAACCCTTCTTTTGTCAGCTTCCTTCATAACCGCAGTCAAATTTTTTGTTTCAGCTGAAAATTCCTTATTCCTACAAGATTATGCTTTGGATAAACTAGCTTTCTTTCTTTCTTTTCTTTCTTTTCTTTCTTTCATTCATTCTTGTAACCTCTTGTTATGAGTAAGGTGCTGCTGTTTTTATCCTTCTGAACACAGTCAGAAGATATATATATATACATATACACACACAGGTAAACATCCACTATATTCACAAGTAATGCTTTGTCAACAGCATCTTCCACAAAGACAGACATAGATAGTCTTGTGTGGGTCTCATTGGAGTCTGTACACTTGCAGAAGAAATCATCATAAAGGTGTTACAGCCTCACACCAGGAACCAAGATGTCTTAATGCTTTGCCTTTCTCAGCCACAAGCTTTGTGGAATACCTTGAGCAAATTCATTCTGCAAATCTTTCCTTCCTCACTTCTGATAGTGAACTGTTTGGCAGCTTGCCCTGCAGAAGGGGATAGGTGACATTTCTTCTGCAGGTCTGTACTGGAGACCAATGGTGGAACATTCTTCACAGAGAGTATCAAGTGAAAGAAGCCTCCTGCATCTGCATTAGCCACCAAATCTGATGACTTTGTTATTTTGAATTGGAATAATCAGGGTGAAATGAAGCAGCCCTCCTCCCCCATATTTGCTTTCCTCTTTCTTGATTTTTATTAGCTCATTTAGTGCTCCCTTGAGTGTCTTTGCATAATCTATTTCTTGTAGTATTATGGTGAGTCAAGGCATCCCTCTACAGTTTTAGCATGTCTGGTTTTGGTCTGTACACAGTGTGCTTGAGCCCATACTACAGGGCTCTGAAAATTATCTGCCAGCCATCTTGGTATCTGTCTTGTGTGCTGTGCTCACTACCATTTACTATCCCTAACCTGAAAAACTCGATAAAAACAAATGGCAAACTTCCAGGACCTCTTTTCACTTACACAGACTTGAAAAACAGAGAAGAGTCAGGAACTCAGCATATTAACCTGAGTTCTTGCTGTCCTCTTTGTTAAAGGAGTCAGAAATCTGCATCTCATGATAAACAGTTCAGGGTTAATTTCACACAATACTGCACATAACTCTCTCCTTTTCCCCTCCTCCCCTGGCCTTTCACACAAGCTTTGAGTTATGACTCTCCTACACTAATGAGATAAACAACATAACTCAGTGCAGGTTCTGCTATTTCCTCTGTAAGCAAATGGCTGGAACCTTCTCTGGTTGCCCTATAAGGTACCAGAGAGAGAGACAACACACAGAGGGCTGAAGAGAATAATATGCATTATTTCCATATTCCCTGCAAGATGGCCTGTGAAGGAGCTACATTCAGAGAATTCAGAACTGACCCTTTCTTGCTGCCTCTCCTTTGTGTAAGATCTACACTTCATGTGAGCCAGCACAGAGACAGATGAGGAACAGGGTAGAGAAATGAAGGTAGCATTGGTGGGGTCAATGAAGTGAAAATCTGGTATGTGTTTTAAGTTCATTGGATGGCAGTATATTAATGAACAGGTGTATTGTGAGTAGCAAGAGAGAGCTTATCTCAAGGGTTGCAGAGGTGGATGTTGGGTCATCCTTTTCTTATTGATCTACCTGCCACCCTCTAAGGAAGAGACTTTCCCAGCTCTCTCCTTTCAAGTTTCTAGTTGAGCTTTCAGCATGTGTAGTTGGCTTTCACTGTTCTGGCTGAATCCAAAACTGCTCCTTCATATAAGAGCACTCACATTAGCAGATACTCCCCCAAAACTAGTAGCTCTGTGCTACTCTCTGTCTGGGACACAATCTGTGGTACTTATTCTTTCAAATGGCTCCTCTGTGGAGGCCCGTGCAACAGAGGGCTGATTCTCTGTCCTATTGCTTTGATCTGGCAATTGCTATTTCAGCATTGTTCAAGTCCTTGCACAGGACCTGGTGAGAAAGGGTGGGGCTTCTTGACTCCACTTCTTTAATTACTCACATCAGGGCCAGGAACAATCCACCTCATCATTATAGCAATTGTTTGCAGTGGTTAATGTTTGCAAAGTGGCATGAAGAAGGGTGTCCAAACACTGTATAAGTGCTAGTTATTCACATTTTTATTTCCAAATTGGTCTTAGGCAACCTGTTCTGAAATGTGTCCTTCTTGGGCTGTGCACAATGCCCAGCTTTCTGGGCATCAGTGAAAGAAGGGCATGAAAAGTCCAAGGGCATTCTGTGCCCTGAAACAGCCAGAATCTCTGTAGATACTCCATCACTTGGCCATACTCAGGCAGTATGCTGTAGATGCTCCAAGGCCTTGGAAGCAGGTGGAAGGTGCTGGGGTCTGAACTGGATTTCCCAACAGTTGAAATATTTAAAACCAAGAACTTAGGTCTCACTTGCAGAATTTGATTAGCATATTCCCTTGAGGTGCATTATGTTATTGTGCCTTCCTTCCCACCCCCAAGTAACAGGATATTGTTTTTTTCATTATCCTCATTTGGTCTGGTGAGTCACTTTTGTTCCCAAGCTGATATGCTCTCCTGGCTGCTTTGGAAGAGAACACCTGGGCCATCCTCCTGCCCTTGAGCTGTTCTGATTTACTGGCACCCCTTGATGCTGTCCAGCTGTTCACCGTTGGTACAGTTTCAGATATAGCAACACCACTCCTGTCCTCTCTCTCATGTGCTCTTACCTGGTTTTTGAGGACAATGAGTCTGGAATTGCAGTCATGCTTTGTAGCCCCTTCAAGGCAACAGCAGAAGGGCAGAGGAGCCAAAGCAGAACTGGTGGACAGAGAGGGCAGGAAAAGCAGAGGAGAGAATTAAATTCCTCCAACTTTTCTGTGTCTTGCTGGGTATTTCTGTGTGTCATGACTGTCTCGGGCAGTTGAGGATACATTGAAGCACTTGTCAGTGTGCTTCTGTGCTCCTCGTAGTGATGCGTTTACAAAACCCTGCTGTGTCCTGAATACAAGAGAGCAAAGTAGAGCTCCAACACTGGCTGAAGGGTGTCTGTCAGGACAGCCAGGGCAGCTCAAAAGCCAGTGATGGCAAATGAGATTTAAGGGAACATGCAGTGATATAAACATTATTGGTGTAACTCCTCCCTCATTCGGGATATTAGCATGAGGAGGTAAGAGTCAAAATGAAGAATTGGTATTCAAACAAAAGTCCAGAATATAAGCAAAAATACAGAGTCAGACCTCTTGGATGTTGGTTTGCTTCCATTTGGAAGACATAAATTTCCCGAGCTGCTCTGTGCATCAGGGCCTCAAGATTTGTATGCCAGAACTTCATCTCTTCTCTCTCAAGGGGCTTTCTCTGCCTGTGGAGGAGGCATCGCCCTTGTGACTCAGGAGAGTCTGAAATTCTATTTACCCTGAAGAAATCACAAATTATTTATGTGCAGCTCTGGTTTCAGTGAGCTGAGTGAAGTGTCTAAGTGAGACCTAGATTCTCTGTAGGCCTGATCCCAAGAGGTGCTGAGGAGCCTCAGGAGCACTGGATGCCTTGAGTGTGTAGCTCTGCCTCATGATTTGCAGGATTGAACCCTCCATCAAGGAGAGGCTGGAAGGGCAAGAACAAAGATGCTAGAGACAGTGCTTGTGGTTAACGAACTGAAATGTGATTAGTTTTTTGCCTTTAATCTTCAGGCCTGGCCCCAGGTCAGCTGTACACATACCCATCACGTTGCTGGCGCAAGAAGAGGCGTTTGCATCCCCCTGAGGATTCCAGGCTGAAGCTGCTGGAAATTAAACCTGGTAAGTATCTGTTTGCCTGCCTCTCCCAAGCTGTAGAGCAGCTGGCATACATGCAAACCTGGCATTTAGACCTTGGACTTTACCTTTGCTGCTTTCCAACCATTTCTCATTGCATCTGTTGCATCTTGGTTTGCTGTAACCATAACCACCAAACACTCTGCATACACCTCATCCCTTACGCAAATGTGAACAACTGAATGCAAGGGGAGCTGAATTTACCTTCTGTAGGGTTGAATCCTGGCTTCTATTAGCAAATTCACAAGGATGTAAAGAATCAATGTATTACTAATTTTTTCTTCAGTGCATTACTAATACAAAGTCTCACTGGCATCTGCTGCCTAATCTGTGTGAAAAAGACCACTGTGTGTGTGTGGAACAGTAAGTACACTGATCAGGTTTTTCGTAGTGGGGCTGGTGATGAGGGGTATGACCAGATTATAAACAACAATTAATAAAAAATAGTGAGCATATGCCACATTTGTGTATTTCTGTCTGCCTGTATGTGTACCTTTGTCCATTATTCTTTCATTCTTCTTGTCCTTGATACTCTTCTCCTACAATTAAACTACATGAAGTGATGAGTCTGGATGCTGAATGAGTGGCTGTAAAGCAGATGTGGAGGAGCTGCAGCTGTGTCAGGTAGAGCGTAGTGTTGTGCATTCTTCCCTGCAGTTAGTAATAAAGGCTTGATGTCTCTGGGGTCAGCTATTATGAGAAAGAGGGTACACATATACTCACAGCTGTATGTGGTTTTTAAGAGTTGAGACACTGTCAGTATAAAAAGTACAGGAGAAAACCCCCGCATGTAAATTAAGAATATTTAAAAAACCTGTTTGACAGAAGAAGGTGCCTGGGAACTGAGCTATGCTCAGCAATACTGATGACTTTGCTTCTATGCAGTAGTTGGTGGAGAGAGAGCAAAGGGCAACAGAGACAAGTTCTAAACCCATTAAAATCAGAGGCAAAATTCCTGTTGATTCTGGTAGAATCAGTTTTTGAAAACTCCCTACCTTCAGTATAGGAGACATCAGTGGACAGCTGGACAAGAGGAAGAAATGCCTATAACCACTCAGCTGGGGTTCAAATCAAGGGCAAAATCTCAGCCAGAAAATAGAACTAGACCTCACAGCAAAGCTGCTTGGAAAGAACTGATGAAATCAGTCATGTACATTGATGAAAATGAGACTGGACTCTAGGAAGAGGATGATGTTGGCTCATAGAAGTGCCTACCTCAGCCTTTGTGATGATGCCAGTACTGCTGTGACTTGGTAATTTTGTAAGGTAAAGCAGTAGGGTAGAGTTTGACTCCTTTTTGTTTTCATTACTGTTCTTGGCTGTACTCACTGAATGCCAAATTAGTGCATCCTACATGCCACAGGGCATGAAAGGCAATTACCACAAAGTTATCAGATAAAGAGACCTCAGCATGTCTGTCTCTGTGTTGTTTTCCCTGCTATAAACATCTCCTCTGCATCTCAGGAGTGCTACTTTTGTTGCATTGCTGGTGGCAACCAAATAAGGCGAGTTATATTGCTCTGCCATTTAAATCTATTTTCCAACCAATTTCTATCTAGTGATTAACTTTCCTTATCAGTTGTACCACAAAATAATTTCACTCCATCTGTGCCTATCTAGAATAGACTCACTAGCCAGAAGTGGGATGTTTCCTTTCTCTGGTTTTAAAGTATAAAACCTATGGAAAACATTGGACCTCCATTTAAAGGTAGGTTTTGAGAATTTGGGAGAAAGAGAGTATCATTTATTTTCAATATGGACAGCAGAAATACTGTAGGTTTTGGAGGGCAATATGTTGTTCAGCTGGCAACAGAAGAAACACGCGGGTCTCAGAGTAGCAGTGGATTCTTTAGGCAGGACCGACCAAAAAGTTCTGCCCTTCTTTATTTACTTATTTTTATATGTTTCTAAGGACAGTTAAAGATTGGTGAAAGGGGTCAACACCCCTAAAGGTTTACAGGACAAAGACATGGTCAATTATTTTTCTCTACCCCAGGGAAAGGAATAAAAAACAATTCCACAAATGCAAAACAATTCCGGTTAGTTAAAAAAAACAAGGACTATGTTTGCAGAACAAGTATGGGAAACTACAACTACAGTGTTACAACTTATGGGGCCCTGTAAAACCAGGGTGACAGCAATACTGTTGTAAAACCTAATGCTGAACCTAGGAAGCTACCTAGTGCTGACTTCTTTAGTCCTCAGTTAAACATCAGATAGTTTTGTGGGGCAAAGATGTGGAAACTTAAGATCTATTAAAAAGCACAGAGATGACAGCTGCAGGACATGTAAAATAAATTTGAAAGAAATCTAATGTAAAAGTTCCATCGTTTCACTGCACCTAGGGCTTGGGTATTCTGTTCATTCCTTAGAGCTGTTCTCAGCAGCTAGAGAGTGCTTGTGCTTGGTTAATATGCAAATAGCTGATTTTTGTAGAGGAGGCTGTGGAATTGTTGATATATTTTTATATGTATTTATAATTGTTATATGGCATGTGCAAGCTATGCACTTCTACAGCATCAAATTAGGGTTAAACCTTAGTTATATTAACTGTGTAGAAGTACTTCTTGTAAGACAAGCACTGTAACAAACACAGAAGAGGACCTTTGCTCCTAAAGTTGCCATAGCAGCAGTCAATGGGATTGGCACCAAGGGGTGTGAACACTTGCTTGGACTGCACCTGGGCTTTTGGAGTGGCTTATTATAGCAATAAGTTGTATTCAGAAGTTCAAGATACCTACATAATTCAGGAGATACACAGACCTAGGATTTTTCTTTTGGTAAGTCATAGCTAGCCATCGGCTAGTCAGTAGAATCAAACTATTGTCATGCCAGCAGTTCGAGGGTACAATGAATCACTTAGTAATAGTATAGTATTTATAGTTATAACCTACTTTTGCAGGTTTTTGTAGTGCATGGCACAACTCAGTGAGTGAGAGTTTCACATTTGGTAACACCAAAACCTAGTGAAGAAAATAATCATGCTCCAACGGTCTGCTGTGTTTTTGTAAAATGCAAGGTGCACTATAATGTTTTTCCTGCAGTCAATTGATGCCTGCTTCTTAATAGAAGATGGTGCTTTTGGTGTCCCGATCTGTTGCTTTTATTTGGCTTAAAAGGAAGGTGTTTGGTTTTAAGAATAGTTACAGCCAAAGCTGTAAAGGTGTGAGCACTGGAATAGGAATTGCTGATGCAGCCTTTAGATGTCTATTTTCCTCTTCTGCTGTATTCAGAGTTACATGCATGCATTGCCCTAGTAACGTGGTTTGTTCAAGGGTCTAGCAAAATTCATGTTTGTGCTATTTCTAGGCATCCTCCATCCCATCCAGTAGCCTTTCCAGTAGATATGCAGGAGAAATAAAGTATTGCCAATCCTTTGTTATGATAGTGCTTTTACTGACAATACAGTCAATATTATGACCAGATCTTCAGGAATTTCACTAATTATTCCTGGCATTTACTTTCATATGGCCTGGTCTTCATTTTTCATCTGTAAGTTATATTCTTATCATCAAAACCAAGCATTATGGCTCAAGTGCAGCCTGGAGTTCATTGTGGTAATGGGTATGAGCTGTTCCATGAGTCATTATAGTGTAGCAGTCAAGAACACTGGTACAGATTTGAAACAAGTCCTGGGCCATGGGCAATATATTGACATGTTGCCAATACTGTGATTTCATAGGTTGATAAAATACCAGTTTGAAAGGGACCTCAAGGATCATCTGGCCCAACCTTTATTTGCAAGAGTGTGGTCTAGAAAAGATGTCTCAGCACCCTCTCCAGCCAAATCTTAAAAGCGTCCAGTGTTGGGGAATCTACCACTTCCCTGGGGAGATTATTCCAATAGCTGATTGTTCTCAATGTGAAAAATTTTTCTCTTGTGTCTAGCTGGAATTTCCCCAGGAGTAAATTGTACCCATTAGCTGTCATATTATTCATGTGACTCTGTAAAAAAGGGAGTCTCCAACTTTGTAGCCACTCTTTAAATAGTGGAACACAGTGATAAAGTCTCCCCTAAGCCTTCTCTTCTCAAGTCTGAACAAACCCAGTTCTCTCAGACAGCCATGGCAGGCCTTGGACCATCTACCCCTTCCCTTGACACCCTTCAGATGTCCCATATCTCTTTTGTATAGTAGGGACCAAAACTGAGCACATTATTCCAGGTGTAGCCTGACAAGCACTGAATATGATTGTGACTTCTTTATCTCTGCTGGTGATGCCCTTGCTGATGCAACACAGCATCCTGTTGGCTTTATTTTTTTTTTGTCACAACAGCACACTGTTCATTCATATTGAGCTTATGGTCCACCAAGACACTGAGTTCCCTTTTCACAGAGCTGCTCCCCAGCCAGGCAGATCTCACCCTGTCCTGCACTCCTGGATTATATTTTCTCAGATGCATTTCCTAGGTACAGAGTTTTAAACTTATTAGATGTTGATACTCATATATTTGTGAAACTAGACTTCTGTTTAACCAGGTATGGGAAACCTGGTTCTCTGCAGAATCGAGCAGTGGTATTTGCATGGCACTTCAGCACAGAGCAGTGGGAGGGCTGTAAGCAGCTCATGTTTCCACGTTCACTCAGCTGCCTGCTCTCCTGCTCAGCAAAAGAGCAAGAACAGAGCTGAGCTCCTGTGCAGGAGAAGTCTGGGAATGGGTGAGGGAGAGGGTTGAGCTAGGTAGCCTTTCTTCCAGTGGAGTGAGGGAAAAAAGAGAATTTTTAACTCTACCACCACTGTGAACTGCAGGTGCTGTGATGGCAAGCAGTAGGGTTCTGGCCCTTGGTAAAATCAGAGCAATTGGAAGGAGGAGGATTAGAAATGAGAGGGAGATCCTGGATTAGACCCAAGGCCCCTTGAAATCATAATTGATCCTTGTCCTATATACTTAGTGGTTTTGTGGTGCTGGGTGGTATCATGATTCTGTGTTGGGTCAGCTATCAAAGCTGTGGAAGTGGTATTGCCTACAGTAAACCCTGTTGACAGGCAGGCATTACCCAAGCTTTGCACCTATGCAGATGAGAACAGAGACGGTGAGTGTGGCCAAAAGCTCTGGTGGAGTTTAAGTTGGTAGTGTCCTACTTCAGTCTTACAAAATGGCTAAATATAGCTACATACATACATACCTACAGAGCTTTTATTTCACATGGGGTGTAGGTCTAAAGAATATGACTGTAAAGCTTGTGTGTCAATTTACTGCTGTCCTTTGGTTTTGGACTGAAAGCCCACAATGAGGTTTGAGAGTGGGCAGCCTTCCAACCCACTTGGAGGGTGTGGAGTAGAGCTGCTGCTGTGCTGAGAATGAGCTGGGGTCCTGTGCTAGTGTCTGTGCTCTTACTTATATCTGGGCAGTCCAGTGTTCAGCTGAGCTACAGAAATGGGGTTTTTTTAACTGAT
Source organism: Drymodes brunneopygia (assembly GCA_013400955.1). Taxonomy (NCBI): domain Eukaryota; kingdom Metazoa; phylum Chordata; class Aves; order Passeriformes; family Petroicidae; genus Drymodes; species Drymodes brunneopygia. The sequence continues at coordinate 117,061 of VZTZ01015535.1, read as the reverse complement.
CGTTGAATAGGAAAAGCAAACAGAATTATTTTTCATTTGCTATTATGAACCATGGTTGTTGTTTGAAGCAAGCACTGGAAACAGATTTTTAGTTCTAGTGGAACAATGCCTGATCTATTTTTAATCTGGCATGTGGGGTATACCTAGGTGAGTGTGCTTGTGGATGAATGAACCAGATCCTTACAGATAAACTATTATCTCTTTAAAGCATCTCTATTTACCTTGTGGAGGCTGTGACTGATTGTACAAGGTACTGTGTGTTTCCTGGGAAGTGAGGAGTGCTCCCAACCCTTGGGGAGATGCTCAGTATGTCTGTGGAGCTCTGTGGTCTTTAAGACAGGGTGCTTCACCAAGATAAAGCTAAGATGACATTAAAAAACAACAGAATTTGCAGTAGTATCACTTATATGACGGCATCTGGAGACTCAAGCAGCACATTCGATCATCATCCCAGGAGTTCTTGTGAAGTCCTCTTAGCCACATTCTGACAGTCCAGATATACAAAATGTAGTGAAGGAAGCACTTTGATTCCTAAATGGAGAAATGAGTGACAAAGAGAATAAACTACTTCTATGATGCTTTAACCAGAGGTTTGTGGTACAGCTGGAAATCAAACCCAAGAATGCAGAAAGAACACAGTGTTGCTGAGTTCCATATTATTTTTTCTGCTCCTGGTTGCTATGCCCAGATTCACTCAAAGATATTAGAGCCTGAAAAATAATTCAAAACACTTAATTTCATGAGAATTTCCTTTAATATTTTTTTTCTCCCATAGGCAAATTAATATTGACTAGTTTCACTTTTGATTTCAGTAATTTCTACACAATCACACGTTGGTTCCTGTTCTGTACTACAAGATAGCAGTGTGGTTTTGCTATGAACACTGTAAAGAGAAACACATTTTTTCTTAACAAAAACTTTTCCTATTATTTGACAGTTTTCCTACTATTATTTCTGTAATTAAAGGTCATGTTGTGCTATAGAACCTTCCTGTGGTTCCTTTTTAAGGTCCATTAAGATCATCTTAGGATCATAACTGGCAGAATTATTCTGATGCCAAATAAGAGTATGTCTGTAATATGCAGATGAATTGGATACAATATTCCTGAAGGAGGCTATAATATAAGCCTATCAACTCTTTAGACTTCTGACAGATTTCTGCAGATGTGAGTTTACCAAAGATACTGTCTGTGTAGAGCTTATTTTAGGTGTTTTAATTGTTCATGGCTTTTATCAACAAATGCCATGATGAACCCTGCATTTGGGGTGGAGCTGACTTGACAAGGGCAGGTTTTTTTCTCTGATGACTTCATCTGAATTTCTCATGTGAGATGGATTTTAGTAGCCTGTTAGAAAACTTCTGTGAGTTTTGCTCCTGGCCCTCCAAAGCTCTGAAATTAAAACATCATTTAAAATCTGCTTTTTATCCAAGTTCTTCTGCATTCTGAAGTACTTTGCGTTGAAAAGCGAACAAAACCTCCAACTCTCCTCGTGTCTTGTAAGACGCTCTTTAAACACCGCCGATTTTAGGCTGTTGGGTCCTGCCGTCGGGCAGCGGCTGCAGCGTTGCGGCGCGGCCGGCAGAGGGCGCGGCGGGCAGCGGGAGCCCCGCGCGGGGCTGCTCCCGGGGGATTCCCCGCGGCTGGAGCTGCCCGCGCTCGGAGCTGCGCTGCTGGGAACAGCGCCGGGCTGCGCTGAGCCTGGAGCACATCTCATCCCCACCCGGCACCATCCCTCTTTGGTTTTGCACCTCGTGTAGAAGAAAACAACAACAACAAAAAAAACCCTTAACTTTTTGTGACAGGGAGGGTGGATGGTTTTCAGTTCCCGTTTGATTTGTTAGACAGCACATCTGCACCCTGACCATGCCGAGTCCTGAGCTTGGTCTGTCATCTACCACCTATGTGTGCCACATTTCCATAGCACTTTGGAACAAAATGAGGCTTTACATTGTGAATCCTAATCTGGGAGGAGGGATGCCAGAAGGTGTTAGGTTTTTGTTTTAGCTGGGTTTTTTTTATACCAATATAAATATTGAATTCTGCTGGGTCTTTTCTTTTGGGTTTCTGGCCTAAATTTAAGCATGTGTTTATTCATCAGCTAAGCCTGCAGCTTACAGATGAGTCCATCAATGCTGCTGAATCAAAACAGTAGGCTCCAATTCTCCACTAATCTTGTCTTCACAGCAGGACATGGCACCACAGGCAACAGCTGCTGCTTTAAGGCACTTACACATCCAGCTTGACTTGTGTTAGAAAAAGTGACTTTCTGTCACCAAGAGAAAACTCATCAGTGTGGGACCTCCTTGGGAATCAGCTTTTTTCTATTATACACACATTTAACCAGTTTATTCCATCTCATCCACCACCTTTAAATTCTACCTACAATAGGGGCCTTTGCTGGTCCAGATCTCTAGTCAGATAAAGGTTGCTTTTCTTTTCTTACATGGCACTAAAAATAACAGAGAACCTGTCCCTTTCTGCACATATTCACTGGCACATAATCATGACATAGAAGTCCTGAAGTGAAATATGCATTTGTCCTGTTGTCAATCTGCAGTAGAGGTGCCCATCTCTGCACTTCAAGTCATACCACACCATCACATCCTTGCATCTCCTGTGCCCCACGCAGGACTACACAGTACCAGGGACAATGGAAATGTCTTTTTGTCTCAGCCTCTCAGTATGTGAACTGGAGGTGCTAAAACATCAGTGTCATTTGTCTGACTCAAAGGAGTACCTAACAGATATCTAATAAATACTTTTAGAGAGATTGGAAGGGGTATAGGAGGCCTCTAAATAAAAATAAATGGATGATTAAATCATGCTATTAAGCCTTCAAAGTGCCAGCATTAAATGTTTTGGCCATCAGCAGAAAGCCTTGCAAAACTGGTATGGAAGTGTACCAGCTCTGGTGCACAGCCTAGGCTTATGTGTACCAGGATGATGATGAAAAAATAAGTAATTTGCTACACACCCATATATACAAATAAAGAGACTCACCACAGGTGAATTGTTAAGCCAGTTTTTGCAAGGCTGGCTGTGCAGGGTAATTGCTGGAAAGATATCTCAAGTTTTGCACAGTGTAATTCTTCTTGCTTTGTTTTTCTGGGCACTGGTGAGCCAGTCTTCTGTATGTCATGGCTGCCAGGGCTGTGGTAACCTCTCCTTCAAATTGTGCTCTGCTCTTGCAGGGTGTTGTTACATGTGATAAGCTGCAAATTCTTAGACTAATTCAGCTCAGTGACTGTAAGTAAATATGTATTTTCCCCCGAAAGGAATTTCATGATTTTGCAGTTATGGAAGTAAAACACTCATTTCTAGAAAAGCAAAAAATATTCTATAAATAGTCCAGTCAAGAAAACAAAAACATTGTTTCTGCTGCTTAATTCCACAGTCATGCTGGTAGAATTTACAGGATTAACGTTGTGTAAATAGTTTCTCTTTCATATGTAAGATCTGGAACAGGTCACTACATGTATTTTATATTCAAAGTTTTACCAGGAGAACTCTGTTGTTCAGTTAAGATGGCTTGTATGAATCACCCAGGATTACTCCTGGTTCTTGTGTGGCTCAGCCAGTTTGCATAACTGGGAGGGAGATGCATGAAGAAGCTACTGGGCTTTGGAACCCCTCTGGGTTTTGATCAAAAGCCCATTAGAGCCAAACCCCTCTGGCTCTAGTCATCAGGCTAAGGCAGCAGTAGCAACTGAACAAGATAAGGCAATTTTGGAAGTTGTTAAATCTAGTTTTCTGAGCTCTCTGGATCTCATCACTGGGAATGGCAACATAGGCTGCATGTGCAGCGTCCCACAGACACAAGGCTGTTGTAATTTCAGAAGCAGTGCAGCCACTTAAAGGTAATTTTTTTCACTGGTGTGTCATCTTAGTTGTATTTAGTATATTTGTGAAAATAGAGTTACGATGCCTTTGGAGCCAGGCTGTTCTGAAAAATGTTTTGGTCACTACAGTAGGCCACTAAATGGAAGGAATGAATTGTGTTGTTGATCTCCTTGGAGCCTCTACAGTGTGACTGCAGGTCATCTCTCAGGGCTTGATCTGCAAGACATGAGGGAGGGCTCAGGCAGCTCAGATGGCGTTGGCTTGAGAGAGAGCTTACTTGTGGTGCTGCCACCCCTTCTGAGCTATCCAGCTCATTGCTTTGCTCTTTTGCTGTTCTTGGCTACTGTGTTTGACCTACATCTGGCTGCTAGGATGCATCTTTGGGAAGAGGTTATTCAGCATGTGCCTCTCAGGCTGCCAAGGCCTGGTGAGAATGCCGTGTCTCTAGGAGACACATTATTCCTAGGAGAATACTAGGAGAGGTAGAATGCTGTGGGATTTATCCCCTTGCTGTGAAGTTAACATTGATGTAAGTAACCATCAGGATTATTTATTTATGAAATAAACAGGTATAACCTTAAAATGAAGGGGGTGAAGGTATGCTCAAGGTTTACCAGAAGAAAGGACTATGGGAACCACTGGGGAAGCACCAGGGGATGGTGCCTGGGGAAATGCTGGAACCTGTCGGATCCATTTCCCTCAAGGCACAAATCACCAGCTCTCCAGCATGGGGAGGGCCAGACAGGAAGGCATGTGCCCTCTAGGAGTCTTAGAGCTAGAACTGAACCTGAACAGCTTTCCTGGGAAGCCTACTGCCTCTTTACTAAGTACAGCCAGTAAAATGCCTGAAAAAGGATAAGCCACATCATCTTTGCTGGTGCACAGGTACAGTTCAGATGCAAGTACTGGACACAAGATCCTAGGAAATGATTATTTTTAATCTAATTCATTGCATCTATTTTGTGTGTTCGTATGAGCAATTCTGGGAATTCTCTGGTAATCACATGAAAAAGGGTTTATAGGATCAAGTCCTCAGGGCTTAGTCTCAAGATGCCAAGCTGTCCAACCCCAGCAAAGGAAATCACCTGAGCTTGGGCTTTGAGAACATGAGTGATCTTTTAGTAATTAATGGGACTTGTCACATGCTTAAAGTTAATTCTAAATGTAAAGTACTGGGTTGGACCAGACTTGCAGGTTTGGTACTCAGCATCCTGCACAGAGCCCAGTGAAGTCACTGGCCTACTAGGTCAATGGTATGGTAGAACCTATGTGCTGCTTTATAGAAGAAAATGTTAACAAAAGCCAGCAAAGATATTATGGAATATAATTATATTAAAATATGGTTCAAAAAACCCTATTTATTAAATTTTATTGTTGTCTTGACACATAGCAAATTAAATTGTTTTGTAGCATGAAATATTATCACATTTATAGCAGGTGTTATTTTCCTGGTGCATAATATAACAGAATGAGCAATAAATGTTAATATAACGTTCAGTTTCAACTCTTACAAGCCAAGCTTTATAGAATTGCTGAGACTAGAATGGAGAGAGTATGATGACTTCCCCTCCCACACCCCTCTACCTCCCACCAACCTTCCCTGGTGAAAGTATCCATTCTTCATTCCCATTTTCTGTAGTAAACATTTTACAGCCTCATAATCATCTCATACCTGAGAGATATTAAGTATGTTTTTACCAGATTATGATTAATTTCAATATTCCCTGCATTTTTCATTTGATTGACGAATAGTTTTTTACAGGTGTTTTATTCTTCAGGATTCTGGCACCATTGGTGTTTGCCATAGCATCCCTTCCCAGCAATGAACTCCATGGGGGAAGGAGGTTTGATGCAATACATTGGAATAGGTGGATATGGCTTTTATGTGCAATGTCTTCTAGACCAGAGATCTCACTTAGGATGCACTTGGAGCATGGTTCCCCTTAAGCAAATCAGGTAATTTAGGGCTGGGATCTTGGCTGTTGTAGGTAGGTAGTTCTGATAAAGACAACAGTGAGCAGCAATTTCCATCAGCTAAAGGTATGATTCTTGATGTGGGAGAAAGGATGAAAACTTTACCCCTCTTGGTGGAAATTATGCCCTTCTGAATGCATGCGATTGCCCTTGGCAAGAATGGGGTTTATGTCATAGGAAAACATATGGTCATGATTAATATCCTATGCATGTCCTAAAGGCCTGTAGTGAAAATCCTTTTGTTGTTGGCCTAAAATAAACAGCATTGCATGATGGGAATAAAAGACAAAATTTCAAAGCTGGCTCAGATAGAGTGCTAAAACTACATATAAACACTTGAAGCAAGTGACTCATTTCTTTGCGTGTTTGAGGGATGGTGAATGCTTTTATCTTCTCATGATTTCCTTGGTGCAATGTCTGTAAATGACACAGTTACAGATATGTGCTACTCTGACAATGGGGTTCGTGGTTACAGGAATTTCTGGAGTGATGCTAATTTGTAAGTGATGCTATGGATACATCTGCCATGTAATGCTCATTGCCTAAGTGAGGTAGCAGCACGGCAGGAGAACTGGAAAGCACAGAGGCTGTATCTGTGAGCAGTGCTATAGACCAGGATGGTATCAGCAACAAAGACACTATTAACTAAATAGAAAGGACTCAGGATTAAGTGCTTTGTGCCTCTGAAGCTGCTGTACCAGGGCTGGCACTATAAATATACTTACAGTATATTCTTCCAGAGAGCTTTCTGTTAATATCTGAGTGGACAAAATAAAAAAAAAAATTAACCTCTTTCTGCTAAAGATGATGCCCCAAGTACATCTGAACTCTCAGCAAGTGCTACAGATGGAACAAGAGTGCATCCAACTTTTTTGTTTTGCCTTTCAATCCTGAATCTTAATTAGTTCCCTACTGCTTTAGTACATGCACAACATTTTAATAGTCATAAGGATTTACTCCAATCCACACTGCCATTTCCACAATTCCCTCCTTCATACCAGTAGCAATTCCCTCCCCACCACCCCCCCCCGTATTTAGGAATAGTGTAAGGAAAACTAAATAGCCAAGCGTGTAGCTGTAGATTGATGAGGTTGTCACACCATTCTCTTCACTGTTTTCTTCCAACCTGCACTGTGCTCTAATAGATGGATGATTGCTGGGGGAGAGAGAGACTTGGCAAATCCCACAGCCAGATGTTCAGGGATGGACAGAGCGACCTTCTCGAGGAACCCAGAGGACTATAGCCATGTCCTTCTGAGGGAGAAGGACAGTCAGGTGCCTCTGGCTGCCTGTGTTTATGTCTCGTTTCAAAAGGAGCACAAATGGACTCAGCATGGCTGCAAGGATGGATGTTTTTCAGTGCATCGCGGGAAATGACCACTCATCCGTCTCTTCACTGTGGAGCCTGCCTGCAGCCATCAATCTTGCAGCCCAGCATGGCAGCTCCTTTTGGCTTAGTTTGGCTCACTGTTAGATGAACAAAGGGAAATGAAGGCTGAGCAGAAGGAAAAGAGAGAAGAGCAACTATTCTCTATTTCACTTTGTTTTCCCCTTGCATGGCTCTCTCTTCCCCATTATCATCTATTTTCACTGTATTTTGTAAGGTGTGGAAATGTATATTTTCAGGGTCTGCGAGTTTACAGAGTTTCTCTGTTAGCAGAGAGGAGAAAGGAGAGAGATATTGAAAAGGCACAATTCAAGGCCCAGAGATTCCATTTTTCAGACTTTTCTGTGGCAGTTTCAGAACAAGCATGCCCTAGTTAGCTGCAGCAGACAGGGAGAAGGAATGTAGTACCTTTCCTCCATCTTGCTGTTTTTCTCCCTTGTTTTCCCGATTCCCTCCTCACTGCCACATTAGTGTTTTCAGCTGTGTGCTTCATCTCTCCATTCCTGTTCCATTCAAAAACCAATTAACAGAGCCACATGACAGGACTTTCTGGATACAGGTGTGTACTGATTCCCAGAGCCACGATGGCAGCTCCTGCTGGCAATCAAGCTCTCTTGCTTGGGTCAGAAAGCCTTCTTGATGGGCTTTGAATGAGCTGCCTGACCTCATCCAGCACCCGTGGTTCTTCCTTTGAAAACAGAGGTCATGGCATTGTCTTCCTTGGTATGCACCCATCAGAATAACGCACATTCAGATGTGTCTGTTTGTACACCTAGCACTGAATTAGCTGGTTTCAGCACTGAACTGAGATGGGCCAGTTTTTGCCTGAAATACTCAGATTTGATATACTTTGAGCCAGGCTGAAAGCAAAAAAAGGTGTGTGAATACACTGCCTGCTGGGCTCCCATAACTGGGGTCTGATCTTTTTCTGCAGTGAGCTGTAATGTTGTTGCTTATTCTGTTTTCCCCTAATATTCTTGCCTCTGGATATCATAACAGTTCATGTTTGGCTTATTCTGTAGAAGGCTTATGTAGAGATAGCATTGTTCCCCTTAGCACTGCCCACTGTGGTGTTTGATTGATGCATTTAAAAAAATGTGTGATTGCATTTACTTTTTAATTTTCCTGGTGGATCACAATGATCTAAACATGAGGCCTGACAGAGCCAGGCTTCCCTGCAGAACTGTGGTAGGAGATTTCTCTCTCCCAGTTTTTACTGTAGGCAAAGAACTCCCAGCCATACAGAGGGACCAACCAAGCACTGAGGCAGAGCAAGGGAACTCTGTAAATACTGGACATACAGATCTCTGAGAAATCTTTACCTGCTTTCAACCCAAATGTGCCATCTGGAGTGAACAGACTTATGTCAAGATGGGGAAAATTTATACCATCATGGGCTTAAAGAGCTGCTTTGCAGTATGTGCTGAGGTTTTTTTTTTCTTTTTGCCATAAACTTAAAGCATAAACCCTCAAGGAAAACATTTGTTTGGTGAAAACCAGTTTCTCCTCCCCCACATCTTGCATGAGCAGGCTTTACAAGTGGGCACAAGACCTTTCTGAGTGGGGATATTCAGGTAATTTTTTTGTCTTTTTTTTACAAAATGGATGATGTCCTTTTCCAACCTGTGCATTTAATTGTACCATTTTTGAATGAATGGTCATATTTTCTGCCACTACCCACTTTGCCTCCCTGCAAATTCTGAAAGAGACAAATCTTGTTCACCTTGTCATGAGACAGCCTACCCCAGATGGCACATCTGTGTCTCGGGATGCCCTCTGGCTGGCCTGTTGGCAGGCATTCCCATGGCTTTGAAGGTCACCTTGTTTACACCTTGCCTTTTTCCCCCTCCCTATTCAGAGTCTTGCTGAGCCTGCAGGCTGGGCTTCACCATCTGCATTTTCTCTGGTGCCATTAATCTTCCTGTTTACCATTCTGTTATTAATTCTAGAGTTCACCTTTTTGTCTAAATCCTTTATAGGCCTCTTGGAATTGCTTGCCTTTTTGTGGCAAGAGATCTGAGCATCTCAGAGATAATTTGCTTTGTTCTTTCCCATTTCTGAAAGGATACCTACTAGCATCTTATGCCATTTTTCTATTACAAGCCTTCCTTCTTATAATAACATTTTTCACTTATATAGCTTCATCTATCAGATGCATCTTAACATAGGAGTAAATATTATCTTTGTCTTTTGGAATTTGTGAATTGGCCACTGAAATCTGGTATCTGTGGAAATACTCCTACTTCTTCAGTGCTTCTTTTGGCTGGAAAGAAAATATGTTTCAATCTGTCTTTGTGAGAGTCTGTAAGACCACCTTGCATTTTTGGTGCATTTTATTTGAATGCCTGAATGCCTACGAATATTAAACAAGCCTTACCAAACCCCAGAGGATAGGTGAAGACTATCTCCATTGGACAGATGATGGAAAAGCAGAGAGTGCCTCTGTTAGAATTTGGCTCAGCATCACTTGGTGGGGCAGCAGAGATGCCAAATGCAGCATCTGGGGTGTTTGCTCCCGATCCCATCCTAAAATCATTGCCACTTTGCTGTGGCCTTTCTGTTCTCCATAGGTTTGTGCAGGTCAGTGCTCAGGGAGCCAGGGATGCTGGCCCAGGTGTGCCTGGTGTGGCTGAGCCTCAGAGAGGGTGTGCAGGTGCAGGTGTGTCTGTGCTGCTCCCCAGGCCTGCCCAGTGCAGAGTGCTGCCTTCCCCATGTGGCAGCTTTGCAGGCAGCCACGTGGGATCAGGGCTGGGACGGCTGGCATCTGCCTGAGCGCTGCCCATGAGCCCTGCCACACCCTTGCTGCTGCCTTCGGGGTGCCTGAGTGTCTCTTCCTGCTCCCCAGAACTCTGGGTGCTAGAAAGGCCTCGTTAGCAGAGCTGCCACTCCAGGCAGAGCTGAGCACATAAACCCCCCCAGTCCGGAGCATCAGAACGTGCAGAGCAGGTTCCCAGGAATCTCTGCAGAACCCAGATTGGCTTTGGCAGGTTTATCAGCTCTGGCTTAGTGCCGGCTCTGCTAGGCCTGGACTGAATTAATTGGGATGCTTGTGCACTGCAGCTGAGAGATAACTGCATTACAGAGATTTATCTGTTACTAAAGGTATCCCCTCCACTGTCCTCGATAAGGACGAGAAGCTATGCAGAATCTCACAGAATTTGCAGGAAGGTTGGCATGGCTGGCTCTATACATGGTTTATGTATGAGTTTGTGTACAGTACAAATGTTATTATTCAGTTCTGTCACATCCAGTGCAGTTGTTTGTGGTGGAGGTCCACTCCCTGTTACCCTTTGCAGAGTGTGCAATATAGGCATGATGATCCCACCTGTGGGGAGGGGGGTACTGGTGTTTGCTGATAACTGTCTGGTTGATTATTCAATTCTGGTGCTTTGGAGGGGTCAGAATGCCCATCATCTATCTGTGTGAGAGATTCTGTATATGACCATTTGCAGATAAGTAGCCCAAGTTGTTCTTTTACTCCCAATAGACCAGAAGCCTTGTTAGGGTGACACAAAGCCCAAAGGAATATGCTTTTTTACTTAATATTTTTCTCTAAATTGTAGCAGTTATCTTGCCTCTGTCCCTTGATAGTGCATACAGTGCTGCTGCAGAAGTTGTGGTGCAATGTGAGCCCACCTAGAACACAAACGCAAGAGTGACCAGAACACAAATGAGTGCTAGAAAAATGCTGTTGAATGGAGATGTTTCTGAATGGAGACGATTTCAGCCCTGAGGGTAGTTACTTGATCCAGCATTTAGTCTGATACTGTAATTTGGCAGTCTTTGAGAAGCAGGTACAGCTTATTATATGTGACAATGATTTATATCTGTGCTGAGAAATAAATCTGTAGAAAACTTCCAAGAGACAACTGACTAGAGGGCTGTTTTGTTTTGGTTTTTTTTGAGAGAGATTTTATAGAGGCATTCTATTCTGTCAGAGAAATACAGCTGCTTGTAAAGTCCATATTTTGATAGTGGGTTAAACTAAACAATGCTTAACCTTATGTTTAAGGGTCTCTGCAATTTTCTGCAGCCCTAGCTCTCCCTCCTGTTGTCTTGTAGCCTCCTGGGACATATTTTAACTAGGGGCTGATAGAAACTTTCCATTGAATCCCAGTCTTAAAACTCAAAGTTGTCCTCTGATATTTCTGCAGTTATGCCCAGGCTAAAGACTAAAAGTCCCACCCATATCAGATCTTTCTCTTCACTTTCTCCCCCTGCCCTTTGTCCTCCCTCAACCTCATCATGAGACTAGCAGCTTTCCATGAGAGGATGCTAGGGAGACATTGGGATTTTCCAGTCTCCTTGTGCTCCCTAGAGCAAACCTCAGTAGTGCCTAAAATTTCGAACATTTGCTAAGATTAATTTCAGAGCTTTAGAAGATAGAGTCCTTTAAACTATTTTTTCCATTCAAAATGGTTTGTTTCTATGGAAATAAATACTCTCATGTTTTCAAGTGGTCTTGCTTCTAGAAGTTGTTTATCATTGTCTTTGGTTGGATTCCTGTTCTCACCACAGCCCAGTTTACCTTGAGAGTGCAATAATTATACATGAGGTTTAGAGTGGGATTGGTGGGAGAGACAAAAGACCTACTGGAGTAGCCTTACAACCTCTAGTACAGCATGGCTATATTGCATCTTGGATTAAAGATGAAGTGAATTTGATATTTACTGCTCTCTAGGGACGTTTGTTTGGCTTTATGGACTCATTGTGAGAGTCTGTGTTATCAGTAATCTGTCCCAGGGGAGGCCCAGGGCTGGGCTGATGGGAGGTTCTGTGGACCATGTATGTGTCGGACTGGCAGCGACAAGTTTGCTGCAGATGGGAGCTGAATTGCAGGAGTGTTGGGAGAAAAGGGGCCATGGAAGATCAGCATTAAATCACAATAGCAGTAACAGGAACATCTGCCCCTGGGACAGCAGGACGTGGTGTAGTGAAAGAAGGGTTTTGGAGACCTGGATATGCAGAAGGAGTGATGGTCTGTGCTGTGCTGTGAGGGCAGAGGCAGAGCCCTGCCTTTAGTACACCTGGTTCTGGCCACTGCTGTGAATGCATCAGTTCCAAGGATGCTAACAAGTCACTGTACTGGCCATGAACACAACAAGCAAGCAAGCAAACAAACTAAGGGGAGCCTGGTTGTGCATGCACAAAAAAGCTACAAAATGCAGCTATTCACGTAAGGCATTGTCTCCCCATTCTTTCTTAAGGGATTCCATCCCCCTGCCCCCACCCTTTGCACTCTAACGCTATATTTGTGCCTTGGAGATGTGGAGATGAGCATATGATGGATGGATGGATGCTGCTTGTCTGGGTTTTTCACCACCATTTCCCCTGGGGCACTCTGTCTGCTGGCAGAGAGCACCATCCCAAAAGATGGTATCTTTTGCAAACTCGACAGCTAACAGACAGCTTCTCTCTCTGCATATTTCCCCAAAGAAGAGCAGGCTTAATCTGGTTTTTATATGGCATATTTCATAATAATCTTTTTGACTTCCCATGTTCCCAATACGCCATAATAAATAAAATGCTGGGGGTGGGAACAGCAGAGATGCTGAGGCTTCACACTCTTGTGACACTGATAGATTCTCATTTTAAACTGTCATGGGATTTAATTGCTTGCTGAGCCACTGCACTGCACTTTCAGACACATCCTGCCACATCCTCTTAATGAGCTTAGTGGCTGCATTCACTCAGCAGTAGTTCTGTTTGCTGTGAATTAGGTGGCTTTTTTAGACCACCTATAGGATTTTAAAGAGGTAGTGGTTATTAAGGGAATATCCTTGGATTTATCCATCCTAAACAACACTTCATGGACCCTTAACATATACCTTCCTCTGGCACTTTTTACGTTACAAAAAACCGGCTCCAAGAAACAGAAACGTAAGAATCTGTGTGCAAAGTCAGTGTTTGTCTAAGAGGGTTTTTGGAAGCCGGATTGCTTTTGTTTGCATAGTAGCTGTCTATGGCGTGATAGATCATGCTGGAACTCACCCAATAAGTATCTCTGTTCCCAATTAGAACTGGAAATGGAGCTGCTTATGAGTGCACAGAGATGATGGTTTGGGTGGCAGCTGCTACTGTGGAGATGGAAATGATCCATTGTAAAACAAATACATTGCACTGCATAGAAAAAGGGATGATTGTTTTTAATTTATGTTTCAAAGAGACACTGAAAAGTTGCTTAGCTCTCAATGCCTTGTAAACCAAATGTAGCTTATTTAAGGACAGGAATTTGCAGCTATTTTGCTATTTTGGCAAATCCAAACTTGAAAAAGCCCACCATTTTGTGGGATTTGTGAAAATGTGCTTCTTTTGGAGGCAGCAGTTCAGTAGAAAACAGATACAGAAATGACACTGGCATGGGTGCTCGTTCAGATTCTACCACTGCAATCTCAGGACCTTAATAAATAGAGAGGTTGCTGCACTGAGCTGGTAAGCAGAAATAACCATGTTAATTTAATCACTATGAAAAGGACTCTGCCAAGTTAAGAAACATACATTTTAATTATATGCACACACACATATTTGAATTATAATATATGCACAATATTTAGCTGTGACACCAAGAATACGGTGGTTTACTAAAACAGGAAGAATTCTTAAATAACATTTTATTTTTCATTGATAATTTTTGTTGATTTGACATTTCCATTTTGTATAGTTCTGACTAGTTTTTGTATCTGCTACATTAACCATGTGCTGTTGTATTTGCAGTACTAATCAAAAGGAAATTTATCTACAAACCTTCTTAAAATTTTCATATGAAAGAGTAAGCTTTTAATTACGATGCCTTTACTGGTAGTTATGACTTGTAATAAAGATCATATTCTCTGAAATTGTGATGTTTGAAGAAGAGCTTGTGATACAAACTAGAAGTTATAGAGAATTTAGAACAATGAGTGTGTAGCAAAAGCTATTACCTATATTTAAAAAGGATTTGGATGTGATTCAAAGATTTAAAGACACATAAATTCTACATGAACATCTGAGAAATTGACTGAAACAGTAATTACATATAAGCAGTAAAGCACCTGGGAAATGATATAGGAGGTTCTAACCAACTACATTTTTTCCTACTAAGGAATTTTACTTTCTTAAAATTCTTTACGTGATATGTAAAGAACTAATAGGTAGGGGGGTTGGCAATTTTCTTAAACTTTCTGAAGACCTTTGGTATGTCTCCAAAGAGAAACAACAAATTGTCTTGGATCAAAATTTGTAGAATAAAAGATAATGGAAGAAAGAACTTTCATTGTAGATAAAGGCTTACAGCTGATTCATCAAGGTTTAGTGCTTAGTCCAGTGCTGTGTAATACAGTAATGAACAAGCTGCAGGGTGGGAATACCTTGTCATCTACAAAGATTTGCACATAATATGAAGTTATATAGAGCCATCATGGCTGGGGAGGTCTGTGCAAAGCACCATGGGGATGTGTGAATGTACCTGGGGAGTGGGCAGAGGGATGGGCATTTTAATATGGTACCTGTGTGTTTGAATGTATTCCTTATGGGAAGTTCTTGTCCCCACTACAAGATTTCTAATTCTGCTTAGTAAGTAACTTGGCCATTGAAAGACACAGCCTGAGGAATAATCTAAAGAATATTGTAAATCATTTGTTCAAATGGGGGTTGTGGTTTCAACTGAAAATGCTGGGTGCAGTACTGGTCCATCTTGGGAAGACTGGTGTGTAATAAGAGAAAGTTCAGAGAGGTTTGTCAGGACCATAGGGAAAACTTCCCACAGCAGAATAATAGAAAGGATTCTGATTGTTTATCCTTGAAAGGAAAGGAATAAATAGAAATTACAAAAGTTTTGGTCAAGAACCTCTATTTTCCCCAGCAAGAACAAGGGGGTTGGCAATAGATAAAGTGAAACACTCCTTTCAAACCATAGTTTAACTGTTGAACTCAATCAGGTGGGAAAACATCGAGGTAAAAGTGCATCAAAATTCAGAAAGGGCTGGGCTATTCTGTGTATTTTCAGAAGAGCCAGGTTTTGGATAACTGGAAAGGACACTGCATTTATCTCTCAGGATGAAACACACTATTAGGGTAGGTAAGATCTTTTGCATTTCTCTTGTGACAGACATTCATAGCTTCTTCTGCAGCATGTGAGGTGACTGCATAGTGTGGCATGACCAATATCAAAGCAGAGGCAAGCACAGGGTCACAGCTTAATTTCTTGAGCCCAGAAAAGTCTCCCTCTGGCCTTGTTTGAAGCTTCAGGCACTGGCTGGTACCTTCATAAGCAGTACAGTGAGTGGAACAGACCCCACCTTACCTCCAAACAGCAGTTCCCATGGTCTGGGGAAAGCCTTGAACTTTCACATGAAAACTACATGCCAGTTTTTGAGTTGGCTCCTCAGTTTTCTTTAGGGTACTGGCATAAGAGTAAAACATACTTTTCTTGCTGTTGTGGGAAAATCATGGATAGTTAATTAGGAAAGAGAAAATAAGGGATTTAGTGAAATGAATTTAATGATCCCTGGTAGTGTTTAACTATTTCTATAGGTTAACAGAACTATCTTTTAGATTTTTGAAGACTTTCATCTCTGGAGATTCAAAAACTGGATTGGAAACATAATTTCCTGACTTCATTACTGCACCCTTTACAGACTAGCCATCTTCCAGGAAGGATTGAATTAATTACAAAGACTGAATTCATTACAAGGGGTTTTCTTTAGACCTCTGAAGGTTTTTATGCTGTAAACTTTACATTCCAGATGAGATAGTGTCTGCCATTTCCCACTTTCTAGAGCTATTTAGGAATAAAAGTGAGTTCATAGAACCTACCAGTGGAGAAGAAAATAAAAGTGTTGAATGGCAGTCAGCTTAGTGGGCAAATGGGAAGCAGACACTGAGTTGATTTTCACTGGATGCCCAGCTCACTAATTTAGCTTCTTGGTGACTCAATCTCCCCATCAGTAAACTGTGAATAAAAATATTACCTTACAATGCCTCGTCAGTGGGATGTTAAATTTAGTAATTAGAAAATGCTCTGAGAGTTTTGGATGAGAAGTCCTCCTGGAGTGTTGCTGTTGGGAAGTAGCAGTGCCACACAGAACAACCATGCCTATTAAAGACAGCTGCCTGTTTTGACCTGAAAACCCACCTTTCCCTCTTTTCAAACTTAGTGTTCAGTATCTCTGGAACAAATGGGGAGTAGTTCCACCTTCATATGTGTTCTCCTTATCCCTCAGCCTTTCCTTGCTCATTTCCTTTTCTAATGCATTCATTTGCTGAATGTATTGGTATCCAGAGACAGATATAGCTTGTCACAGTGAAGACATGTTTGTTTCCAATGCCCTTGAGCTTGCTTGAAGCTTCTTTGCTTGCTGAATGTATGATGACCCCTTGGGGTTTGCAGTCTCACAAGGTTCTAAATACAGAACAAATGCCCTTTTGCACCCAAGCACAGGACTTTGAATCCAATCCAAGCCCACATCCAGAGATGATTGTGGAGGTTCCTCAGTGACTTCAGATTCAAGTGTTGGGATTTGCACATAAATCAAGTCAAAATTCCCTTCTTTCTATTGAAATGTCTGGATCCAGAGGGAGGTACTAGGGGTTCATACAGGGAAATTCAATCTGTATGATTATCTTTTGACTTTTCTGTCTTTTTTTATAGCTCCAGCAAGGGAGAAGTTGGGGAAGGGGCCATAATGGGGTGGGTATGCAGAGCCTAATGCTGAAAACAGAGCTCCTTGATTGAATAGAGCTCCTTGTGATGAGAAGGGGGATCAAATCACAGTTGACCCCATCCCATTGTGTGGGTTGTCCTGGGAGTTTCCTTTAAAATCCCAGTGGTTTGGTTTTTCTGCATGGTTTGTACCAAGCCTTTCCCTACATGAATAGAATAGCTTTTCCTGGAATTTTTGCTGGATTTTCTGTGGTTATTGGCTGAGCAATGCTCTCTCACTTCAGAAGACTGGAGCAAGCACATTGTGGAAGTACTGATCAGGGACCCTGAATCATTTGCTAGCTTAAAGTTTTTCATACATAGAACAAACATATTCCTGGGATGCAACTGCCCCCAAGAAACAGATTATACTTTACTGTCCCACGTGGAAGTGCTCATTCATTATTTGGTTTGCAGGAGTGATTTGGGACTTTTAAAACACATGAATTTCTGCCCTGCAGAATTTGCAACTCATGGTGATAGAAAGGCAGGGAACTTCAGGCAGACTGGGGAACAAAACACAGTTCTAAAGCATAAGTAGACAGAACTGTGAATTAGGGACACCAGATGCTGATTTGTAAGCATCATTCTTGTACATTTTTACTTGTAAATATACTGGTCTAGAGAAAGAAGGTGATTTTAGAAGAGAAGGAGTACTTGAGAAATCCATACCTAGCACTGTCAGGTAAAGACATTTTCAGGATGTTTCTCTGCCATAGGGTTGCTCTAAATGAGCCCCTGTAGGAGTGGGGTAGAGGCTAGGATCTACAAGGAAAATTGGATTATTGCCCAGGTGTATCTTAACATCCTGCTAAAGTTAATGTGCAGTATTTGCCTGTCTGCTGCACTGCCTCATAATCGAATGGCAGCATTTGAAAGGGGGATAAGGCTCTGTTCCTTCACTTCTCCAGCAAGTTGCATCAAACTTCCTCATAAATCCACAGTGTCTTTGGAGCTCTCTCCCCAGCCTGTTCCCAAGTCAGCCTGTGGCTCTTCCTGCAGTGACTGGCTGCCATCCCATTTTATGGGCAAGGTTCTGCACTCATAGCTGTGTTTCTTTGCTGGTATTGGCCAGCTAGAGCCAACTGGAGATTTTATCTTGTCAATATTACATGAAAATTCAAGACACATCCCTTTGTTTTTCAATGTAAGGTCTCAGCATTGGCCCCCCACACAAGCTTTCTGTTTTCCCGCATGTGGAACATGCCCTGGTGTAGGAGAATGAGAATTGAAGCTGTGCTATATAAACTGTGACAGATGCTAAATTGCATTAAGCTACTTTCATTCTTCAGGAGATCAGATTCTTCATATTTGTTTTTTCAGTATCTTAAAGAGTCCTGGTTTTGTTCTTTATTTGAAGCATAGGGAGTTTACACAAAGGAGAAGGATTTTCCCCCCCATTTATTTCCTCCTGATAAAATATATCCAACCCTTTTTTCCTGTAAACAAGCATAGCAAATGCAAAGATCCCAGGTTTTCAGTAAGATAGAAATGATTCATATATGGAGTTCCTTAGTGGTTAAATGAACTTGAAGAGCTCTCCTTCAAGATAGAAACAAGTTTGAAACTGTGTTCATCGTCTGCTTGATATCTCTGTCCTTCTTGTTAGCTCTTTTGGGGAGACACACAGTGAGTGTGTTTTGTTTTTCAGAAGTTGATCTGCCACTGAAAAAAGATGGGTTCACCTCAGAAAGTACAACTCTGGAAGCCTTGCTGCGTGGAGAGGGAATAGAGAAAAAAACAGACACTAAAGAGGAAGACACTATACAAGAAATCCAGGTAAAGGAGAGCCCCATGCCCTGACATCAGGGCTGGATTTTACAATTTGTCTCTAAGTCTAGCAGTCTTTTGTTCTGTGGCAGAACAGTGCATCTGTTGATAGTTGTGTCATTCTACTGCCAAAATGTTATCAAACCTTTGTGCTACATGTGATGCTCAAAATTATGTCAGTAACTCACATGCTTCTCCTGTCACAAGAATCTCTGTTGTTTCACTGTGTTCTGCACAGGTCCTGTGTTGGAATTTATTTTGCAGAACTATGAGATAATTACATAAAAAACTGAGAGGCTGAGGTGGATCCCAACTATAAACCGAATTTTAGTGGCTCACATTAAAAGTGAGTTTGGACATGGATTTCAATTTGGATTCACAGCTGCTGTAGACTAAAGCACATCACTGCCTTGCCTGTTTTGTTTTTTTTTAATAATAGGTAGCCATCTGGAGGTAAAGAAAGAAACAAACAAAATTGTAATCTTAAATATCTCAGTTATTATTAGTGATGCCATATGAGAAATATTGCCTCTTCACATGCATTATGGTTTGAAAAGTGTTAAGATTCCATTTAATCCTTGAACAATTAAAAGCAGAAACACAATTGTAGGCCTGTTACAGAAGGAATTCAGCTAATATAAAGGGGTCTTCTGTAAGTCCATGTTGCTTTTAAAACATCTTAAATCACTAGGAAAGTGGGCCTCTCCCTCAGCAGCACAACTTTGGTGATGCTAAAACACCATTGTGCCATGAGTCTTTTTAGGGATTTTTAGTGAGAGTTATTAGCAACGTGTCAAACTTGGTAATTTTGGATGAGATACAAAATGCTGCATCTATACCTAAAGGTTGTAAAAATTTGAGGAGTCAGTCCCATGCCAAATGAAACAGAAAAACATAGGCATCAAATCTGTATTACCTGGAATTCAGTCCTACTGCTTTATTTGTTGGAAATTTTACACAGGTAAGGGCATCACGACTGGGTCTCCCATTCCCAGTTGCACAGGTAAAAGAGCACCATCAGAGGAAGCATCCCATGTTCATGGATTGGGAAACAGCTTGGCATGAGCCCTGCTCTGTGCTTGCTTCTTCAGTAGTATATCTGGGTCTGTTAAGCTGAGAGCTCTTACTAAAGGTCTGTTTTTACCTGTTTCCAAGGTCACAAGAAGTCATGGTGCAGCATCTGTATGAAATTGATGAGTGCCTTTGAATGTTGCTGGGTGATCTGAGCTCCCAAATTATCACCCAGCAGTCTGAGGAAAGAGACTTTAGAGATGGTGGAACTGACATAAATCTGGGCATTGCAGAGCAGGGAGGGGTGCAAAAAAATAGAACAAATTTTTAGCTAAACTGCTGTAGCTGTGACCTGTCACCTGGATGCTGGTTTCATCAGAATAGATGCAAAAGGCATGTCTTGCTGCTTTATTTTATGCAAGCACAGCTTATCTGGATTCAATCTGTAGAACAATGACTGCCAAAGCCTTCACTAGTAGGCAGCTTTCAGTGTGTACTTTGGCACCTGGCAGCTAGACTGTACCAGATCAAAATCACAATCAGTGCCTTTATTGGTATGACAAATAAGAGCACACAAATCTCTCTTTTGTTCCTTTGCATACTTGTCTGTGCTGTAACTCTAAAGGACCCGGCCTCAATGGTGGTGAGAGTGAGCAGGTGGGATAGACATAACTGCAATTCTCACCTCAGTCCCAGCTGCTTGCCACCCTCCTAAATTCACAGTATCTGTCAGGAGAAGATGACTTGGTGCTTGGCTGCACCAAAGTACATAGGGCTGAGAAACTGCTTTAGAAAGACATAATAGGAAAAAGAAAGTTCTTCTGCTAATTCCCCCTGTTAAATAGACACAGGCATTGGGATCTGCTGTACAGTTGGTATGTAACAAAGTTGATGATTTTGCCCTACAGTAAACTGGTATTGAATGTGTGTCTCCACTGTTTCATGAAGAAGAGTTAAGAGTAGCCTCCTGACCATGAAGCAGAAAGGTTATGCTCCTTCTATCAAGGAGTAAAGTCATTACTCTGGCAGTGTCACCAAATTCACACTTGGCTACATATTATCTCTTTCCTAAATTTATGCGTCAATTTTAAAGAAAGAAAGTGGTTTGAAATATTTGTCTTATATCTTGTGTAGTATTATTGTTGTAAATTGGCTCCTTTCCATCCCAGATATGATGTGGTTGCCCTTGTTTTGTTGGGGTTTTTTGAGATACTTTAAGATCTGAAGCAATGTAAAAATACAAACTCAAATCAGTAAGTTTGCTTATTTTCT
The DNA here is from genome assembly GCA_013400955.1 of Drymodes brunneopygia. Classification (NCBI taxonomy): domain Eukaryota; kingdom Metazoa; phylum Chordata; class Aves; order Passeriformes; family Petroicidae; genus Drymodes; species Drymodes brunneopygia. The sequence goes on along the minus strand of VZTZ01015535.1, from coordinate 96,126 downwards.
TACATACATTCTTACATTTCTTACAGTCTCCTCATGTACATTTTTCAATCACTTCAGTCCTAAGATGAAGTCAATTAATGTATGCAGTTGTATGAATTTTGAAGAAACATTTTATGTATGCAGAACTGGAGCCTGCTTAACTTTTACACTCTGTAGTATTTAGTACTCCAATACTATGTGAAAATGTATTTCATGGTGGTTGGATCTCATTAATAGCCTTCTGATATTCAAAAAGAGAAGCAAAAATTAGATGATGACTTGATCGTCATCATGCGCTACAACTTGTTTGTAATGCACTGACCAGCACTAGTCTTAGAAATTTACCTGATAAAATAAGAAAAAACTTTTGTAACTGGTCTTCTAAATACAGGCTTTTTGAAATGTGAAATTTCTTTTGCATCCTTTCCCACAAATTCAGAATTTGGTGCTTGAGGTATGTGGAAAGGAGAGAAAGAAATTGATTTGCTCCTGTTCCCCCTCTGCTGGCTCTCAAATAGTTTTTAAGTAGAAATTAGAGAGAAGGGACAAATACAGTTAGACTAAAAAAACCTTCCCATCAGTTTAATGTCACTATTTGAATCTGCATTGTGGCTGTAATTTAAATGAATCTTGGCATGGCAAAGGTAAGTTAGTGATTCCAGATTAGTCCCTTGCAAAATGGCACAGCACCATAAATGGCAGGAATGGCTGGGGCCAATTTCTGTGTTTCTAGTGGACGTGCTAAGGGTTGAGGGAATTTCAAAGGGACTTCTTCCCACATCAGTGTTGTGATGATTTGTCTGGCCTTTTTCCATGTGATGTCTGACTTGTGCATGTTTTCATGCAGGACAGCCAGCCTGTATTTGGTTCTACAGAGGTTACATTTCAAAAGATCAAGTTAAAAGATTGAAAATGCCTGGCCCAGGCATCTCACAGTTATGTGAGCTGATGAAGTATTGTTCCTAGTAAATAATTAGTTGAACAAATTATTGCTGTTGGTGCTGTTAACCTCAATGAGGGCTGTAGTTCCTCAGCATTCTCATGCAACAAACCTCCTGCTTCCAGATTAGAGTTTTACCTGAGGTGCAAGCCCTGACAGACATGGCTTTCTAGATCCATTCTGGAATATATGGAGGAATTGTCTCTATTTTTGCTAAAGAAAGAAGATTGTGAGCTACCACGGAGAAAACCAATGATTTTTGTATTCCTAAAGTGTACTCTCAACATTAGAAGAAAACAAAACAATTTAAATTGCAACAAATGAAAATAAAAAACCCAGGCAAACAAGTTCCCAGACAGGGCCTGCAGTTATGCATATTAATACTTGTGTTTTCTTGGAATATTGGTGCTCAGTGGTGCCAGTATTTTTTCTTAGGAACCTTTTTATCATAGTTGACTGATACCAGTAGTGTTTTTTTAGTAGGAATTCCCTGGAGATATTAGGGTGGAAAAGAAAGCAAATTTTGCTTTGGTAGAGAGAATCAGGGGTACTGGAATCTGATTTGGCTTTATATCAACTGTAATAACCCAGACTCACTGTGGTAAAGAACAGTAGCTGGTTGTATGTGTCCTCCTTTTCCTCTTCTAACCATTCCTGTTTATTGTTCAACCACAGAGGGTTTTAGAAAATGATGAAAATGCAGATGAAGTGAATGAGGAAGAAGACTTGGAAGAAGATATTCCAAAACGAAAGAACAGACCTAGAGGACGGGTAAGTGGAGAGTTTATTGGAATGGAAAGGAAGGAAGCACACCTCTGCTTTCTAGTACATATTTCTTATGTGTATTATGAATGAAAAGTATTTATCCATGAATATATGATAATGATAACACTGTAGGTAATTTTCAGTCATATGTAATAGATTTTTAATATTTTTTCAGTTTATTTTTGTGAATTGCCGTGACAAAAAAAGACTATTTTAAGAGTAAAAATTTGGGAGAAATTTATTTTAGTTTTGTATTTACAATTGTAATGTAAACTGTAATAATTATGATGACATCCTGCTATTACAATGCTCCTTAAAACAACATTTACTAATTACAGAAAAGCAGCAAATTCAGTCATACAGCCAAAAAAGTATTAATAAAAGTAACTTGAAGTGTGTTAATAAGTTTGGCAGCTTTCTCCAGGGTAGCATTTTGTGGCTGACACTGGCTCTCTTGAGCCCATGGCAAATCTTCCATTTGCTTAAAAAGGGCAATATTTTATCCTTAGGGGACTCTGTGTCCCTTCTCTTACCTAAGATGTCTTCACAATTCATCAAGGTACCAGTTAAGTAATGAGGCCGACATTTTAAACTTGGAATCAACATTTTCCATTGTGGGCCCGTAAGCTAGGCATCGAAATAAGTGTGAACACAATTCTCAGAAGTTTTGAGCATTTTCATCTCTCTTTGGCTCCAGCGGATGCTGCAGGGGCACAGGAGCTCTAGAAGTACCTTTTGATGTGTTTATAGAAGTCAAGCAAGAAGGGCCACATTTTAGGCCAAATGAGCAGAATATAATAGCTTTTGAATAAGAGACATGAAACCACATTGAATACTTGCAATGTACTTATGCATCAGACCCTCTCTTTTGGTTTCTTCTGTTGTTGTGTTATTTCAATTTTCTGCTCCTCTTTATTTTGGAGCTTAAATCCTTTAATATAAGATCAAAGCACTTTAATAATTGGATAAGTATATATTTCACCTTCCTTATTCTCAAAATCACCTGAACCAGTTTCTTTCTTTCTTTCTTTCTTAGCCAAAGACCCCCACCTGGAAAAAAATTTTCCAGAAAAATGTAAGTTTCAGAAAATTTGTATGAACCAGTAACCAAAACCAGGAGATAGAATCAATACATGCACATAAGCTTGACTGTAGTGATTAACTAATATTCCAGGCTAACAACTCCTTTCTAATAAGTTGCTCTCATGTCAATTGCACATGCTGGTTAGGGAGAGTGAAAGGACTGCTCAGGAGAAGGGAATTTGGTGTATTCGTACATCCCAGACCTACACAAACAAAGTCCTGAAATTAGTGTTATGTGCAAGATTTTGCTTCCCTGTTGAGGAAAATGCTACAGAACTTTTTCTCTGTTACTGTGGGGAAAGAAGTTGGAGGGTACTAGATGTCCCATTCATTTTGAAGCATACATTTATGTTTTATTTTCTGCCCTAGAACTGGCCCCCTATTAAGTACAGGAGCAGCAGGATTGCTTGCTTTTTTCTTGCAACTAACTCCTGCTCTGCTAGTGCCCTGGCTTCTTTCAGTGCAAAAAAGAGAAGTCTGAACAATGCCAAATACTTCCAGCAATTTTTAGTTTTATTTGATGGCATCAATAACCAAAGCAAAATGCGGTAGAAATTAGAATTTCAAAATTAGGGCCAGGTTATCTAATTGTTGAAAACTGGTAAGCCTGAATTGCATCTGCTCACAAGTGCTTTGCCAGTTTTCTAAAAGCAGCCCTTTTCTAATGCAAGCCTGACCCACTACAGGGAATTGAGGCTAAGGATTTGAAATTACAGGACATGAAACCTGGGCAGCTCTTTGTTTCTGGGAAGGACTTGGTTAGGGTATTTTTAGAGGGCAGAAGAGGGGAAGGACATGGATAGGAAACTAGATCCTGTGGAGTGTGACCTTTGGGGATTCAGAGGGGTGAGTAAGACTGACAGCATAAATGCAGGATTAATGCAACGGAATTACTGCTCTGGACTTTCCAAATTGCACATGCCCCTTCCTTTCCCTACAGCATGATTTTTTTTTTTAATCCTGAACTCTCCATCTGTCCCTTTGGCTACTCTCTCTTGCTGCTCAGGGCGGCTTCAAGCCTGCTGGGCCATGGCTTCCAGGCCTCACACATCAAGTCTCATAGCCTTTGTTGCATCCTGTCAGGAGAATAAAGGCAGTCGTGGGTGACTGAATTCAACAGCCTGGAGTGCACATAGCAAGCATGGGGCATTCAGTTTAGTGCCTCTGGGGCAGCTGCTTGCTTTCCTTTCCCCTCAAGGCTAGCCTTGAAATCACAGGAGCATAGGAAGGACACTGAAGGCTGAAGAGGTAGATTTACAGAAGGAGATTTTTAGTGTCTTTGCTGGACAGGGGCAGTGTAGTAGGAGCTGGGCAGGGTGGTTTGCTGGGAGATATGAGATGTATGCAGCTGCACCTGTACAGACTGTCTACTCATCAGCTGGATATCCTGTGGGACAATTTCAAAGGCACCAAACATATTTAGGAACTCAAGTCCCATTGAAAGTCATTGACTTGAAAAATCTCCACCTCTGTGTTCATTGCATGAAAAAGTGTATTTGACATGTGGTCATGCTATGAATGCTGTGGCCCTGCATTTCTGTAGAGAACAGTTTGAAACAAACAGCTGGCTGTAAGACTAGCAAAATTCTGAGCAACAAACCCTAAATTAGTATCATATTCTGAAACGTACCTATGTAAAAAGAAATCACAGTTACTCAACAGGTCACCACAAACAGGTATGTTCCCAGTGTGGGAATAGAGTCAGAGCTACTGACTAGTGACAAATATATGACTTCACATCTTTTTCATAGGCCTGAAAATCCAATGCAGCTGGTAGGATAAAGAAATTAGATCCTAATCCAGGTATCAGCAGAAATATTTATAAGGGCCAATCACTTGTCTATGTGAAGACTCCCTGATGAGTTGAGGATTGTGGAGGAGCTGCCATGGACTGAAATTCAGCTTGCAGCACATTTTGCAGTAGTGAGGGAAGAAAGGAACTAGCCTGGGATTGATTTCATTGCCCAGAGGGGGTTTACAGAGCTGGCACTCAGAGAGAAAATATTGCAGACTAGTAAGATGATTTTATGTGATATGGTCAGTAAAGAAGCTTCCACCAAACAGTTGCTGCTGAGACCATTTCTAGGGTGAAACTGCTTTTCAGTTCATCCTTACAAATCTTGCTCTGCACATGTGTGCTGGACTGCACAGAGGTCTTTGCAGAAAGCAGAGTTATCCTTGTCATACCTAATAGTATTTACCCCATCCAGATAGCTCCAAATCCATGTCTTTCCTTTGGGACTGTGTTAAGAGTTAGACCTGAGTAATCCCAGGGAAATAACATGTGAAGTTTTTATAAATCCCTGTTTTGACAGACTTTGTCAGGCCAGTGTAAAACTGTTCCTTATTACTTCTCTTTAGATATCCATTGGAACACAATTCTAACAGTGCTAGTTCTGCTGCAAGTTCATAGAAGAGGGATGAAGTTTCTATGGCCCCTTTATGTCTGGGTGCAAATAATCTCAGGATTTCTACACCTTCTTCAGATTTACCTAACAAAGCTCTATCCCTTTCTTATTTTCACATGCAAAAGCTTGCAGGATTTGAGTCAGGTGGCCTTGTCTAGAGTGAGAAATATGAACAATTTAATAAGAGGAGCAGCAGAAGCAATTCTGTTTTTATCCAGAAATAGAGTAGCTAGCAGAATTAATAAAGGACTATTTAGCCATCCACCTGTGATCACTTCCTCAAATAAAGATCAAGTCTAAAATTATTGCCATTTACAGACTGTACATTAGTGAACACGAAAGAATTGAAGGCCTTGGCTCATTTCCCAGTTCCACATCACAACTCCACCATTGGACAGATAGGAGCTGTCCCTTTGTTGGCATCTCAGCTGAGAAGGGTCAAGATCAAGTAGCTTTGATGCTGAATTCCACTCTCACCCCTGGAGCTCAAGACAGAGCAGTCTGTGCTGTGGAGAAACAGAACCTTTCAGTTTCTATAGCTGCCAGTTCGGTCCATTTTAGGAACACAGAACTGCAGAGAGACCTTTCTGGGTAGTTTCTATTATTGCAGGTAGCCACATTATCTAATCTTTTCCACTAACTGACCAAAGTTCAATTTTATAATTAGCCATGGTATCTTTGTCCCAGAAGGCCATTTCAAAACATTGCTTTTCAGCTAGAAAACAAAACAAAACAATACAAACAATGCCCCTTTGAAAATGCTGAAGGAAATAATTTGACCTCTCTTTTATTTGGGGCCTGTTTTCTGGCTGATTTAATGTTTGTATATATCCTTTAACACCTGTTCATCTATTTATTCATTCATATTCAGTTCAGCAAGGTATTTGAACATCTTCAGAAAGGAATGTGTGACGATACTCGACTGAATATGTGCTGGCAGTGACCTACTGCTATGGATGAACAGTTTGAGCTATCTGTGGAGAGGATCTCCATTGCATTACAAGGTCCATTAACATACTGCACATCTTAGGAGATGAAGGGTCAAGACCACTTTGAGAAACCTGAATGGAAGCTGAGGATTTGTTTAGTTTATACTGCACATCTTTCATAGGAGGGTGTGGGGTGCAAGGAGACCTGAGGGGTGATGGAACAATGCTAACATTCCTTTTGTCCTTGCAGGCTCGGGGATCTGGAGGTGGCAGGAGACGGAATGATGCTGCCTCCCAGGATGATCATGACAAACCCTATGTTTGTGACAGTAAGTAGCAACCAGACAGCTTATTCTGCTTCCAGCCTGGTCCTACCAGCTCAGTGCACTCAGGGCTTCATGTATTACAGCAAAATATTCTGATGCTCTCTGACTTGCATGTTTGCCACCTGCTGCTCATGCTCTTGGTGTTTTTGCATGAAGGAAATAAAATTAAGTTCTCGGCAAGACTCTGCTTTCCTTTGCCCTTTGATAAATAATCTCTTATATTTTCTTTCTCTTTTTCTGGCTTTTCTGCCTTTTGTCTTCTTTCCCCCCATGTAAGTTTCACCCTCTATTTGTTTCTCTGTTTCAGATAGTTGCAAACAAAAACATAACTCAAAAATCTCCGACAAAGGTACTTCACCCTTATTGTATCTCTTGATATATTTGGTGATTCTTTTCTCTTCAGTCCTTTTAAAATCTCACTGGGCTAAATTCTGAAGGTCTTATCCCTCACCAGAAACTACTCTTGTGGCATCATCAGAGTTGAGCCCTTCTAAGAAAAAAATAAGATCTTGAATGCTTTGTTTTGATACATATTCCCTTTGAATACAGCCCTGCTGTTTGGCATCTTGCAGTTGGACTGCAGGGGAAGCAAGGCATTGTCTGAACAGAAAAATTGTACTAGAGCCCAGCGCCAACACTGAAGGAGGATACCAGAGTCCTAGTATGAGTGAAGAGTCCAATATTTGTTACACAGTGGTTTGCGTCTTTTTTACAGTCTAGTCCTTGATGCTTTCCTTCTTCTTTTAATATTCTCTTTTGCTTCACTATGTCATTTCTGTGAAGGGCGCTTATCTTACCCACATGTTTTTGAGTCATCCCATCTTAAGGCTTACTGTAGAGTGTACATACAATTGTAATTTGTGCTACCAGGTGCCTTCTGGCCTATAAGATAATAACCTAACAAAAGTTAATAGAAGTAGGAGAATAGCAGATCTTCACTTCTGTGATCCAGAACAGGTGGTTTTAAGGAAAACTAGAACCCCCTTTTCTATTATTTGCCTATCTTGCAACATTACTGACCTTAAAAGTATAACCCTAACTATGCAATCTATGGGGGTATTTTCTGCTGATTTTTAAAAACAGGAGGAATTGAGGAGCATGCATGATGAATAAGAATTATATTCCATGTGATGAAATTGTATTCTTGTATGGTGAGACCAGGTGACTGTATGTGCCCAGAAACGGGAAGACTTGCATATGAATGGGACATGGGACATGACACATGATAAAAACATGGTCAAGGAGGAAGAGCCCTTTTAAGATATGAAGAGTCAAAAAGCTTATGCTGTGCTTAAATAGCAGTCCTAGTGTGCTAGAAGAGCTAAAATGTGTCTTCTAAGACTTCTGTGAGAGCCCAGGATATATCTTGCTGGAATCCACAGGTTTCCTTTGCTGGAATATTACATCTTTCTTTATATCTTTTCTGGAACATCCTTCTAAATGCAAGGACAGTGGTAGTCATTTTGAATGTAATGACTCTTTATTGTCTGATCTTGCATTGCTTTTGGATTTTACTGAGAACTCACAACATGCATAGTAGTGATTTGCAGAGTAGGTTAAACATCCAAGATATCAAAGCAGGCAGCAGAAATCTGGCCTGAAGTCAAGACTCTCATATGTTTTTGTATTGACGGAATTTTGCCTTGGCTTACATTTCGGAGCATAAATTTCACCTTTGGTTTCGGAAATATAAACTTTCTTTTTTCATTTGGCTGACACCTTTCACTTTTAGGAAACTTACAGGTGAGTTGTAAGGAGTTTTGGTCTCCAGACTTTGCACAGTGACTTCTCCTTTTCCTTTGTAGATAGCTGAGAAAAGGGTTATATGACAGCAGAACTCTTTTACCTGAGTTTGGAGCAGAAGGGAAGAACTGTCCCAGTTTTATGTCATCATCCTGAAGTAATATCCTGCCCTTGTTAAATTTCTATAGAAACATGACATACAATTAATTATGAGTAATTGCCTTATTATTGTGCTTGGATGGATTTATTGGATTAATTTTTTTCTTTGAAATTATTTGATGAATATTTTTATAGATTAAACTCCATCTAATTGTGGTAGGTTAGAAATTGGTTTGCAGTACTCCTTGTGCAGATGTTTTAGGCAGATAGGTTTGTTTTACATGGAAACATGCAGGTGAAACACAGTGTATGTATTTCCTGTTTGGGAAAGCATTATTCCCTCAATCACATTATTGGTATAAATAATTAGCTTAATGGGCCAACAGTTGGCTTTTTCTGTAGTTCATTTAATTTGCCTCCAAGTTGCTTTTTCTGCAAGTATTCTGATATTTGATTTTTGAAAATGACCACAGACAGGAAAGCATAAACATAGCTAAACCAAATTAATTTTCTTATAAAACTGCATGGGCACAAAAAATGATTTGTGGTCAAAAACTACTTTTCTCTTTTATCACATTTACACATTCATATTTATGGGAAACAAAAATATATCAACCAATTTCATCAGTAAGAAAAAGGTTATAGAAAAAAACCTAGGCTATGTGACAGTAAGATGATGCAAGAGTGATGCTCAGCTGGCACTGCCCCTTGTGTTGGAAAATAGCAATGTTATCTCTGGAAAGACCTGCCTTTTTCTGTAAGAGGCATTCAGACATACACCAGTATTAAACTTGGTCCCAATATTAAAACTGACTGGAAACATGCCATTTCTATGCAGTAAAGGTTTTCAAAGCTCAAAATGTTTTGTCATCCTGTGCTTTTAAGAAGAGGTCGTTGGACACCTGTTTTGTGGAATGAAATATTCTGAAATACTTCAGCTGGGTTTACTGAGCATATACTGTATCAGAAGTTCAGAACAAAATGTTTGACCAAAGCATCAATAAAATTGCTAGGATAATAATGAAATGCATTGTTTCATCAAATTACCAAGTAGAAAACTTGGTGATCAGATTTTCAACCAGTTGCACTGGAGAGTGTTGTGCCTTGAGCTCCCTTGGGATAACTTTGATAATGACAATAGCAGGGAAGCCTGGTGGGAGATGGGTATAGGCTGGAAATGGTAACACAGCCAAATGGCTCAGCAGCTGTATGAGAGCAGTCTCAAATGCAGCTTGAGCACCTGGCTAGGAGATGCAGCAGATGCCTCAAAGGATAGTGGAAAGTAGGGCTTGAAGAGCAAAGCAAAGCCTCTGATGTCAAGCAAGTGGAAGATAAACCACCACCACTGTTCATGATAAATGGGGCATGTGATTTTTAAAGGAGGGACAGAATGAACTAATGAATGAATACCTACATGTTTAATAAGAATTGATGTTGTGTCACTGTCAAATATTCAGCTGGGGAATTATTATTTCTACTAAGCAGTCTTCTTAAAAATACGTCTAGTATTTTAATACTGTTTATTATATATTATTTACTACTTTATAAAAAGAACAACCTTCTCTGAAGTTTTGTCTAGAAACTTGTATTCTGGTTTAAAAGTTGCAATCAGCTGTTTCGTGAGTTCCATGACTTCAAGTGTCTACTTCCTTTAGCCAGAGAAGTTAGTCTGTGCTAAATCTCTGCAAGTTATTAACTTTCCTGTTGCCCCTCCTCATTTGTATGCTTTCATTCTCAAGTTCCCGTGGAGGCATGGGACTATGTACATACTTCCACCTTTGTTTTCTGTTCCTCTATCTATGGAAGATTTCCCTTGCCCACCTCTAAAAGGAATTCTTTCTTTCTTTACCTTTTACCAATATGTCCTTGTCTCCTTTTAGTTTTATTCCCATATAAACTCCTATTTTAGCATAGCAACTTATATTTGTATCATACCCTTTTTTTGTAGTCTCTCTGAGACTGAACTATACATTCAGATCCATTCCTTGTGCAAAATGAGAATTGACTGAAACCTTCCTAGGATCTCTGATGGATCAGTTACTAATGCAACATTGTATGTACGCAGAGACACTGATCTTGTAGTATTTTGTAGAAGCTGATTCTTTTGTCAAGAACTTAATTTTAAGATTTCTCTAGTTATTTAACCTACATTTTCTCTGCTGAAGTCCAAGATCAGCAGTCCTTGCTTGCACTGTTCTCAAGGGATAACATCTTCTATATCTGTAAAGTTACTGGGACTTCTTTCAGTTGTCTTTTCTTCAGCTCTTTTACTAAGCTTGTTTCTTTTATTGGGAAAAACTCTATAGGGCCTTTTTAAAGTAGTAGTGGCCAGAACTAAGTTAAAAGTGCTGTTCTGAGGATAGAAGCATTTCTGAAGATGAGTGGTTGGTAGATTTACATGTACTTACAATCCTTTTAGAAGCTGGATTTATACAACTTGCTCTGTTATGTGTCTGTGAGAGGCACAGGGATGGCTGACCTAACAGGTTATTTAGTAAGCCCTTCTTCAGTGCAAGATGAACAGCTGGAGCTCCTCTCCAGTGCTGTGCCCTGTTTCAGCAGCAAAGGAGTTTTTGTCCTTGTCCACCATGTGAGTTCATATTTAATATACCATTTGCTTCTTGTTCCTTCCCTGTTCAACCTGTTTCTACTCAGGCAGATTATCTCTCATATTTAATTTCTTCAATATACTGCTTCGTCCTGTTTGTACTGTGTTTTATTTATTTATATTAGATGTCATACTAATATTACTAATGACATTGCTGTTTAAAAGAGTTCTTTGATTAATGAAACTCATACAATATATATTTATTATTATTCCAATATTTTATCAACAATCCATTCTCTGCACGTTTGATTCTTTCACTTGCTATTCCACCTTTCAAATTAATGATGAAACCAGAGTCAAGATTGGGTTCAAACAGGACTCTCAGGTGCTTGAAGAAGCAGAAAGATACCTTCTGAAGGTTTAAAACAATTAGGCTCCTAATTCTCACTAATTTCAACTGAAAGTAAAACTAAACTGTTTCCTTGAATGCCAGATTAAGTGCCTATCTGCTTCTGTTCTGCTTGTTGTGCCTACAGATCATATGAAGTTTGGAGCTCAAGTGAACACTTTGAACATGTCTTTGAATTACAAATAATTATTCAGAACATGGATTTGTTTTTCAAAATGCTTGACCTACATCCAAATCACTATAGCTTGAAACATCCTCCAGCTTTTTCATTATCTTGAGGTTAACTTTTTCTTCCCCATTCCCTTTCTTTACTAACCATATTGTAGGTTCTGCCAACAAAAGGCTGGAGTCTTCAGTAGCTTTAGTGATTTAGCATTAACAGATTTCTCTGAGTTTCAATTGGTAATGAGAATCTCTCTCTTTTAGTTTCCTTAGAAAATCCCAGTTCAGTGTTGTATTGTTCTAGCATGACTTGCCAAATGCAATTCCATGAGGTCTATTCTTTGGGAACTATTTTATTGTATTTGTTCAAAAAAAGTGACAGCCCTAGTAATTTCCTCGCTAACTTCACCTGTTCTCTTTGTCATCTCCTTGAAATGGTCCTGATCCTGTCATACATATTAACAAGCATCTCACTGATTCTCTGGAGGGTTTGCTGCAATACAAATGGCCTACCAGATAAATCCTGATTTAACTTGATTTTTACCAGCTCTCTGAGACTCAATCTCTTGTCTTAATTCTTGCAGATACTATGAATGAGTCCAACACTACTAACTGCTCCTGCTTAGGGCAGATTCTTGGTTAAATATCACAATTACTAGCGGATTTGGAAATGCTTTGATTATAGTATTGTATTTGTACATGTTTCTCATAAATCTCTGTCATGACTTCAGCATCCCTTTAAGCTATTAGCAGTTTAAGCCCTAAATCATCTCCTGGTATTATCCTTTCTAGTGAATCCCTAAGTAGATAAGCAGTAAGATCTAGAATAAGATGCTTGCTCAGATGAAGTCAACAAACAAGTCTCCCACCATAGCTGCTAGACTTGGCATCCATTGACTACATAATTGGTAGAAAAGACAAGATTAGATAGGTAAGGACACTTAATTTTTTTTTTAAATACTGAATAACACAGATGTGGAATAGAGCACATGGTAAGAGGGGAACAGAGTTGACTCTGATAGTTGAACATGTTCTGCTCATGTAGGATAGCTGTTTTCTCCTTTGCTCTGGCTAGCAACCCATTTATTGAAATGTGCATAGCTGTATAGTTGAGCTGTGCATGTTTTGCACTGGGGTTCAAAATTACTGTGATCTTAATACAGCAGGTAGATTCTGGGACTTGGCCTCTGGGGGCACTGAAGCAAGGACTATTTACCTCCCTATTCTACCTACAGAAAATTCCCTATGAAGTGGGTTACTAAGTAGCTGCTCTCATACTACAGGTGTATAGTGTGACAGTACTGATCAAAGAGGGACGAATGTAAGGTTTTATCAGTGGAGCTCAAAATGCACTGTTAATGTTTGAGATCTCTAGATGTGCCAGAGTCTGTACACAACTGTAACAGGGGAGAATATATTACCAAACCAGTGCAAAACAAGGACAGGTTTTTTGTTTGCCATTTTTTTTTTTGAGTGGAGTGAAGGGTAGGACAGTGAGATAACTTTGAGGAATGACTGCCTGCCAGAAGTTAACTTAAGATCTAGCATTTGACACAGCACAGCTGATAAGAAAGAACAGGAGGCAATGGAGAAAAGCAAAGAAAGACAATGAGGGGGACAAAATTCAGTGATCAAGAAAAAAAAAGCAGCATGTACTCCTCCAGTTTCCTGTTTCCACTAAAAACATGGATTGTTTCCTTCTGTCTCATACTGGTGACAGATTGTGCAAAACGTATGTGGAGAGCTGGCTGGAACATAGCTCACAGGCTGCCAAGGACCAAATGTGTAACTATTTCAAAATGACAGCAACACAGCCATTAGATATTTGATGAGGAAGTCTTCAAAGTCATAGGTTTCAAATCTCCCTTTTAACAGGGGAAGTATTTTATATTAATTTTACTCATTGAGAAATATAAACACAGTGAGAATTTGCTTATCCAAAGAATTGCAAGGTGCTACAGCCCAGAACTTAGAAGAGAGCTCTCTTTTATGAAACACTCAATGCTTGCAATTACACTGTTTCCCCCCTCATAATGTAGTTGTGCAACATCTTCCAACCAGTCTTCAAATTTGAAGGAAAGTAAGGTTCATCATAGGAGGTTGTCTGGTGGCCTCATAAAGAAAATATCTCCCTCTTCCCCATTTGTGACATTTGGTCTGCACTGCTGTATTACTGCTTACTTACCCAGCTTGTTCCTAAGGCAGCATTCACATCAGGTCATAGCAAAAATACATCCTTTGAATGCAGGAGGAACTGGAGTGGGTTACATTCTACAAACTCCCACTGTTTTCATTGAGCTTGGCTACCTAATTAAAGATCAAGTCAACTTCCCAGTGTTGAGATTCATGATGAAATCTACCACATGCAAGGATGATGAGCCTATCCAGCAAGGAAAATTGAAGATAAAAAAGTCAAAGCTGCTGAAAGGAAGGCCACTGGCAAAGTTTTTGAAAGGCACACTCTCACTTGCTATGTGTGAGCTGCATAGCGTTAAAAACTAATCATCAGCGTGCATTTCAGACTGGGAGAACCAGTTTTCATTGTGCTTCTGTCAGCTCTAAGAATGAGAAAGATGTGGTGTAAACACTGGTGTGGATGCTGGAACTCATGGATTCCAGTCCAGATAATGAAAAAAGATCTCTGTGTGGGCAACTCAGCCCCTCCGTGGTTCTATTTTTTCAGAACTGAAATGAGAATAGTATTTCCCACTCAAGAATGTGGAGGAAGATTAATTAATGTTTGGAAAGCCAGTCTGCAGTTGGGAAGAGTTATATAAGAGCTAAGTGTTTATTAATGATAACCCTTTTATAGAAACTACTTCTTATCACAGCGATATGGTAGATTAATAAAATGTGATCTTACCTGGAAAATAAGAGATTAGGGTGAATTCAGGAAGATTCAATCTGTTGCAGAAATCAGGAAGTTCTGACTTAGCTTTCATTCTAGCAAAGTCACACTGAAGTTAATGGTTCTTTTGCCTGACTAATATCATGACCCTTTTACCCCTGCAAAAGTCTAATTTGTTTGAGAAACATGAAATCTCTGCAGTTTCAATTCATGGCTTTGCCTCAGACTTTTTTCATGACAGAACGTGAATTTGAAAAATGGAAAAATCTAGACACCAAGAACAAAGGTTGCTGGAGCTGCAAATCTTTGGTCCTACAAAGAATCTGCTAAGATAATGTAAACAAAACTCCTTTGCCTCGGTTCTGGTTATAAAGTCATCCAAATCAATTTCTCACAAGGCATGTCTGAGACTGCTGTAACCCTTGAAGGCCACCTGGAAGTCCTCACAATGGGAGGACTGCAGAATTACTACTGCTTCAGCTAATATCGATACTTGCTTTTTCCTAGTGAGCTGATACTTTTTTGCTGAAGAAGGAAAAGTCTGCAGACCCATCTGATTCCTATGTCATCCTAAACTCCATTGCTAAAATCCCTGCAGGATCCTGTAAGGAATGAACTCCACAATTTTAGGACCTGCTGCAGGGAATGCAAGTTTCCTTTTGTTCATTGATCACCTGATCATCTTCTGGAAATAATTTGACAGAAGTCTTTGAGCAGTATTGGTGTTTCATAGCAATAGAATTATTTTTTAACATTCTTCTTCACACACATAAAAGTAAGTGGGATAGAGTAGGACACTTGATGAGCCCTTCCAGCTCATCTAGCAGATGGTCAATCTGCTAGAAATGTAAATCTCTTTCTCCATTCTCAGAAATGCTGCAACATTTATATAATCAGAGGAGGTTACCATTCTGAAAGAATTTAAGCAGTGGGCTCTCTCTGGGTTGATGATTTCTGAAGCGTTACACTTTTCCACTATTCAAAACATGGGGAAAGTCATACAGAACTGCAGATATCTTGTTGTTTTGACTCTTGTTCAGCATCTGTTCCACTGCTTGTCCTTTGCCCTGCAGGACCACAGAGAAGTAGAAGTAGTTTCCCTCTCCAAAATGCACTGGAAGAAAACAAGGATGGTACTAGAAGAAGAGGGACTGAACTGATGTTTTGTGGAGAGCATGCATCTAACAAGAGCCTAGTTCTTCAAAATGTCAAATGGAGTTAGGTTTACATAGGAAAAATGAAGGCAGATGCTTCAAAGAATGGATGTGCATATCTATATGAGTATTATATTTCTCTCAACATTCCCTCTTTCCTCCTGCAGGAGGTCTCATTTCTAAATCAAGGCCATTCAAAGACTTAAAAAATCTGTGACTGAGGACAGGGCATATTGCACTTCAAAGAAACTTTTGTCTTGCTATGATGACTCTGTGATTATCACCTTGCACAATGAAGAAAACTGGGATAAAAGTATCTAATATTTCAGATTACTCATACATATCATGAGCTTGTTTTACACGTTTCTAATAAAGAAAAGCATTTTCCTTGAGGGAGTTTGTAAATCAGCTAGAAGAGATTAAGAATGAAATATATTATTGTAATAGGCTTTGATTTACAATTTTCTATAATCTGCTCCAAAATGTGGAACACCAGTTGGTGTTTTCTGAGTAGTAGTAGAAAGGTATAAAATTTTAAGTTTTATTTATATGTGAATGAATAAATGGGGTGAGGGTGTTTCTGTTGTTTGTTGTTGATTTGGGTTTTTGGTTTGTTTTTTTTTTAATTTTTAAAAAATTTATTTGTGGAGTCTTAACATTCCCAGACTCAGGTGTCTGGAGAATGGGAAATAAGTGTCTATATATGCTGCAGGATATATATTGGGGCCAACTTAAGTTTTTAGGAGTGGATGGTCACTCACCCCTTGGAGGTCCTTTTTGGGGGGGACTAAAAACAGGAATCTGTTCTCTCTTCTGGCTTCATTTCCTTTGGCCTTCTAAGCAAGCTATGCAGGACAGACAACTGGACATGGCATTTATTCCTGTGTGAAATCCTTGAGGTTAATTAAGGTAATAAAGTGACTGAAAATGTCTCCAGGAGTAAAAACTTGCAGGAAGGGCACTAAGCTTTTTGTCTTCGTTTTCTAATCTTTTAAAATGGCAATATTTGTATTTGGTAGACGAAGTAGCTGTAAAAAAGAAAATGAACATTCAGAGAATGCATTGAAGATAAAAATGATAAATTTTTGCGATCATAACATGAATTAAAAACTTTATAGAAAATCAGTTCATATGTAATGAATCTTATGATGTTGCCTGCCCTTGCTGCAAGCTCCCTGTGAAAGTAGAGCTTTCATCACCCTGAGTTATTTGATTCTGTCCTTAATATCTGTTGACTTAATCCTAAAATAAATGAAAGCTCAGAATCAGGATTTTCTGTCACACATTGTATTATTTATTGGGATGCTGAATATGAAGTTTACCTGGGCAAATAAGTATCACTACCACATATTCTTTTAGCTAGAAACTGTGGATGATTTCCATCGCCTTGTCTTAACTGGGAGTCTGTGAATAAAGCTATTTATTAACCTTTTTGAGAAAGTCTTAAAAAATCCCAGCTGTTTCCTTTTTTTTCAGAGATCAGTAATGAAGAAAATAATGTCCTTTCTTCTCAGTCTTGTTTCTACTGATGTGCATTGTGCAGCACCACCATTGGAACTGGCATTTAATTTAATTTTATATGTAGTCCTGTTAGTAATCTTAGCAGAGAAGATTAGGGCTCTGTGATCTGCAGGGGCTGAATGTGCATTTGCCCAGGCCTGTGGGAAGGACTGCTGGCAGCATGGTGGGAAGAAAGCTTGTTTGGGGACCTGCAGCTGCAGGGCTACCCTGTCACCTTTCACCACTGCTGGCTGGAAGGGTTTTGAGCAGGCGCATGGAGTGTGTGGTGCCGTTCTCAGGGGAAAAGGGAGCATAATTTGAGAGGATGCTGCTGTGGCTGTAGATCACACTGATGTTTCCATTCTCTCTTCCCCTCCCTCATATCTCCTTTCCATTCAGTCTGCGGCAAGCGTTACAAGAACAGGCCTGGGCTGAGCTACCACTATGCTCACACCCACCTCGCCAGCGAAGAGGGCGATGAAGCCCGTGAGCAGGAGACCCGCTCTTCCCCTGTCCACCGAAATGAAAACCACAAACGTGAGTAGGATTTTCCCTTTGCCTTTGAGATCCTTTTCAGGGGTGTTGCTTCCACCCTGTCTTTGCCTTGTGGAGGCTGGTGTTACTGCCTGGCTCAGTTGTGAGTGATTGGGACCTGGATGCTTGGAGCTAATCAGCCACAGCTCACACAGGTGCTGGCTCAGCTAGTCAGAAATTCATTTCAAACCCAGCATTATCTCTGCAGCAAGTCACTTTTCCATTACTGCTCCTGTGGGGAGGAGGTGGCAAGGAGAGGGAGAAAACAAGAGATGCCCAGCCTGCCCATCATCAAGCAGCCTCCCAGTGGCTCTTAGTAGGGATGTCAAGGAAATATACATCCAGTTGTTTCAGGGGGCTGCCTTTGTTTTGCCTTTAAATAAGAGACATTTGTCAATGTCTCAGTTTTTGAGTATGAAAACAACGGCAACTTTCTCTCTTATACATTCACCTGCTGCACAGCTTACCCTCAACTTTGCCAAAAGCTGCTTCTTAGTTACAGTTTGACAAAAGCTATGAAAGCAAATCAGTAGTGATCCGCAAGGAGAAGAGCTGGAACATGAAGGGAGAATGTGCCTCAATTCCCCACACTGGTACAATGCTGAAAGAAACCTAAGTGGTCCAAGTTTTTATGTGATGAATCACATATGCTCAGTGTGAGCATAAGGTCCATCACCTTTTTGATTGTCCCTTCTGTGCTACTTAGGCACAGAACAGGAAGTCAAGGAGACTGTGTTCTATGACTGATTTTTGCAAGTCTCTAATCCCCTGTTTCTCAGTTTTCCAGAGTGCAATACTATGTAATATTTGCTGTGACCCTGGGATTTGTGTAGAAAGCTTTGTTCGCTTTCAAAAAGTCCTTTTGGATCAGCATGTGATCTGTGTTATTTTAGTTCAAAGTAATAAAGCAATAAATTGCTTATAGGGAAAAATATGGAGAAAAACACTTTCTAATACCTTAAGAACTGCAAGAAATATGGAAGTATGAAAACATTTTTTTTCTAAGCAGCATAATTGATAATTGTCCCCAGGGAGGTGTGGGAGGGGGTTTTCTTCCTCCAAAGCATCTGCTACCAGCCGCTGTCTGAGCTTGAAGGACTGTTTAGTGTGATCCCATTTGGCAAGCCCTATGTTTCTGTCACTTTTATGCTCTACCTTATAGTTATTCACATGTTTTGTAGATTCGCAGCAAAAGTAATTTTGACTCCTCCAGCTGTTGATAAACTCGAGCTGTCAATGCACAAAGAGTGACTGCTTGGGCAGGCAGGGGAATGTCACTGTTCAGCCAGTAGCTTTTGTTTACTTAGCATTGACACCAGCTTTGGGGTTTTTATGGTTTGCTTGTTTGGTTGCCTGGTTAGTTTTTTCCAGTGCCTGCAGTAGGCAGTAATAGTTGCATACCTGAGAGGAATATTGCAAATCTGTATTGAATTAATATTGATAATGGCCTTGCAATAGATGCCCAAAAAAAGAAGGGTAGTGTCCCCTGCCCTGAATTCAGCTTGACATGGGTGCCAAGGGGTCTCAGTCCTTGTGTCTCTGGTGCTAAGGAAACGACAGAAGTTAGCTAGAAGAGCCAGAAAAGCTATGGTAAGGCTGCTGGCAGCTGACTTTGGCCCATGATAAAAAGGGGGGTTCTACACTGTGGGAAAGAGTAGCATGAGAGCTGCTTGGGCTTGTGTTCCCCCAGAGCTCCTAAGGCAATGTTTTGCATGTGGCAAAGGGAAGCTGCTGGTGCACAGATCCACAAGCAGGCAGAAGTTTAGAACCAGTGGGGTAAACCTGTCTGATGCCCAGATTCCTGAGTGGAAAGAATAACCAGCCAGGAGCCAGTGAGGTATGGGCAACAGCCCTATAAATGTGCAGGTCAGCCTTGGGGAAAGTCCCAGATGCTGGAAGGTAACTGTCCCAAATGGCTCAGCTGTCACAGTGGCTGTTTGTTCCTTTTTGCCTGTTTGTTTGTTTACAGCCTTGAGCTCTGATCTTGCCTCTTTGCTCTTCCACTTGGCGATATTTAATTTAAGCTGCCATTTATCTTCCATGTGAATGCCAATTCTTCGCATTGCTAATGTGCAGTCGTTAAATGGTCCCTTTGTACAGGGGGATGGTGGGGAGCCAGAGCATCAGATCCTTCCTCTTCCCTAAGAACTGCTAGGCATGTGTTATGAATTAGATTTGACAGGTCTGCAGCATCGTAGGTCTTGAGCTTCAAGAGTCCTCTCTGTATGGGCTTGGGGGGTGGGGGAGGTGGGAGGGAGGGAAGGCAGGGGGATGTTAATCCAAACAGCTAATCCCCAACCCACTGAATAGGAGGACCAGAGATATGGTGTACAGTAGGATCTGGTTATTTGCTGAGCAATGTGTCAGAGATACAAGCAGCCTGATTTAGAAAAGGCAAGGCAAATCAAAGCAGCCATTTGGAATTTGTGCTGTGGGAGGTGAGCACCAGGTCAGTAAAGTTCAGGCAGGCGGCTGCAGCATGAACTTCCTTCCTTTGTACCCACATCTCCTCTACAGCTTCCACTCCCTGCAGAACCTGCAGTAACAGCAGTCCTGGTGATGCAGGAGGGAGCAGGGCTTCTGTAGGATTCAACTATTGATGCCCTAACTGGTGCCAGATCAAGAGCTGGAAGCCTTTTGTCTTTCTGCATATTCAGTCCCCTCTATTTCATGAACAGATCAATTTGAGTGGGTCAGAAAATTATCCAGAGATTGGAAAAGAGATGTAGATAGGAGGAACCTACCTAAAACTGAGAACCATTGAATAGGTGTGCATGGAGGGACTGGGACTGGCTCAAGTCCCACATCTCCCCTCCTTGGCACATCTCACTGTCCTTGACTGTGCAGAAGGTTTGTGTGTTTACGTCTCTTTACATCTCTCTCTCTTGTCCTTCTTTCTCACATATAGATTACCTGTTGCAACATGAAAGATAGTTTCCTCTGTCCTTTGCCTTTCTGAAAACACCCTAGCCTGTGTTCTGTTTGAGCTTTAGTGGCTTGCTTTGTATGCTTTATCTACCCCTGTGACACAAATAAATTGCCCTTCTTCAGTGTCTAGTCTTGCCTCTGCCTAAAACCACATTTATTTCTGACCTACTCTCTGATTTTTTTACCTGAGTATTGAACTGTGAAAAGGAAATTATAGAAAACCCTTTAAAAAGTCAACTTCCCCTTTCCTCAAGTCCACTAAAAAATAAATGATCCCACACCATTTTCAGACTTTTTCTCTGCTGGCTTTTCCTCTGCATGTTGGCACTGAGACCGTGAGATTTGTGAGCCCAACGTGCATCCAAGCCTGCCACAAAACACCTGCTGTTTTATTCCATCTCTCTCCATGGGTACAGGCCAGCTCTGGGGGCAGCTGGTGCTCACGAATTTTGAGACACTTCTGATATAGGAATTACATTAGACTTCTATCTATTGAAATGCATCTGTGAATGAGTGTACTAGTATAAATGCTCTTCCTTAATTCCTGGGAGAATAGGATAGTGTGTCTACATGGAGAAAAACTTCCTTTCCTTTAAAGGAGAAGAGTTTTCAGTGGCATTTTGCTGTGTGAAATGTTGATTACAGGTGGCTGTGCAGAAACAGCAACTGAACAGGCTCTTATGCCCACAAGCACTTTGGCCAATGACAATCCTAAATAAAGTACATTGTGCTGAGTGCAGGCTGATCCATTGTGCAATACATATAGTTAAGGAGGATGCATTCCTGTGCCCTCCTGCCTCTCTGCTAGCTTAAGCATCTGCCCTGCAAAACCACCTGACTACATTATTTCATGGCATCGGCCTGTTGTGCCCAGTTCTACCACAGATTTTATTATGTGGATAAATCTCTACTGGAGAGACCAGCCAAAGTTGTTTGTGTACTCTAAGCATAATTGGATACCCGGTCTCCAGAGATAAAAAATTAATGTGCTAACCTCAGTGTGCCTCCAAGCTGTCCTCCAGCTCCCCCACACAGCCATCTTTGAAACATTTTTATTTCCATCCAGGCAGGGGGCTGGCCATGAATAAATGACGAGAGTCAGCCCCTCAGTTGGAGATGAGCTGTTTGTTCCTCTCCACAAGCAGCATCAATTTGAAAAGCTACATCAGACCTACTTTTTCCCTGCCTCAGTGCTGATCCTTGCTGGGGCCATGGTGGGAGCTGCTTCTCAATGCAAGGATGCATCAATGCCCAACTTGCAACAAGATACCCTGCAGCAGGTGCTTTTCAGTGAAAATATGTACATTACCTTGAGTTGACTTCTTAGTCATTTAATCTGTTTGGGTTTTTTCTCTTTTCAGAGTTTGTTTTCATAAGGAAAAACACTCAGAATGCTAAAAGAAACAGTAGTGATTGGAGAGTTTGAACTGTGTAAAGATTTCCCTTAAATCCTGTTTGTGGCTGTAAATTACTGAGACTTTTTATGTGTGTATTTTGCCATGCTGAGCTAAAAAATAGATCAGTTGTTTAGAGTTACGGCATAGTGGAAAATCCCAAACTTGTCTCCTATGTACATAGGAGACTTTTTGTTTTGTTTTGTTTGGAGTCGTGGTGTGGCTGTTTAGTTCATTTGGTGTTTCTTTTCTATACTGCCTGGACAGGTATTAAAATATTGCTGTTGATGTGCAATTGTCATTGAAGAGAAGCACCAAGTGCTTCTCAGTAGTTTATGGGAAAATATTTCCAATCTGACTAATTGGTTTTTGAAAAACATGTGTTGCTTCAACAGCTCATCAGCCCTTGATTTAGGATGGTATACTTTATGTATTTATATTTTTTTTCCTTTTTCTGGTATCTCCCCACTTTTTCTGCCCGTTTTTTTTTCCTCCTCCATGTAGAATTTGAACCAAGTAAAATCTAAATGCTTTGACTGAATTTGAACTGAATTGGTGCTCTCTGCCTTCTCACACTCCTCCAGTGAGTAATTTCCAGATAAAAGACTAGAAGATGTTGCAGGGACCCAATTCATGGCAATTTTCACCTGAATACTGAGGGATGCTGCCAGATGAGGCATTACAATCCCTTCTTGAGGTGGGATATATTCCCTTAGCCGATGGGAATGATGTGTTTCAGTGGCCAGGCACCAAGTCTCCAGAGAGGTACCCTCAAANCAGTGAGTAATTTCCAGATAAAAGACTAGAAGATGTTGCAGGGACCCAATTCATGGCAATTTTCACCTGGATACTGAGGGATGCTGCCAGATGAGGCTATATATTGGGCATTACAATCCCTTCTTGAGGTGGGATATATTCCCTTAGCCAATGGGAATGATGTGTTTCAGTGGCCAGGCACCAAGTCTCCAGAGAGGTACCCTCAAAGTCAGGAAATCTGTATGTTAAGATGTCAGACTCTTTTGTCTGTCTTCCTACTCTGTATCTCCTCCTGTTTATCATCATGAAGCACTAGACAGTGACAATGTTTTACTCTGAGCGGTGGGCTTTTGGCTGATGCTTTAGGTGTTCCTGCAAAAGGCTATAAGGTCAGTGCACAGAAATTCTATGAAATGCTGCCTTAAGGTGGAGGAACACTGATTCCCTAAATCTACTGAATCCAATCAGTTGATGCTGTATTTTCCTAGCTATACCTTCCAGCTACCTAGCTCACCTTCCAGAGCTTTCATTAGGTTTCAACTTAAGGGCCACACTGATTCCTGTAAAAGAGATGATCAAATGGTCTTCCTTTCCCCAC
This sequence comes from Drymodes brunneopygia, assembly GCA_013400955.1. Taxonomy (NCBI): domain Eukaryota; kingdom Metazoa; phylum Chordata; class Aves; order Passeriformes; family Petroicidae; genus Drymodes; species Drymodes brunneopygia. Next base: position 73,023 of record VZTZ01015535.1, on the reverse strand, counting down.
ATTTAGAGGCTTCCTCTGACTTTTACAGATGTACTTCCTTCTCCTAGCACTTTTTGTAGTGCTCCTTGGCTCTGCTTCTCTGTGAGCAGGGGCTGTAGGAAAGGCAAACCTTTCAGAGCTGCTAAAAGCTGTGCAAAAGCAACAGCTTCTTCTATCCCCACACTACCAGCTAACTCAAAAAAGGAGATAAAATCCAGTTATTAGAGAGATCTGGCAATACTTTGCGTGGGTGGTTTCCATCACCTCTCAGTAGCATATCCTGCTTCTCTGGCTGCCAGCAAAGGACATGCCCATCCCATGCGGGGGAGTGCAGCATGGGGAGCTGGAGCTAGTGGAGGCCATGGGGCTGTGCAGGCTGATTAGCACGACTCTGGGAACACAAAATCACTCGTTTCCCAGCATTACACCCAGGTTCCAAGTGTGTTTGGCTGCAAACAGCACCACGTGGACACAGATGTGCTGCCTCCAGCCTGAGCTGCGCTTGCAGCCTGCCGCAGGGCCCTGTATCAAGTGCCCCAACACTTCCCAGTTTAAGCCCAGCCAACATGCTTATCTCTGGTGCTAACAACAGAGTAAGTGACTGGCCATTTCCTCTCATTCAGCATGATTTACACTTCTTCCTGAAAAACTGCAATGAAAAACCCATGCACTTAATTCACAGTGAGGAGTTCTCAGACATTGCCGTGCACATCCCTGCCTGGCTGTGTACGTGTGAGAGAGCAAGAGCCTTGAGTGCACTTCAGCTGTGCGTGGCTTGTTCCTCACCACGCCAGCAGCTTTGTTCTTTTGTTGTTCCTTCCCAGGGCAAGGCCTAGCCCTGAGCACAGAAGCAGCTCCCCAGTGCATCTCTCTGCCCCACCATTGCTCACTGCACCCTGCAATGATGGGGGCAGAAGGGGGTGCGTGCCCAGCCAGCCATCTCCCTCTTCCATCAAAGAAAGCCACAGTCCAGGCACTGCTTTTCTTTTGCTGTCCTTAAAGCCATGTTTTCATTTAATCATCACAGTGTAATTCCTCACGTGAGCCTGCCTCCCCTGCACTGAGCCATTCTGAGTAGCACACGGAGGGGCCGCGCCGCGATTCCTCACCCTGGAGAGCTGGGCCAGGCAGGTGGCAAGGCCAGGGCAGACAACTGGGCCCACAGTCACCATGGAGATGGGCCAGGCCTGCCAGGGAGGAGTGCTGGGGGGCGAGGACAGGCACATGGAACCATACGTTGGGATTATTTGTCACCGAGGCCTCCAAGAGGCTTGATGACCGCAGGCTCTTGGCTGGCGTTCTCCTGCTCAGGCGGACAGACATGGGACTTGCCCTTTGCCAGGGAGAAAAAGAGAGGAGCTGGAAAGGAAAACTGGCCCCATCTCAGACAAAGAGTCTTGTAAATTAAAAAGAACCCCAAAAAACAACAAGCAAAATCCCAACAAAAAAAGCAAATCCACCCCTTTTCCTCCATCATGAAGTGCACTGGCTTGACTCAGGCCTACATGCAGGGTCCTGCAGTCTCTATTGTGCTCTGAAGATCCTTGTTGCAAACAGAATAAATGGCCTGATTCAAAGCCTTTTGAATTGAATTGAAAACCTCCAATGGGCTTTATTGGTTTTGGATCAAACCCAGAAGAAAAAGGTAAGAGCTGGACAAAATCTGCTAGAAAAAATCCCTTTGTGAATGCATATATCTCTGACTGTTGCCAATTCACTGTAATCATTGAAACAAATGATGCACAGCTCCACACCCCAGCAGCAAGGCATGCACTCCATGCATTCTCCATCACCTTCCCAGTAATGTGGATATGACAAAAAAACAGGGATAAAATGCTGTCAAACCTAGATGCATATCTTAAATTATGGTTCAGTATTGTGCTGTATTACCTACAGGCTGAAGAAATATATGACTGTGACTTGTTGCCCAGGAACAGAAAACCAGTTTTTCTTTTAAGCACTGGTTCCACCTCCCAAGTTTTTGAAGACTGTGATCCAAATCATCAAAATAATTTCACTTAGAAATCAGAAAAAATGGATAGATATAAGGTTCTATTTATTAGGAGGTTTGTCTGTGTATATTTAAGGGTCACATTTTGAAGAAAAACTATTTAAAATATCTATAATCTGAGTTTTCTGTTTAAAAAACAGAGACAAGAATTCCTTCTTCTGAACTTGCCTTCCATCCAAGATATTTTCTGCAGCCCTGAGAGGTAGAAAACTGAGATTTTTATTGAGTCATGTAGCTCCAGGAGATTATTTAGAAAAGAAAATTCCTTATTTCTTGATGTTATTTCATTATAAGCAGCTTGCTTTTATTGTTAAACTGAAACTATGAGGAAGATTACAGGGTTTTTTTGGTTTCTTGGGAGGGATGAGGGCAAGCTAGAAATCTGTTTAGAGCTTCTGCCTTCAGAATCAAGAATGTACAGAAGTTATTTTATGTATTCAAACTCAGTCAACTTGTTTAGTTTCCAGGTTTTGTCTACAGAACAAAGTTTCTGTGTGATATTCTACATAATTTATGTAATTTACCGAACTTGCTTTGCGAAAAGGCTATTGTGAATGATGATACCATATTTTAAGTAGTTCTTTATTCTGCTCGACTTGTTATCACTTGAAATTAACTTGATTAGGCGAAGAAAAAACTTGCATGCCAATAATAATAAGTGAATAAGTGCATGCCAAATTTATTTGAAAATACTGCCTTTNCTCAGATTAAAAGCAGAAACATTACTCCCCAGGAAATTAATTGGTTTTTCTTGTGAATCCATTCCCCTAGTTAATTTTGTAAGTACTTTTATTGATTTAGGGGTGAGATTAGGGTTGGGCTTTTTCTGCACGACACCCTATTAATGAAGATTCCACATTAAATCTTGCCATTTTTCCTTTGTTTCCTAATTCCTTCATCATTTGTTAATGACAGTAAAATAGAACTAGCAACTCCAAAGATATATGCAAAAAAAGTTCCTTTGAAAGTAAGAACTCTGCTTACTATTGTCTGAAAATCATTTTATTCTCAAACCTTCTGTGATATTAGCCTGTGACTTAATTCACTGTATGGTACTNTGAATAAGTGCATGCCAAATTTATTTGAAAATACTGCCTTTTTTCTCACTCTGCATCCTGTCTTCACATGAATCACCTTTCAGATTCAGGGAAACTATTATTTGAACTGTGCAGATATTTCCATGTCTCTCCTTAATCCATTTTTAAAGTCTTGAGGTAGTTTAAAAAAATTTTATACTCAGTTATGGGGGAGATATAGATGAAGACAGGGCCTTTGATGAAACTTGAAAACAACACTAAGTTGAAATGCAAGAGGCACTGATTTAAATACACCTCCTATGAGCAAACCTTAGCTCAGGCAATACTCAAAGCTCCTCAGAGCTTTTGATCTGTTGTTGTAGTTTGCAATGTAAAAGAAAATCGGAAGAGTTTTGAGTAAGTTAGGACAATACCATGGCTGGTTTTCAAGCCTTTGCTTTAAAACAGTTTCTAATTCTGGGTGAGCTTTTTTTTTTACCAAATTCCTGGAGGTAGTCACCTGATCTAAATGATTCAACTCTCTGCTAGGGATGTTACTTCTTGCTAGCTGAGCTGTTTGGCTTAAACTAGCACCTTCTACTTGTTGATTACCTTATGCAAAAAGTGAATACCTAGTTAATTACTGTGTCTCAGATTAAAAGCAGAAACATTACTCCCCAGGAAATTAATTGGTTTTTCTTGTGAATCCATTCCCCTAGTTAATTTTGTTAGTACTTTTATTGATTTAGGAGTGAGATTAGGGTTGGGCTTTTTCTGCACGACACCCTATTAATGAAGATTGCACGTTAAATCTTGCCATTTTTCCTTTGTTTCCTTTGTTAATGACAGTAAAATAGAATTAGCAACTCCAAAGATATATGCAAAAAAAGTTCCTTTGAAAGTAAGAACTCTGCTTACTACTGTCTGAAAATCATTTTATTCTCAAACTTTCTGTGATATTAGCCTGTGAGTTAATTCACTGTATGGTACTGATCAAGAAAATAAGCTTAAGTCAGGCTTGTTTGGCTCTAGAGATACATCATTTAAGACATCATTGATGTAACTTTGGGAACTTCTCATCTGTCCATGACTTTTCAGTCCTGGTATCTCTATCATACTCTACTGAGCCAGATTAATAAGTGAGCACATAGATACTCACATTAAAAATTAAATAAATTGGAAGAAAACAAGGAACAAAAGAAAGGAAGAAAAGAAAGGAAAGAGAGGAGAAAGAAGAGAAGAGAGAGAAGAAGAGAAGAGAAGAGAAGAGAAGAGAAGAGAAGAGAAGAGAAGAGAAGAGAAGAGAAGAGAAGAGAAGAGAAGAGAAGAGAGAAAAGAGAAGAGCGATCAACCCCCATGTTTATTCCCTTGCCAATGGTCTGGGAGAATCCCTACAGCTTTATCACACTCAGCAAATACCCTCCACCTCTCCCACATACTGCAGATGAATTGATCAGTGTGTGTATTTTCAAGTCCCATTTCCAGTTTGACAGTCAGTGGATCTTATGGTCATAGTCCATGTTGAAAAAAATTCAAGTCAGTATATGCAGAGTGTTAATTACACCATTATGAGCAGTGGTAGAAGTGGAGCTCTTTCCTAAGTCTGCTGGCTGGCACCCTGACTGCTTGTTTTTATTTATGGCCTCACCACAGAATTTTTATGTGTTTGACAATAAGCCAGTTTACGACTCTACCTCCAAGTCTTTCAGCTTTAAAATGCAATGCCACCTCACTATGAAACTTAATTAGGGTCCAGAATACTTTGGTTAGAGTCAATGGCAAAAAAGCCTTTTGACCTCACCAAAGGTTAATAATGGGATCTTAATATCTGTAAGGCACTTTAAGACACTTGGATAAAAGGTGAAATAATGTAATATGGAACAACAACAACAAAAGACACTGAATGCTGAGCTTGCTGAGTTTGCATTGCACGTGGCCTGTCTGTAGATGCAGAATAATATAAAGAGGTAATTACTTAACTTTTTCAAAATGGGGCTGCAGTGGGAAATATAAATCCTAGGGAGGTCTGCTTTTTATACACAAAATATGTACCAGGAGCAACTTTATGATCATTTTGTTACAGCTCTTAAAATGAGCCGGTGTGCTAGACTTCCACCTGGTTTCTGTTCTTTTTTTGCTTATCTTGCATGCATGTATTAAATGCCTTTTTGGAACAGACAAAATGCTAATCTAACACTGGGAACTTCTCTCTTTTTTTGAGAGAGTTGGGGATCTGTTAACCAGGATCATTTCAGAACAAAGTCCATTGTTTAGTAAATACTGTCAGGGTCTCCATGACCGCAGAGGAATATAGTGATGTATTTGCAGCCTTATGGGTTTTAATTTTCTTTTTAATTTCACCTTACCTGGAATCTTTCAGTTACCAATCTCCAAAAGTTCATCTGATCAACATCTGGAAGTAAATGAATAACTAGATGCACCCAAACCAGAAAAGCAGACTGAACTTGGAGGAAATTTTAATTTTAAGTGTATGTCTTGGACTGCTACCAGAAGCCCTTTAGAATGTCATTGTTCTTTGGGGGAAATTTGAATGTGGACAAAAAGACCATTATTAAAGGCTGTCGAAACATCTGTTAAAAATCTGCAAGTTACAAAATATGCATTAAAAAGATAATTAAATAGAGATGGTACAGTTTAAAGTTCTTTATTTTTTCATTTGTAAAATTGTTCATGCAGTAGGCTTAGGCCAGGTATACCTACTGGTACATAACTGGATTTTTTAAGTTCAAAGAAAAGAAATAAAGACAAAGACCAACCATTACCTCCACTTCCTTCCCCAGTTCATAGTTATAGTGCACAGGAAGATGTTTTCCCTCTCTGGAGAGCAGAGGAGGAAAATGGCAGTTGTGAGCAAGAAAAAAGGACATTGCTGTTCTGCTCAACTAAGAAGAATGCAGAAGACCTCTGCCCTTCTCTCCTTCCTAAGGGATCTGCCTCCTCCTCTACTTAAGATCAGTGTGTGTCTGCTCCTTTCCAAGTATTCCTAGCTGGAAAATAATAATATAATCTCGCTCCTTTTTTCTTGGCTGAAGAAGTTTTTAACTCTGCCAGTTGGGATGTCTGCCCCAGGCTCACTCTGCACCTGTGCTGGGTGCTGGGGTAGTGCTGGACCCTCCCTGCTCATCCCAGGGAACATGACTGCTGCAGGTGCTTAAGTCTTGGGTGAAACATCCCCAAATGGCTTTGTCTATGAATATTCAGGGCTTTTGAACCAACCTTCCAGCTAAGGACACCCTGCTACTTAGAGATATAAGTAGCTAAAAAACCACTTGAAATAAAACCATTAAGGGTACCTATCCCCCCATCTTCTCACTGTTCGTTTTTTGAGTTTTGGAAACCGTATTTTTCATTTCTGAATTTGTATTTTGTGGGTTTATGATGATTACAGCTGCCAAAAAACCAAGTGTGGGCTTACTGACAACATAGGTCTCATCCTGCATTAGGAATTGCCTCTATACGTGTATGTGTCACAAGTCCTTGAACTGTAAAGGCATATCTGGAAGCATGTCCTTGAATGGGAGCAGCCTGACTGGGATTATAAAGGAAATAGCAAAGGGCATTTCAGGCAAAAGAGATACAACCCAGGGTGTACTTAAAATTGAGGTGGTTTATGCAGTTCACTTTTTGTTCTGATTGACAATGTTTCAGGAAGACTGTGGCCTGAAAACTCAGTGAGCTAACACCATATCAGGGATAAGGGGCAAATGTCCAAATGAATGCCGTTTCAGTAAATCTGATTTCTAACCCAACTACAGCCCAGAAAGGACCAGACGGGGTCATCATTCCCAATAACTACTGTGACTTCTGCCTTGGAGGCTCCAATATGAACAAAAAAAGTGGCCGGCCTGAGGAACTTGTATCATGCTCAGACTGCGGGCGCTCTGGTAGGTGACTCCTTTTTGCATCTTTCTTGTACAAAGGCATTTGTGTGATTTGGTTTTTGCATCTTCTGAATATTTGGAAGAAAGGCAGCATACTTGGGAAGGGAGAGAAGATGGAATCTTACCTCTTCTCTGTGTTTGTGGGAAAGGATGACTGAAAAATTTTATATCATAAACCCCACTGTTGGATTCACATTTTTAAGCTAATGGGGTCTTATAAAATAATGGAGTTTTAATGTATTTATTGGCTTTTGGGAACATTGGTATATGTACTAGTTGTTCTTCACATGGAAGGAGAAAATCCTATGACGATTTTAAAGAATGGTTTCTGTCTTTAAATGCTGCAATTACAACTATAAATTACTTACAAGATTTATGAAAGTTGCATGACAAGCATTCTCATTGATTACACATTTCATGCATTTCTTCATCCAAAAAAAAGAGGGAGAAAATTACAGGGTAGGTATGGGGGTAGCTGTCAAGAATTATCCTCTTACAAGATGACTATCATTAGTTTTGTTTAAAGAGGTTTTTATTTGTCCCTTTTCTTCCCTCCTCTCTTTTTAAATGTAGGCAATTGTGTCTTTCCCATTCTAAATGGTCTTTATTTCTGGGCTGTTGTTTTCTTCCTTCCTTTCTTTCTATTTTTTTCTTTCTTTCTCTTTTTTGGAAAATTTTATACCAGCTGAACAGTTATTTATAGCTCATGTAGGAGGTAGTAGTGGTGGTAGAGGGAATGGGAGACCTTTAACAACTGCATATTCCAGCTTTGGTCCAAGTTTCCACTTGTGGTATTTTTGTATAGTGGTGACACTAGTGGTAATAAGACGATCATATAGAAATCTGAAAACCAAAGAGGCCTTGAAATTCAGTATGAATGCTGCTCTTTCTGTACTGTAGTCTCTGAAAGATGTCTGTTGCTTCATGGCTGAAATGTGATGTGGAATGTTCTCATGCCAAGGAAATGGCCTTTTTATGCTCCTGCTGAAATTCATAGTAAGCCTATCACCACATTCAGTGGGAGAATGATTAGACTCTCACTGACATTGCCTTCTGCAGTTGTTGTGACCTCTGAAGATATTCTGAAATGATCCTGGTCACCAGAGGATCAATGGCAAGCCCTTTGGTTTTCTCCAGGGGCATCCTTATGAATGCTGTGCAGTCAGAGACATGGACCTTTTAGTGTACACGTGATGCTTCTAATAACTGAAGGGGGAAGTCCATGGGGTCTGTGGTGTCATCTTGGAAGATCATTGCCCTTCGCCTTGAGTGTTATATTTCAATATAACTAATTTCAGCATTGTCCTGATATGGCACAGTGAGATGGATCCATATTTTATTGCCACTTAAACATTGCTATGGTGATTATATCAGAATACAACACAAATATATTAATCCCCTTGATTCCTTAGTGTGATAGAACAAGTAGATCAGCCTGTAGCCTAAACTGTGCAAAATCAATTTCATTATATGCTATCCTTGTACAAATTCTGACCCACTTGGGTCATTCATAGGATCTGTAATGCTGTGACTGATGTGTGATGAAAGTGATTAAGGTATAACCACACACTAATCTCTAAACTAAAACAATGAAACCTCCTTGGTGTCTGCCATCTTTCTCTTTTATAACAATGGAGAACATTTTCATTACACTGAAAGAGAGGTCATGGAAATTATATTGTTTCTTCTGTCACAAAGTCAGTAAAATCACATTTCTACAATATGGTTTATGTTGCACAGTTGGCAACAGAAGAAACACGCGGGTCTCGGAGCAGCAGTTGAATCTCCAGGTAGCACCGACCCAAAGCTTGCCCTTTANAAGTCTGTTACTCCTCATCTCAGTTGTTTTAGTTGTTGAACTGTATATATTAGTTTTGGGGTTTTTTTTATTTTTGAAGGACATACCATGAAATTTGTATTAAAGTATTGGTTTAGGTTACGTTCACTTAGTCTTCAAAATGTATTTCATTTTGTCTACGGAGGAGGTTCTTTAGGATCAGGTGAAGAATGGGGATAAAAAGTAGTCCTGAGGTTGATGAGGTATCTAGTGGCTTACATTTCTATAGCAGAGAATTTGTGACTGTTGATGCCATTGCACTTAGAGGTAACAGTGTCTCATTACTTACATGGTCTAAAAATATTTAAAAATTGATTCAAGTAATCATGAGGAAATATTTTACTGTCATTTGAAGAGAGGAAAACATGATTAACCCTTTCGCTGCTGTAGCTATGGGCACCTGTGGTGTTTGTAGATTTTTTTCTTCGAAAGAGAAACTGATCCTTTGTTATTTTTCTTACTGCAGTTCTACCTATGCTATGTTGTTGGGGTGCGCGGGCACATACAAGCACACACCTATGAGCTTGATAGTCTGACTTGTTTAATGATAATGAGAATGATGAAAAAAGTGATGATGATGATGCCTGTTGCTTAACCCATGTGCTGATATATTCATCATACATGTCAGCTCATTTGGAAAGAGAAGGCAGGAGGGACGAAGCAGCGCCAGCACGCACTACGGAGGACTTGTTCGGTTCGACGTCAGAAAGCGACACCTCGACCTTTCATGGCTTTGACGAGGACGATGCAGAAGAGCCTCTCTCGAGCCGAGGAGGTGGCTGTGGTGGCAGCTCTCCCTCGGCAGACAAAAAGGGTGGCTGCTAAAATAACTAAAAAGACACAGAAACTCTGAGCTGTCCTTTTTACTACTAAGATTATTATTACCTTTTTTTTTTTTTTAATTTTAGGTCCTCTTGGGTTTTTGGTTGGTTGGTTTTTCCCTTCCCTCCCCCCCTCCTTTTTTTTTGTTATTTTTGTTATGTTTTCCCTGTGGGGCGTACACTGAAAGCACAAGCATTTAAAGCTCTTGACAACTACTTTGAAGAGACAGAAGGTTTTTGATTTTCCTATTTTGTTTTAGGGTTTTTTTTTCATTTTAATTTGATTTTATCCCACCTTCCCTCCTTCTCTTTCTCTTTGGAAACATAAAAAGTGGATTTAATATTTTTTTAATAGTGAGCAGAGTTGATTTTCTTGTCTTTTAATATATATATCAGCAAACCACAAAAAATACAGATGGGTTGGAGAACAGAAAGCAAGCCCAAATAGTTTTTTTTAATTATTATTATTTATATATTCTATATATTATTAGAAAAACTACTTTTTAAATAAAAAAAAATAGAAAAAAACAACAAAAAAGCAATGGATGTCTACTTGATAATAGAACTGTTTCTAGAGAACCACTGTGGGCGGACTCTATCAGGGGATAAGGAAACCCTTGATGTGGTGGCTTCTGCATTTCAAGATTTTGCACTTACTGTAGCATGTGAAGTCTGGCTCTTTTCATACATCTGCTACGCTACAGCCTGAACATACAAGCAGCACCATCGAAGACCATGGCCTTGGGGAACACATTTCCGTCTCCTTTGGACACCTTTACACTCAATAGATCTCCTCCTACCTGCACCCTTTCATGTCTTCCCCACACCGTTTTACTTTTTTTTTTTCTTTTCCTTCACCTTTCACTTGATGGACAGCAATTTCCAAGCATAGGGATGGAATATGAATGGCAAGTCATAGACATCACAGACAAAACAAATGGAGGAGCAGAATCCTAGAAGAAATGACACGGAAAAATACCTCACCTATACTTTTCTTTCCATTTTTAAATTTCAATTCACAGCATTTTTTCCTGTGTTGCCCTGTTTTTTCTCTCTGTAGTGTCTCATGAGACACTTTATTTGCTTTTTAATAGCTTCTTTTGAAATAAACCAAAGCAATACTAATTAAAGTTCCAAGGGCAATGGAGAAGAGAGTGACTCCCTTCCCAGCGACTTTCCCAGAAAGGAGGAAACATGCAGCAGGATTTGAAAGGTATGTCCGAGCTGAAATGTCTTTCACTCAATTGTGAAATTTCTCGCCCTGGATTTTCAGCAGACCCCTGACTAAGCTTTGTTGTAGCAGCAAGTCCCGTGGATTAAATTGTATTATAAGTATGTGCCACATTCACGCCCCTGGTGAAGCTAATGGACTTTTTGTGAGAACGGGATCCAGACTTGTGTACAGTCAGAAGTGATGCAAAAGCAGTCAGAGTGTAGTTGTGTTTTGCTGCCCTAGCACATCCAAAAATCTCCCTGGAGCAGGAGCAAGGTTAAGTTCCAAAGATCTATTTTTACTGATGTACATGATGCAAACAGGGTGAAATCACGACCTAATTTACAGCAAAGGCAAAAGAGACATTTCTCTGGACAGTGCCTAATCCTTAAACTGTAGGTGTGTGTTATTGATACCAGAGTAAAAGTCTCAGCCTTGCAATAAAGAATTTGGATATGTACAGTGAAAGCCAGACCAAATGGACTCCATTTTTCCTGCTTCTTTGCTAGGGTAGTCTGTCTGTGAGAGCAATTTCAACTCCCTCCTCCACTCTCCAACCTTATAGAAAAAAGAGAAACAATTCAGTCTCTTAATTTTTTTATTGTTCTCTTTAGACATGGAAAGAGCAGTGGCCAAATTCTGCTTTTAGGTATACAGGTATCCAGAATATAAACTAACTGATGTCTAGATTACATTAATAATCTGCCTTCAGAATGCTGTTAGCAAACATTACAAATACCTCTGTATGTGTATACCAAAGGACAGTGCATGCCAGAGCCATGCACACTTGCCAGGAGAGAGCCTTGTTTAAGCTTTCCCCATTTTGATAATCCTTTTCTGTTGCTATTGTGTTTCTCCTGATTTATTATAATCAATCAAGTGTCAAACCAATTATATTTTGACATAATGCTGTCAATGAGAAGTGTACTTTAACTGATAAAAATATTCATTTCTTCCACAACCAGTCCTTTTTTTTTCCTCTGAAATAGTGCAAGATAAGTAGATAATGTTTTGCTACTCTTCTGTATCTACTAAAGCTCAATCCTTGCAGCACCTGAATTAGGTAGCTGAAACCTACCCAAGTACATCTTTCTGAAGAACTCCAATCACTGTATAAACTGCAGAACAGGCATACTCCAAATGGAGTTTTTCCAAGTGGAGTCCTTAACATTGTCTTTTGTGAACCATCCCCAACGCATTCTGGGCTCTTTTGGAACACAAACAATAATCAGATGCCCATAATTCATTAAGTCTTGACTTAGTTTCACAAATGCAGTTACTGTAACAATGCATACAGTCTTAATCCTTTCGCAACCAAACCACCCATCTTTGTGACAACTGAGTAGCACAGTATCCTAAGAAAGAAGCCACAACAGCTCATGAAGTGCATAAAAATTGCCAGCTGACATTTATTACAGATAGCATAGAAAATATCCTCACAGTTATTTATGTCATTAATGTGGATATGGATGCTCACTCGTTCAACATAGTCCTGAGAGACCAAGTAAGGTAAAATTAATTCAGTGTTATGGAGTGAAAGCAGTTCTTGGATTCCTCCAGATGCCTTATGAGATTGAGATAACCAGTATGAGTTTAGCCCTGCTGGCTTAGCAGCGTGGTACTGACCATAGGAAGGCATTGATCATAGTGAGGAAATCAAGATGCAGAGTTGGAGGCTCATAGAGTACTTGTTTAAGCCGGGTTGTAAAGTAGTGTTAATGGTGAATATTGTATGGAGTGATGATATGGAAATGAAATATTCTCAGGACATGTAGTGCTGGAGTGAAGACCGGGAACAGAGAAAGAAGGTTGGTAGCTCCTAAGCTGAAGAAAGATGAAAGCAAAGCAAAGGGGCTGCTACACAAGACCCTCTCATTAGGGGAAGACGACAATGAGAGAGAAAATATATAGGAGAAGGTTTCATAAGTGCAATTGAAAAAAAAAGAAGGACTCTGACACTAGCATAATCAGTTCAGAAATGAGGGAACTGCACAGTACAATTGTATCTTAAGGGGTATGTGGGCCCCAAACCAAACCAGGGAGGCATAAAAAAAGTTTGCAATGTGAATTCTCTATTGTAACTAAAAATTTATCTTTGAAATCAGAAAGAAATGTGATGCTCTTTATTCCCCAGTGATTTCAGCAGATCAGTGAAACTTTCTGTTCTTCATTAATTCTTCAAAGGTGTAGCCCTTCAACTAATCACAATCCTGGCTATTCCAGTTCTCCTCTAAAGATGGCCTTCTTATTACAGTAAGGCTGTCCAAAGATTCTCCTGAAACACATGCTCCCAACAAACCATGTACCAAAATAAGACAATGTGAAACATGAATAAAGGGGTGTTTCATTTCAGGCCCTAAATGCGGACTTTTCTGTGTTTAATCATATAAGCTGTCTCCTCAGGCACCTGTCCACTGCTCCATACTAAAGGATCTTAGAAAACACACGTAGTTTCCTGAGTGGTCCTCTGCTAACTCTGATTCATAGGTGGGAGCAGGAGAATAAAGGAAGTGGCATGCTGCTCAAGCAGCTGATAAGGGAGAAGAAAGGCTACATGGAGTGTACACTGATCCTTAGCCTATTCTCTTTTGAGGCATTTAATTAGTTGAAATTTTAGCATGGACAGACCTCAGCTCTTTCACAAAAACAGTATTAAATTTCAAGCATGATAATATAAACTGAAAAAATTTTAAGCAAATACAGGATTCTGACATAGAAATTAAAAAGTAAAAGGAGAACCAGACATGTGGTTGAACAGGAATGGAACTGAAATCTGACTTGCTTCACTTTGCACCTCTTCCCTTCACCCAAGCATCCCCCCGTTTTGTGGGCTGGATATTTATTTCTTGAATATGTAATGGTGCTTGGAATAACATCGTATGTATGTGGTAAGGTCATAAATGATGAGCCTAGGCTGCTGAAACAAGGGCTAGAGAGAACTTTACCACTGACTTCAGAAGGATTACCACTGGGCTTTCTTAGCTATTGCTTTTATTGACTGAAACCTCCCTGTTAATACTCTTGCTGGTATGGTGTAGACAAGCTCTGAGATGGCCATTTGTTTCAGCAGAATGTGTTATTAGAATCCCCTCCCTGCATTGTTTTGCCTTTGAGCTTTTACATTAGTTATTCATTTTGAGTTCCAGTTTGCCATTTTGCAGACCTCAGCTTAGGCTCTTGATTGAACACAGAGACTCAGTTTGCTGCCTGCTGTTGCATAGAGCAAACAAGAACTGCACCCAGAGGGTCAGAGTCCAGACTGCACTGGGGCACCACTGTGTTCTCTCCTGTCCGCTTTGCCTTTCTTTGGTTAATTCTTGCAATGATAATTTGAGATGGACCCTAAAATAATAGTTCTAATACTATAAAACTATGGAGTTTTTGAAGCCTGGCTCTTCATGCAATTTGCCTTTTCCCCATGGCAAGCAGTTTTATTGAATCTAATCCTCAAACATTGTATTGACCCCACTGGGAGTCATCTTATTATAAAAACTGTAAAATCTGCCCAGTGTGTTTTGTGCTGCAACTTATGTAGATGTTTCCAATAAACACCCATTTCATATTCTCCTTTTTTTTTTTCTTATCTGTATGAAGTTTGTAGCTATAAGTAAATATGAGGCACATGCATGAGTTCATGCTAGCATGGGTTGTTTTGACAAACCTCACAGTACAGGAATTCAGCTGGGATAAGTTTTTGCTGACTAAGCCATTACAATAAACCCTACCAATCTTTGTTCTCTTTGCCAGATACCTACCAGTGTTGAAAAAAACCCAACCTGTATAAATACCATAGAATACTGAAACTGAGTCAGAACTTTTTTGATGTCCCTGTCTGTATTTCCATGAATGCTAAGTTGCCAGTTTCAGAGAAGAGAAGTTGTAATAACATTTAGAAAAAAACCCAGCTCTTGGGATTTCCAGGCCTGATAGCTCTGTTAAGTGGATGTTGCCAGTTCATATCTTTGACTTATTCTGGCAGCTCCTAAGATTTTGGAGCTTCATGTAGTCCAGAATTTATATGAGAGATGTGGGAAGATATGGGAAGAGGCATTTGCATTTTGTGGAAATAAAGAGATTATTTTATTTGCTATCTAATGTTGCTCAGGATCTTAGCAGTATGTAACATAGTCAATTCATTGAATAAATGTAGTGCAAAATGCAATTTTTCATTCTTTCCAGAAGTTATCACATTGCTGCCACCCCACGTGTATCCTTTAGACTTCTGAAAACGTCTTTTGTGCCGTGCTGCATATGCTTGTGGCTCCCTACAAATAATTAGTTATAGAGCAAGGTAATTAGAGCAGGATTTCATAAACAAAGGTCTTAACCTCTATTGAAGAGACAGCTATCTAAGCTGAATGATGAAGGTTATTTAATAATGTTCCCAATAAGAAAGATTGACATTGTTCAGTGCCTTTCTTTTGGATATGCTTTTTCTTATCCTTTTTGTTTGCTTTGTGTTCATTTATGGCTTCCACAGTTAGTTGGACTGTCTTTTGAGCTATATTTTCAAGGAACTAGAATGCAAGCAGTGTTGGAAGTTTGGTTTGTGCTGTTTCTGGTTTTTTTCTGTGGTTTTTTCTGAACACTTGCTTTTGTTGTCTGTTTGAGTTTGTTTAGTTTTACTTTGTATTGCCTTTCCCTTTGCAGTCAGCCCTGCCCTCGTGGATTCCAGCAGCCTTCAAGCAAGACGTTTCAGAAGAAGACCGAGAGAAGCCAGGATGCTTTGATACTTCTTTCCTTGCCCTGACTCCTCCGTACCCGTGTTCCATCTGACACAGGAGCCTGGACTGTGGGAAGTTGGCTGCCAACTGTTGAGAGAACTTCTGGGGATGCCCTAAGCTGGTGCAATACAAAGAAGTTTTTTGAAGTCTTGATTTCACTTTCTTTTAAGTGTGTGTATAAACCCGTGTCAGACTGGAATTGATCTACAGTAGAACTGACTGAAAAACAAACAAACTGAAAAAGACAACTATTTTATTTATTTCGATATTTAAGAAAGAAGTGCTGAAGTTGCACAGTATTTTTGTTTGAAATACATTTTACTTCAAATTTTAAATGCAATTTTGTGAAGACATGAAATTTTAAAAAGCACTTACTGTAAAATAAAGACTGAATATTTACTTTAAGGAAAAACTTTTTTTAAATAATGAAAATAAAGGTCAACTTTGCTCTCTCTCTTACTTTAAAGAAGCCATTCATACATGTGCTGGGTATCTTTGTGTTTTGAAAATTGGATGTGGTAAGTGAAGATTGTTCTGGTTTATTTTCTCCTTAATAATATTATCCTGTTAGATGCTTAAAACTTACTTTGCTGTACTGTGTTAGGCACAAATCTGAACAAAAACTGTTGGAGTAGCAAAGACCAGGCTCAATAGTTGAATTTTTTTGTTACCAGATTTTGTGTCCATTTCAAAGGACTGTCTTCTCCCAGTAGGATTGATGTGTCTCTTCTGCATGGTAAAAGAGGTTTGCTCTTGAGCAACTCTGTGAAATACTTCTGATGAAAGAGGGGTTTAAGAATTGAAAACAACTCTGTTCATTTTTGTATTATTTTTTGCCTTGGTAATTCCACAGCTGATTGTGAGTTGGTGTAAGGGAAGCATCTAAATGTTAAGTGCTCCTGGCATGGATCTTGCTGCCAAGGACAATGTCATGTGTAGAAAACTTGTGTACTTCAGCCCTTTCTGAAGTGGTAGTGGACTTTGAAAAGCATACAGGTGCAACCCTGTCTGCAATAAGCAACAGGGGTTACTATGCAGGAGAAAAATATGAGTTCCCACAGCTGCAATCCTAAATTGTCCTGTGAGGCAGCAGGGAGGGATGGTCACATCCCAAATTCTGAGTCGTTGGGCATTTTCTTGGTGGAAAAGGTGTTCTCCATCCAAGCACTGGAGGGTTTTGTTGGCTGCCAGGTCTGCTCGCAGTGGATAGCACAGGTCTGTTCAGTGTCATGTATGATGCAGTCTAGCAGGGATGCAGGATACCCTTGTGTCCTAGGAGAAGAGTGTTGGACTTGGCTCTGTCTGGCACCCCTGCTACAGAGGAGAAGCAAACTGAGGGCAAACCATACCAACAATTATTGGGATTGATCCTCAGGGTATAGGCAGAAAAAAAGTAGTTTTGTTAATGTGGCTGACATTGGCTTTCAGAATGAAAAAACTATGTCTAAAAAAATGCATGCTGACTAGGTGAAGCTGACAGAAAACCTGATACTGCATTGTGTTTTCTGCACACCTAGAACTCAAACCTCTTTGAGAGGTTTCCATGTGTCAGTAGCAGCAGATGTTTTATTCTTCTCCCTTTCCCTTCTCCCACTTCTTCCCAGGTTAAAACATAAAGTCAAAAATAACCATGTAAGGTAGTCCTGCTCCAACTAAATTAAATGACAATTTGTGTCCTAATTGGGCTCTTTAGCCGGATGGGTTTGCTTTGCTCATGTTGTTGATTTCTAAACTTGCAGTGGGGAACTGCCTCAAGAGAAAAAAAAAAAGAAATAAATTTTCATTTCATCAAAATATAAGATGCACAACTCTAATGAAGATTTGAAAACTGTAGGGTCTGTGTTCAGTTTGTGTAATATTCCTTCCAAATAAAAGTTCTGCTTCCAGCATCCCTACTGTATATTCCTCTGTAAATATTACTTTCCCAAAGCAGTTCAACAAAGTCTTTTTTAGTACAAAAAATCTTCTTTTAAAAACTCGTTGTTGAGTAACATACATGTACATTTACTTTTCTAAGCTCTCCATTGTTTATAATACTCTCTTTGAAGCTTAAAATAAAACTTCTTCCTCTACTGATTTTGTTTCCCTTTTCCATTATGTAAATTATGACTTTTGTCCCTGAATTTTGTTTTGTATCTCCTAATGAACCATGACATTAACCAAGATTTATCTTAATTTTTCCCTTTTACTTTCTCTTCTCCATTCATTGGACTACAGAAAAGGGTCCTGTTGCTTGCTGTAGTGAAGGTAGGCAGGAAATAAAAAGTGCTTCTGTACAGGACTCAGTATAAGAGTGTTTTCTATCATTCAGTGATAATAGAGGATCTTCCTAAATGTGTTTGTATTTCAATAGCCTTTTTAATGAGATCAGTAGAGTTGCATTAAGATAATTTGGAGCCTAAGGTATATGATAGGTGTTTGCATAGATTTTAGTGACATTGCCTTGAGGAGTCCTGCCCCTACCTACGCTGTTTCCAATCCAGTCACTGGAGTAACTGGAAACTGTGGTTCCCTTTGGACTTCACAGTGCTGGCATGAACCTCCCCTTTCCCTTTACATGTATTAGATTAATGATGTAGCTGTATAGAATGAAAAGAGAAAGAGGAAATACTGTTTCAGGTTAGATGCTATCTTTTTAGGAAACTCTGTGTGTGACTCTTCCCTCATGTGTTATTTTTTATAAAGCTCTGTTATACAGATGGGCTCCTACCTGCCTGATTCTTAACATCTGTGTGTGACAGACTGTGTGTCTTTGTGGCAGATAATTAACTATTCTTAGTCTTTTTTTATAGCCTTTCCCTATAAATTTTTATTTTTCACAGGTGTAATTTCAATTTCCATTAGTGTTCTGTTTTTTCACTCTTTCTTTAGGCCAATACAACTTGAAAAGTTCACTGCTTTCTTTCAGACCTTATCTTTACCTGTGCAATTTACCTTTGGCCAATTCATTGGAGGAAGGAGGGGAAAAAGAAGGCAGTTCCAGCTGCTTTTGCTGTCTTCAGTCACTGTGGCTCTTTGCAACCTGTTTGGGATCTGATAGAGCAGTTTATGGACCCCTTAGTGGATCGTCCTCAGCTGTTCTGTGGCTAAAAAGGTCTTTTCTTCCTTTTCACTTGTGCACTGAGGCAGCTGAAAAGGTGGGGCAGGTGCCAGCTATCTCTGAGAAGGCAACTGTGATTGTCTCCTCAGAGTGCACACTGAGGGACAGGATTGCTGCTTTTACAGCCCCTCCTAGAAACTTCCATTTTCCTTTTGGGATTTCATCTCAGATATTCCTACAACGATCTGAGTTGCAGGCTTAGAGAACTACTTTCTCATAAGGATTTCTTGGGGGCAGGTAATCTTTTCCTACCTGAAATGAGAGGAGGGTTTGTGATGGTTCCTGGTCAGCGCTGCTGTTTCTGTTCTTCTCTAAGTTCCTCTTGAGCTTTCTGCTGTGCTGGAGAGGACAGAGAGACCTAGACAGAGGTTGGGCTGAGGGAAAAGCTGAATGCTGACAAGAGGGAGGGAGGGAGGGAGTGTCCTCAGTATGCAGAGTGAAGAATGAGACATTTCTGCTAAGGTAGCCAGGAGTGAATGTGTATGTTGAAATTGGCCTTTATGGATGTCTGTCAACGCCTTGTTTAGATGAATGGGATCCTTCCCACTGGAGCAGAGCTGTTGTTACAGGCTGTCAGACTCCAAGGAATGTCTCTACGTAAGTCTTATTATGTTGAATATTTTTGTGCCTTTTTTTTTTTCTTTTCTTTCTTCTTTCTATTTTTTTAAGCCACAGGCCTGAATTTAGAAATGCTTAAGAAAAAATTTAGTTTTGCAGAAATTATCTGAACAGATAAGCCCTTGAAAAGATTTATGGTGACATAAATAGATCTTATTTTCCTGTTCAGAGAATGGCTCTTGCCAGTGAGAGTGAGAGAGGGCAGCAGGAGGGACTAAAAGTGTCTTTCAGCACTGCAGCAGTTAATGGGAGCCCCCAAAGCTGTGTTTCCCTGGACTGAGACTGAGCTGAAGGCTAGCAAGTCTGAGAGCTGGAATCCTGTTTTCTTTGGGTGGAGTGAAAACAGCATCAGCTGATTTGCTTTGGCCTGAACTAGGATATTGCACTGGTTTAACATTTATTCCAAATTTTTGCCTGCAATCAGAAAAATAATCTGATTAAATTTGCATCTTGGATCTGTGAGCCCTACTTGTACTTAAATCTGTCAGCCTACAGATGATAGAAAAACCCCATAACACTTTATCTCTAAACCCAAGCTTTTAATTCTCATTAGCAATGACATAGACTTCTCTGTACCCCATCCCATCCCTGGTGCTGAAGATGGATGAGTAAGACCTCAACTACATAAGGCATAGCAGAGCACATAAGCAATGACTACTTAGCTTTGGCTGGGTGTGTCCAAATTGTGGCTTGATGTTTTTAAGACCTCCATTATCCCTTGGAAATTATTATAAAAAGATTGTCTTTTGTTTGCTGCACTAAAGCTGGACATTTGCCACAGTTAAGCCCTAACTTTGATTTTAATGACATAATATGAGAGCTGTCCATCTGTGGCACCTCACCAGTATATTTTTGAAGACCTAACTACATTTCCTGGTGTTTCAACAAATGCTTTTGCAGTGTGTGTTAGAAACTTTTACTATCGCATCTGTTAGTTCATGATGTTTTGTCTTTGCAGCCTGTAATTATTCATGATTCCATGGTGGGTGAACCATGGTGGGGGAAGGATGGCATTTACCTTCAGGAAAGCACAAATTTCTGGAGCACGGTGTTGTGGCTAATATTGCCATCCATAGTTAAAAACAGGTTTGCTTAATGCTGCCTAAGCCAGCTGTGGTAACTTTGGATGATCTACAAGCCAACTATGGCACTGCTAAGGAAAAGGCAACATGCTTTGAACACTGAAGCTGGGCAGTGGGCTGAAGCTCTTGGAACTTCTGCTGCCTGCCTGAGAGAGCTTGCAGAGGGGTACTTCTTTTTTGGCAACTCAGCTGATGGGTGGTACCTCTTGAGTAGGAACAGACACAGCCTCCCTTCAATGTCTTAACACTGAGTGGTTTGGGGTTTTTTGGAGTGGGGTTTAATTTCTCAGTGCTGCTCATCTTCCATAACCAGTTCTCAGTAAAACCTAGTTTATATCTAGGTTTGCATAAGTGGTAAGGGTAGTTTTTTACTTGGACTGAAGCCACTTCTCATTACATATCTTCAGTCTTAGCTGTTAAGTATCCTTGTGTCAGTGACTTCATTGTGGACTGCAGGAAGTGAATGAAGATGACCAAATTTTTCGATACAGCCTCCTTTTTTGAAACAGAATAGAGATTTTAAGTAATGCTGGAGATAGGTTTGTCAAGCATTGCTGCAGACTTAGCTTGCTATTTTGAATTTCTTTCAGTAGCCAACAGCCATTAAATTCTTCATATGATGATTTCAGGAATCAGTATTGAGGCCAACTCCCCAAGGTGAGAGGAAGTCATTAGATGGGAAACAGTGGAAAGCTGTCCTGTCACTAAACGGGTACTTTTATTTTAGTGTCAACCCGTGTGACATAGCTTTCAAATTCATCTAGCACTTTGTGCAGTGGGGTTTGCATGGAATGGTTTTAAGTCTGTGTTTGAGACAGGGGAAAACTAATTTTCCCCTGCTGGTACAAATCAGAGTTGCTTCACATCAGTGCTCTGCTGGGAGTGGCTTAAATACGTTAAACAACACAAAAGTCTTTCCAGCCCTTTCCCCAGGCTCAACAACTTGTTTTACAGTCCAATGAATTCTGGGTCAGAAGGCTCATCCATTGCTGGAATATCTGGACTTTGGCTTCTTGAATATCAGGTTCCAGGTCTTCTCAGATCTTTCTATATTGACTGTGTCTCTGAATGTGTCCATCAGCCTAAGGGCTCAGGATAGTTTTTAACTGTCCACAAACTCTCTAGGTTGAATTTGCTGTTGTACTGTTCAAGCATGCAGATGGTTCAGAACAAAGCATTTCTTCATCTGGAGAAAAGGACCTTCCCTGGCTTAGGGGACTTCATTTCCCTTGCAGCCTCTTCATTAACTAGCTCTCCAAGACCCTTTCCTCACTTCCATTAAGGGTGAGATTTTACAAGTACTTAGTGAGCTGGAAGAACAAGATCAATGTCCTAAGGACATCCACAGCCATTATATTTCTCTGTGACTGTTTACATATTTACCGGTCTGGAATTATGCAAAGAAGAATTAGCCCCCTTTAGGTCCAGGGCAGCTATCACTAAGAATTGCCAGACATCTTGTAGGTGGTGGGATCTCACCTAACAGAGAACATTGCAGGTGATGAACACCCTCAACAGCTGTTGAAAGTGAAAGGACTTGGGGTACTCAAAGCCTGGTCAGATCAATCTATAGAGGAGTATTTCCCAGCCTCCTGGACATTAACAGAACCACTGAGCAACAGTCCTGCTGGCCAATGGAGCAGCCAGCTAAAAGCACAGTCAGAAGTGTCACAGATTGTTGTAGTACTGTGGAAGGTCATTTTCTGGAATTAAACACAATAATATTCTACTTTTGTATAGGCTTTATTAAATTATTCCTTTGGTGCTGAAAAATAGCAAGACTAGTGCACTGTTTAATGAGGGACATTAGTGTCCCCTGCCATGGAACTAGCTAATTTCTTGTTTAATCTGATGAGGTATTTAGCAGCTATGAGTTATTGATTGTGTAGGTTAAAGCAGCACCACTCACTTGTTACAGGTTAAGGAGTGGCCAGGACTTTGACTTGACTAATCCGTGGTGGAAGGTCTGGTGAGGTCCAAGAAAAGAGATCACGGATTTTAATCAGGTGGTCTTCCACTGGAAAAAAAATCCTACTGTTTTAATCTCTGGCAGCATTTTGTTGGACGTTTACTCAAAAAACCATTGAAATAACTGAACTGAAAAATACCATGGTGAAGACAAAAGATTTTGGTTTGGTTCAAAACGAAATACAATCTCTCTTTCTCAATGAAATGACCCTTTCCCACTGCCAGCTGTGCACAGGCTTGAATGAAACATTTCATTTGTGACTATTTTTTCTCTTTCTTTAAAACAATTCCCTTGAGTTCACTTTTGAAGCAAGGTACTGCTCCAAAATGAAAGTCCAACTTCTTGTTTGTGAGACACTGGTACAAAATGTCTCAACCTTTCTGAAAATCAGTTTTTCTCCCTGCCACCTCTTAATCCTTTCTTCCCTTCCACTTACTTTTGACTGAAACTACTTTGTTCAAATTCACTCCTTCACTCAGATGTTTAGATCACCTTGAAACTGCATTTTCAGAGAGTAAACAAAGACATTTCACTCCCTCCTACCATGCTCATACTGATGATCTTGAGCATGTGGTTATAGCTCTTACTTCCCTCTAGATATTGATGTTGCTGGGAGTTAGGTGGGGAAGTGAAAACTGGCTGTCTTGTTGATGAAATCTCTATTGACACTTAAAAATTCCCAACCAAACAGGGACTTTAACTGACAGAAGGGAAAAAAATCAGTGTTTTCCATCTTCTGGCACTGCATTACAAACAATGGAGAGTGTGCATGGGGATCACTGCCTGTTTGGCAGCTGAAAGTGTTTCTTTAACTCAACAAGGGACTGAAGCAACTTGCTCCAAATTGGTCTTGTTTGTGTTGAGGGAGGCAGTTCTACTTATGTCTGAATATACAGTCATGTTAACATCAGTGTAATTTATGCTTCTGTGAGAAAGACAGACCTCTTGCATTTTCAGCATGTTCCCATTGATTAGCAGTCATTTACCTGTCATATGCTGAGTATCTTTACCTAGATGGTATGTGGTTACCTCATGTAAGAGCAGTGAGGTCACTGTCTATGCAATGGCACGGTGTCTTCTGCATATTTAAGTTTCTTTAATATTAAAATGATGATATTTTAATAATTTCTCTGGAGTTTGCCATTTGATTTGAAATTTCTCAAACCCTGCTGGCAGAGAATCACTCTAGAGTCATTCCTTAATCTTTCTAGAAAGTTAGTCCAGAGATCAGTGATACTCTCTTCTTTTCCCCTTTCCTTTCCCCAAATTAATCAGCTTACCCTGTTTCCAAGTGACAGTTGTGTTTATGAGATGTCTGTTCCATGACTCATGGGTGAAGTCACCTCTGAAGTCCTTCCCACAGTCCCTGATGCTTGAGGAGGAGCACAGTGGTGCGGTGGGGTGGTCTTGATGCTCTCTGAGCTGTCTGGGTGAGCATGGCCTGTTTTTAGTGAAGAGATGTCCATGTCATGACATGTCACCTTCATCGCGCTCTCCCGCATAATCCCAGCAGAGAAGCCCCTGTTGGAGCGCTCTGGGGAAATGATGTGTCCCATCCACTGCTGCCACCGGCTCAGGTTAGACACCCTTTCCCGGGTCAGTGTGAAAACTCTGGAACCTTTTCAAGTGCTGCCTTGGTGTCGTGGGCGGCGCTGGGCATCCCTGCAGGTGTGCTGCCATCTGTGGCTGTGATAGCAGGGCAGTTTAACAGCAGAGAAGGACTTGGAAAGGAGCAGGTATTTGGACAGCAAATGTAGGTTCAAGCAGGTAGCAGAGTCCTTGTTCATGTTAAAGGGAGGGGAGGAGGGGCAGCGCTGATGTCTTGTTTTATGGGGAGGTTTAACAAAGGCACTGTGCTCGTGGAAGGCTATTCAGGCTGCCATTTCCCTAGCATTTTAAATACCACCCCACTCCTCTCATTATAGCTGGGGATTTTGGCTCTCCCAGGGGGGAGGAGATGTTCTAAATGGGCTGCCAGGGAGGTGGATTTAATGCACTAGGAAGAGCTGGTTTCACCAAGTTAAAAAGCAAAACAAAACCAAATCCTCCATTCCTATTTTTAGTGTTTATGACCAAGTATTTTTGCTTGGTTGCTCATTTTGAAAGGGTTTAGTGAGCCTGCCAGTGGATTGAAAGCTCTCTGGTGTGTGAGCTGGCCTGGCTGGGGAGCCTGCAGTGCATAGCGACGAGGTCGGAGCTGTGCCGGAGGTTTTTTTCCACTGCAGTTTGTTGAAGGGTAACGAAAATGTCCCCAGAGCAGAGGGGATGTTGGCCTTCCAGGTTGTGATGATTCATCTTGCCTGGATAAGCAGTCTTTTTCCCATTCCTGCATTTTCTTCTCCATCTACCTCACCCCTGCTTCACGGTGCCACCAAACGCAAAGCCAGCCCCTCTCCAGGCGGGGGTTTTGCTGGGGGTCTCCGGCAGCAGCCCCGGTGAGCTGCATTAGCATTCAGTGCCTGTCCTCCTGGCCAGTTCATGTTCTATAAATGGGTTTATTCTCGTTATTAGGAGCGATGTCCCTGGCATATGGAGTCCGTGCGGTGCCTGCAGGCAGGTTTCCTTCCTGTTGGTGTTGGTAAGCAGCCCAAGTGCCTCCTGGCAATTAGCAGATCGTTACCCATAATGCAGCAGCAGCGATGCAGCCTGGTGGTTTTTCTGGAGGTCACTCTGACCTAATTCACCCCCAGGAATTGTACAGCGCTGGCATGACTTACCAGTGCATTAACAAGCTGATGCTTCAGTACAAGGTTATTTGAGTGCTTCCACATTATTTTTCTTAGGCAAGAAATAACCATGTTGTCTAGCGGCCAACAGTGGTTAATAGGGGCCAGTCTGGGAGAAGAGGGAGCCGAGTGCTGTCTGGCTTTAAGATGAGACATTGGGACATGTGGCATCTCCTTTGGCTTTAAGGCTGGGCACTGTTTCTGATCCCCCAGGCTGCAAATGCTCAGGGCTCAGTTTGCCACCTCAGTTCTGCGTTGTCACAGCATGTTTGCAATGGAAAAAGCAGCATGTGTCAGGTGTGCCTGAGTCTCCATGGCTCGGCCTCAGAGGGGAAGACAGAGGGACAGGCCTGTGCCCCGGATCAGCCCCAGCCCAAACGCCTGGGAGATATGAAATGCAGGCAGTTTTGGAAGGGCAGGTGTGCCTGGCTGGAGGGGAACACCCACGCAGCAGCAGAAACCCTGGCAGGGCACATCTCCCTCTGGCAAACCTGAACACAGAGCAGAGCTGTAGCATCACCAGCCCAAATCAGGGTGTTCTCCCAGGGCAGTGATTTGTGTGCACCAAAGTTAATTGTTGGCAGTTTTTAGAGACTTTTAAAATCTCTAATTTATTTCTTTTCATTTCTCCCTGCTAAGATATGTATGGCTGGATTGTGCATGCTGAGAAAGGGGCGTACTCAGGGAGAGGCACACGCAAACCTATTGCAGTAAAACTGTTTTAAAGCATTTCTCAAGTAGTTTTCCTGTAAGATATGGGGCACCTGCTACCACGGGAATGGGATGTGGGGAGTGATTTGACTGACAAACCATTAGGAAAGCCAGAGTAACTCACTCCTGGCTTGTCCCTTTGCATGCTCCAGAGGTCACCCCTGAATTCTATCCAGCTCCTCCTGCCACCCTGTGCCTGACAGACTTACACTGCCTCGTCCACAACTGATCTCTGTGGGTGCCTGTGGGTCTGTGCACACATATTTGGGGGTCTGTGCATACACATCTGTGCATACTTCATTTTGTTTATGCACATGAGTGGCCTGAGCTGAGCTTTGCTCTTCATATACCCTCTGTAACCCAGGCTCCTGATGTAACCCTGATCCCAGCTGATGCTCTTTATGTTAAAAAGGTTTCAGAGAAAATTATGCAGCATTGTAGAGTCAGAGCTGTGTGTGAGTAGAGCTGGTGGGTGGACTTTCCTCAGGCAATGAAATTTTCTGCAGAGTGCCTGGAGATGAGGGGTGTTTTGGCAGGAGCTCACTCCTTTGCTCCCCGTGCCCTTTGGTGTTTGCATGGCCAAAGGAACAGCAGGGCAGTGCAGGAGAGTGAGCTGCAGGTGCCACCTGCCACACACCACCATTTTATAACTTCCCCAAGATCCCTGGCATTGGTTGCTTTCAAACACAGGTCTGTCCTGCTTTCAGTCTCATTGGCTCCAATTACACCTGCCAAACTGCAGCTGGGACTGAACCACTAGCATTTGCACAGGGATTTCGTTTGTCCCTTGGGTAAACAATTAAAGTGGACTCTTTGTACCAGTGCCAAATATTTGAGCAATTGCTTGTAATTTATATAACTTCTTTCACTGGAACTGGCAGTACTGAGAAGCAAATCACCACCCCCAGAGTGCAGCTGGCCACCAGTCCTGGTGCTAATGCAGCAGAGTGCCCCTTCTCTTTTTGTGGGCTCAGTTTATGCTCTGTCCATGCTGGCCAGAACAACTATAGGGCCAGGAAATGAAATAATAGGAACTATAACCTCTTCTACAGCTGAGTGGTTTCAGAGATCCATCAATTATTAAAAGCATTAATTCTTCCACAATAACTGGCACGTTGTGGCATATTAGAATAGAGGAGAGTTGGTCTCTGACCAAATCAGACCGACCAGACTATTCAGTGAAACCACTGAGTCCTCTTGGACTCCTGTAGCAGAGTTGGCAGTGCTGGCACACACTGGGAGAAACAGTCAGGACACAGAAATTCACAGTGGTGATATTTCCTCTCCTGTCTGATAATAATAAACCCCAGTGTGGTGCCTGTGAGACTTTCTTTTGTTTGTATGTTTTCCTTAAGAAGCTGGATTCAGCAGGGCCCTGTGCTGAAGGGGGTCAGACAAGAGCTCTTCACCTGCAGCCTCCAACACCTACCCCTGTCCTGGCTGCCAGAAAAGCTCTTCTGTTTTTCTGTAATGAAATACTCCTGCTTCTCCATTTCACAGAGATGGTGTGGCAGGTGGTGCCTTGGATCCTCACCCCACAAACACTTTTGAAGGCTTCTGCTCATGAGTACCTCCATTTCAGCAGGCAGGCATTTGTCTCTCCACTGTAACACCTTCACATTGCAAGATGGGCAGGGCCAGGAAAATGCTCCCCAACCTCATGCCTTAGGAATGTTTGGTCTTTTTCTGAAAGCAACAGCTTCTTGAGCCCTGGGATTCTGGCAGAGGCAAGCCCTTCAGTGTGCTTGGACAGTCTGAGTTTTTAAGGGCCCTCTCTAATCTGTCTGTTGTTGACACTGCATATCTGTAAGCATGCCTTCTGAGACAGATAAATGAGGGGTACATTTTAAAATCATAACCATAAAATCATACCACTTATTAGAATTACCAGTTTCCCTTCTTTTGTACAGGTAATGGTAATAATTCTGTCTAATGAAGGCAGTGGCCACAACAAACCTTATTCAATCTTAGCAGGAGGCAATTACACATTTTCTTTGCATGTAAGCTTCCATTATTGGTATGGGGCTCCTGTGACATCGGTCATTATATCTGTAATATGTATTTATAGTTGTTTAAAGACCTGAAAGTTTATGGAATAAATTCTGATGCAATATAGCCAGGAGGCCTGTGAGTTTTCATCATGCTATTGATTAAAAAGCCCACCACTACACTGTGAAGATAATGGAAAGAATTGGAAACTGGGTAAAAATTCCTTTTACTCTGTATAAATAATTTCACATTTGTTTTTAAAAAAGAGTATTTGCTTATTTTCTTTTTCCTCAAGATAATCTCTGCCTTTGTTTGAAAAAGGTTATTGATTGGATTGTTAACTTAAATAGTCTGTGGCGGGTGTGACAGAGCACATGGCTGCAATTAATCTTGCAATGCAGAATCCATTATTGAAAAAGCACTAATGAGCCGTTCCAAGGCCTTCAGTGGTCACAGAGCGCCTGGAAGCAGCAGATTGCTCCTGCCCTTTAATGTCAGCTTTGGTCTTTAGTGTTACACAGCCAGTGTAAGCAGAACAGATTTTTAGATTTTTTTTTTAGGGTATTTATGTTAAAATTATCTTTCCCATCAGCCTACAATTGCACCAGGTGCAGGATACAAGAAATGGTCTCTGAATGTGCTCACCTCCACACTCCTCTGACCAGGTGTCTGGTGGACATAGTGTACAATTAAAGCCATGTGAAACACTGATGTCACTACAAAATATGGCCTCAGCCTCAGAGTTCAGATCCAGAGGAGAGTTTTGACAAAGAAGAGGGAACTTTCAAACCTGATCTACACTTTAAAATATTGTTTCAAGACAAGGGGATGAGCTGTTGAAAGCCTCATTGCAAGTTTTATTGTCTCTGTCTGTTGTTTATAGCTATTTCAGCATAGCAAAAGTTTAGGTAGAGAATAGTTATGGTGGATTAGAAACCGTCAGTGTTAACATATTGCCTTCTCCTTCAACAGAACTGCTCCCAGGGTGTATTTTAGAGGTCTGTCTATTGACTTTGGTGACACCATAAATATGTGTTACTTCCTTCCCCTATTAGATCTGCAGAGCTGATACAGACTTGTGAAGTGATCCAGGGTTTCCCAGGATGGAGCCACCACCTGAATTATTAACTGAGTTTCAGCTGCAGACTCTGCTGCACACCTTAGCCACAGCAAATGCTGTTCATCACACAGTTAGGTGAAATAAGGCTGTTTCTTCATCTTAAACACATAGCAAGGAGACTTTCAGCTCTCTGGCTTGTGTGCTACTGCAGTGTCCATAACTTGAATCACATTTTGGACTGCTCTGTGTGTAAAAGAAGATTGTGCCCTGAACTAGCGTTTTTGTTCTTTTAGGAAAAAAAGGGAATTTGAATCTACCTGTAGTAGCTTGTCACATGCAGCTACAGGGCTTTGTGTTCAGGTATTCTGACACAGAGGAATGCTAAGAAGTTCTGTGATATGGAGGAGGGATGGTGTTCACTAACACTGCCTCAGGAAGTCTTGGAGGTGGGAATTTTCTCATAACATGTAAAACACTAGGTTTGGAACAGAAGTATCAGGAAAAGAAAGAGACTGTGAAGAAGGAGAAAGCAGGGAGGAGAGGAAAAAGAATTTTAATATTTTGAGTATCTAGTGGCATGCTTCCCATATAGTACAGTGCCTCATCATGCTGAAAGCATAAGTAAAAATAGTCTTTCCAATGACATTAAGTTGGGGTCATGGTACCACAAGGAATGTTGCTTAATGTGAAAGAGCATCCGACTTAGAGGCTGAAGAAAGACATTCTTTATGCTTTCACATGGCAGAAGCCCTGGGCTAACAGAGAGCAACCTGCAGCTATGCAGACTCTACTCTTGTAGTCACAGTACTTGGGGAGAGCCTAATTGAGTGAATGAATTGGTATGTTCTTGCAAAATATTTCTACATTGCCACTAAAAAGAAGCCACTGTGGCCCTCACTCTAATACTGTTTTGTCCAAGGAATCCTCAGCCCAAAAGAGACCATTTCTTTTAGGCTTGTGGTAGGTGTGGTTCTTAAGAAGTGCTCTGCAATATAGGTAGGATGTATCACTTCAAGGATGAGGCACCACTGATGTGAGATGCCTCACAGGAGACCTGCAGAGGTGTTTTTGAGGCAAGTGAGGAACAAAACAGTCAAGACTGATAAATGGAAGAGAGCAGGGATGGCTGTGAAGGGACAGAGATAAAGTAGTGAACAGGACCTGACCCTCATGTTGTATCAGAAAGGGAGGGTCTCCAGCTGGAGTCTCTGCAATGAGCAATGTGTGTACACAGGCAAGTGAGCATGTGAAGATGTGCATGCATTTAGCTGGCATTTATTTCTGTAAGTTTGATTCCATTCTTTCTGTTTCTTTTCAAATGTGGCTGAAGCTATTTAACTCTCTGATTAATTCACCTCTCTCTGTGAGTTGTTTTCTGTGATATATTCCAGCACTGTACAACATTTCTGGAAGCAACTCTCCCCTGTTGGGATGAATTCCTCCCCGATGTGTAGTGTGGCACATTTGTTCTATTTACTAGTGTTGGAATAGGGTTTGCATTCACTGTAAATCATATCTGGAGGAACATTTTAGTGTCATGTCAGGTTCTGCTAGTTTGGTAGTATCAGAAAGTATATGTGGTCCTCTCAGCAAGAAAAGGTATCTTATCACATCTCCTTTTGCTTAGTTGCAGTTTCAAGGTCCCCAGAACTTTAGTTGGTCCACTGTAAATCTCAGTAAAATCTGTCACTTGTTTTGTGCTGACATTTCAAGGGCTCCAAAACCCTGTGATCTTCTTAGCCCATCTGAGCTCATCAGTACTGTCAAGATATTTCTTTATTCAAAGGCTTTAGAGTGATATGAGCAATTTCATTGATCCCTCCTCTAAATATCTCCTTTATTTTCTATTCAATTTCTTTAGTAATTATGCATACACATTTCTTTGCTGGACAGGCTTAGTTGTTGTATCACAACCATGCAGATATAACTGGAGAACAAAAATTCTTATTACAGCATTTGGTGGTATCATGGACACATAAAAGAAATACATTCGCTACAGCATTATTTCCTTATCCAGCAATTATCAGCAACTGTTTGCTTCACTAGCTGGAAAATACAGAAACTTTTTTGTATGGTGGTGATGGGTGCTGTGAGGACACAGCAAAATATTCCTGATAGGTCTGGTACTGAAGATGACACATCTGTGCCCACATCTACCATAGACATGCCTTTTTCTCTTTTGGAGAAACAGCCTTTCTTTCTCCACTCTTAAAAAGGCACTTAGGCTGGTGGAAGTGGAAAAGATTTTTTCCAGTCCATTGGTTGTAGTCTAAGGACAGCAGATTGTGTAGAGGTGAAAAACCCCACACAATTTATGGTGCCAGTTTCTAGAAGAAGCAGGTGGCAGTGCTAGATGTGCATACCTGTGTTCCTACTTTTTCTACAGATGAGCAGCTGACTCTCCCTGCCCTGATTATGCACAGTGTTAATGTTTAAGTGTGTCAGAGAGGGATTCTAAATATGGGGCTTTCCAAGAAGGCAGGCAGGAGCTTATTGCAGGTGACTTAGGCAATGTCTCAGCCAGGTAGGGGTGGTTTGGGAGTACAGTACTTTATTTCAGCGGTATTTGTCTTGTTTTGTTTTGCAGAAGGAACACTGATCCTACCTTGGTTTGTTTGTTTGTTTGTATTTTCCCCTCCAGAAAGCCCATTGCTGACCCTGCTACTGTGATACCGCTGTTTTGCAAAGCTGAAGTCGACACGCATGTAGGGGTGGGGGTTGTAACTGGCAATTTGTCCTTCCCGATTAGATGTGACTGTTCTGCTAGCTTTCCCTTCTTTATTCCTTTAATTTAGCTCATTGTGGGAGTTGGCTTGGGTTTTTTTTTTTTCCTTTCGGTTTCCTGTTTTGATCCTGGAAGGTTAGCTGTGCAATTTGGTTTCTTCTGTGCCAACCAACTTTAGTGGCAGAGCTCTTAAAAAAAAATTAAAAGCTGTATCCTTCCATCCTGTCTTGCGTCTTCTCTGTACACTACTGCTTCCATTTAAGCAAAGTTTACAGAATTGCTCCACCCATTTGGACACCAGGAAGGGAAGCTGTGAAATGGAGAATAACCTCATTTCCACCAGGTCCTTCGTTCCGGTCGAAACAACGCTAATTGAAACTGTAGTCCAATTTCTATTAAGACGGATGGTCTCTCTCTGAAATTTGGTTTGTTTCTGATTTCATCCTTTTTCTTGTTTTCTTTAAAAAAAACAAACAAACCCCACAAAAACCAACTCAAAGCCAAACCATTTTTAAGAGCTCTGAAAAAAACTGCTTTGCCAATGGGGAATGGGTGGAGATGACTCTGATTTTCTCTTGTGCCCGGCAGCGAAAGGGTTAATGCCTGCTTTCCTCTTTGGTATCTGTTAGTTGCAGCCCATGTTGTGATCAGTCCATGTCCATGTGTGTTTTGTTCCCAAATTTAATACTGGTTAATTAACGAGCAGTAAGTGAGCCTTAACAATGACCGTTATTTCTGATCTTCCTCAGGACACCCGACCTGCCTGCAGTTCACCACAAACATGACTGAGGCTGTTAAAACCTATCAGTGGCAATGCATTGAGTGCAAATCCTGCAGCCTTTGTGGGACCTCAGAGAACGATGTGAGTCCATTTACCTTTTCATGCACATAAGCATCTCTGCAAGCTGTTGCCCTGCCCATCCTTGAGAAGCTTGTGGCATTGGTGTGGGCCCTTGTTTTACTGCTGCTTCCATGCATCTCAAGGAAGAGCCACCCCTGAGAGCTTCTCCCCAGTGTCCTCATTCAGCCACTGGTCTCTGCTGAAATTACTATGGGTACCATGTAGGGCCACTTAAGATGCTGATACTTGTGGTTTGTGTACTTATTCAATAGAAATTAGCTGGGGGCCATGAATTCCTGTTGCAGAGAGCTGCAAGAGAGTAGTATTTTCAGAATGGTAGTCAGAAGTATATGTGAATAAATGATAACCCAAGAGAGGCAAGTATGCTCCTCCTGTCCCTGATTTGCTTTACTTTCTTGGCATGATTTTTTAAACTTAATTACAAGACTTGGAAAACATGCAACCATTTGAACTGGGATGGCTAGGCCTCACCTAATCACCAACTCCAGTGATTCCAGAGCCTGCAGCTGAGCAATGTCCTCCCTGTGGGGTTTGCAGTTAAAATCTGATGCTAAGGGTCCTTGGTGGCCTGTGAGAACCTTGGAAAATTGACAGTGGCTGGAGAACTTTGGAGGTTATTAGCTAACTCTATATTCCCTACAGCAGAATAAATTTGAAGCCTGAGATTTTGTTTTTGCTTTAGCATAAAAGAAAAAATCTGAACCCAGGGAGCTGTTCTGCCTTAGGAATCACAGGATACTTCAGAGCAGCTTTTTTCACCCCAAATATATGAAAGAGCTGCAGACCACCTGGTGGGGTCATGTAATTTCCATCTGTTTCACAAAAAATTTACTCAGCTGAGTTTTGGAAAACTAAGTCAAAGGTTTCCTCTGCAGGAATGAGATCAGCACATGGTGACACGGGAGCCCAGCAAAGCCTGTCTCTTCTCTCAGTACTGCATATCCCCGGCATAACAGCTTTTACTCCTGCATCATGAGGCCATCTTGGACAGGAACCCCTCCACTTCTCATAGTGATTTTCTAGTTAGAAACTGAACTGTCTTTGTGCTGAGAGAGGCTTTCTGCAGCCTCTCAGGAATATGGTGGCTAATCATGGATGAACAAATGTGCTTGTAGCCTTTACATTCCCGGTAGTCTCTTAGTCTCTGTTGTTGCAGCTCTGCATTCCCAGCTGAGCACTGCTGGTTACCCTACTTATGTTTTCATCTTGGCAAGAGACTAATTTACATCATTTTCTGTCTTCTCCTCTCCTTCTCTCCCTGTTTCCCTACTGTCTCTCCAACAACCCTGCCTCAGGACCAGCTGCTCTTCTGTGATGACTGTGACCGTGGCTATCACATGTATTGCTTGAATCCACCAGTCTTTGAGCCCCCGGAAGGTAAACATATGACTGCAGTCTGCTTTGAAAATCACAAAAAAGTCTCTGTGGAGAAGGGAAAAATTTCAGAAAGGTGTTCAGAACCATGCAGGGTTAAGGAAACAGTAGCAAAGTAAAGGGAGGTAGCACTGGAAAGAAACAAAATTAAAACATGTGAAGGGCTAGTGTGATCTTTGGTATCCTATGCAATCTTGCCTGGTCTCCTCCTCTTCCAGGATGTGGCTCTTTTGTAGGTCATGTGTACCTTTGGATGTTCCACATGTCATTGGTCACCTCAATTTAGTCAACTGAATTGAGCATCAACTGAATCAACTGAAGGACTTCCTAAGAAGTCAAAGTCCCAGAGAGAAAGCCCCAGGAGATCCTCTCTGGAACATCTGAGAGCCTGTTGTCAGGAGACTGAATTAAAGGGAATTACCTTCCTTGCTCTATGATATGTTCCTGTCTTGGCAGGGTGAGGGTTTTGTGGTCTGCATTACATTTGGTATGTAGTTATGAACCTCTGCAGGGAGTTCAATCTGACTGTACTACGACTGGTTGGAGTTTGTCAGTTGGCTGTGGGGCAGAGGAACCAGTCTCTTATTATTAGAGGTTCTCTGACCAAAATCCTCAGAGAGCAGTAGAATTGGAGGAGACATGTGAGTGGAAGTGATTGTGGTTTACATGAGGGGCAGGACAAGAATAACTACAAATCAATCATGCATTCGGGAGGTAATGTTTGTAACTTTGGTAAAAAGGAAGCTAAATCAGGAGAGGAAAATTTTGAAATGCAGCTAATTATCAGCTAAATGTTTCTGTTCCACTGGTATTGAAAGTGTGGAAATATAAAACACCTCATTGCAATGCACACCCCAGCAGCATTGTAGCTCATGTAGAAAGTCTATGGACACAAAAGCAAGGGGAGCAGAGGCTGCTTCAGAAAAGTACAGGCAATTCCAATATTAGGAATATCTGATATCCTATTCAAGCCAATCTTGACATAAACTCTGTGTGCCTGGATTTTATGTCATTCCTATAAGAAGGATTTCTTCATTTGCAGGGAGCTGGAGTTGTCATTTGTGCCAGGAGCTGCTCAGAGAGAGAGCATCAGCTTTTGGCTACCAGGCCTGAGGAGCTCCAGCAGTCAAGAAACACCTTGCTCCTGGTGTTGCCATACCAGCACACAATTCCCATCCAGAACACAAAGACACAACCCACATCCAAATGAACGGACACTCAAGTACAGGAAGAGGTATCTGTGGTATTCACTGTCACTAAGGCCAGACCTCCTGGGCTCTGCTAGGACTGTGTACTTTCCCAATGCTCCGGATGGAATCTCTTCACTGCTATGCATGGTTGTCGCTTGCCATTAACAGGCTCACATGCATTATGGAAGGAGGAGGGTTGTTGTACTGACATGGAGAAGTCAATTTTGTGTGGCCTTGTGCTTTCTGTTTACTCTTTTTTTAAAATGAAAAAGTAGTAAGATATTTCCCAAGGAATTATTGGTGAGTACTTCAGCTGGGAGCAGCACCAGGTGTTTTTCTTCACAGGCTTGACTGGAAATCTCTTTACTGCAACAAGTAGTAAGATGCATGGGTGCTTAAGAGGGGTGCTCTGAGAGTTGCATTTAGTTCAATAGTTCCCAGTTCATGAACAGCACATTGTCACCGAGAGAAGCACTGATCAAAACTTTTTTGGGGTGACATTTTCTCCATTGAATCAAATGCCCTGATTTGGCAGATCATTAGGAATCTGTTTTAAGTGTATCTGAAGGAAGAGCAGTACTGGTATGTGCACACTCAGATGCTTAGAAATGCCTACTGCCTTTGGTATTTCAGGATGTTCAGGCATACTGTCCCACTGCAATGCCAGCAATACCATCCAGACACATAATTTCTCTGTTCAGAAAACCGAGTGAAAACTCTCATGTATGCAACTGTCTTTCTGTTTAGCTCAGAAAACTGAATGAAAGAAAAATTGTCACCTTAAGCTGATCATAGTAAAAATTGTCAGTTTTCTGAGCAATCTAACATAAATTGCAAAAAGGAACAATTTCGGCTTAAGGTCAAATGAAGCACTTTGATTAATTTTTTGAAATTTCTAAACTAAAATGTTCTGCAACTGAAAGCTGCATTTTCTGGGCGTTGCCTAATCTGGGCTTTCAGCATTTCCAAAGTGTTACTGTTTTTTGTCAAAGTAATTATCAAGATCTAACTGAATTTCCAAATCATTTCCCCCCAAATTCTCTACAGCTGCATTTTTGGCCAATGACATAATTTGTCTTAAAATCTTCCCCAGCTCTATAGAAAAGAATAATTTGCTGAACCTAATATGAAAAGCAGAATTTTCAAAATTATTAAAAATTTTAAATAGAAATGGTTCTACTTTATTTAAACAAAGCTTTACATGTGAAATGAAGAAATACTAAGAGAGAACGTCCATTGAAAAAAATTATTGCAGTTGAATCTCTGAATAATTTAAGACATTACTAGGAGAATAAGTACATCAAATATTTTCCACAAAATACATCTTTAAGGTTAAAAACCTACCACTCCCTGAACTGCCAAGTATCCCAGAATAACCATTTTTGGGGGTATGATGTATATCACTTTCTATGCATAGATTTAAGTGGGTTTATAATATAAATTTATAAGAGTCCCAAGCAGCATGTGACTCATGTTGCTGGTACAAGTAGGGAAGGATACTGAAGATTATATTTGGCATGTTTATATTGGTTGAAACTCTTCTGCAAAATTATATGTCCCTGAACACTTGAAAGACATTGTGAAACAATATTGGTGAGCTATTTTTTCTTCTAACTCCTGCTAATTACACTTAGTTAGGATGAGCTATACTGACCTAGTGCACTTTTCCTCATTATTTAGGTAGTTTCTTCCCCTTTTGTTCAGCTCACACATGGAAAGTAGCTGTGTCAGCTACTGGGTTCTCCTACCTAGGGTTGCAGCCTCTTCTCAGGCTGCAGCAGGAGTATTTTAACCTGTTAGGAAAAAAATGCAGAAAGTATTTATCCTAATTGTATTGGACCAAACCTCTCCTGGAGCAGTTGCACTGGCTGCCCATAAAATTCATTCAATATCTTGTGCTTTCCATGTGACAGCCCTTCAATGAGCTGAGAGCACAAAGAAATTTGAGCATCAAGTCTGGGGAGAGCAAAGTGGAAGCCTGTGCACTTGCATCAGGTGTCTGATGCCTGTTGGGACAAGGCTCTAGAGCAAATGTAAAATAAAGCATCCTCCTCCCAGTCTGGAGCTGCCCTGGCCCTGGGGAGCACTTGGAGGACACAGCTGATCTGCACGAGCATTTACACCCATCTTTTGGTGTGGTTGAACCCTGCTGATCTGGCACTTTGGGACCATCATATGGTTCAGTCTGATACAAAACCCTGTTGCTGTTATGGCCAGGAATGCAAGTGTGTATTCACCAGAGACACCACTGGGCTCTCTCACACAAAGTGGGTGTTTCGGAAAGAGTGACTGGAAATGAAAAGTGTTTGTGCTGGAGGAGACCTTTATAGTGATGCTGGTGGTGGAATCAGCAGATGTGGGTCAGTGTTCGGGCCAGCCCTCAGCAACCAGTTCTGCTGGACCTAGAGACTTCCATCATGAAAATGGCCATCGCCTTCCACTGTCCTGATGTTTACACTGACCTTGGGGGAGTAAAACAATGCCTGCATTCCTAAATGGAGAGCAAATGCATGTTATTTTGGCCTGTGTGTTAAGCAAACACTGGTGGCTCCTCATGTAAGTCTCAAGTAGCCTGGCTGGTGGGACCAGCTGGTGCAGAATTTCAGTGGTCTCCATCACTATGACAAAGACATGGCTAAAGGAGCTGTGCTCTCTGTGCACACCTGCTTTCCTATTTTGTGTTTTTGATCCAGAGCTGTTTTCTCCTCCCACAACCATTCTGCAGCCAACAGTGTCTTTCATGTTCAGAAACACTCCTCTGTGGCCTTGCTGAAGTTTCATCACTAATGAGCTATGACAGAAGGACAGATTGCTAGATCTTCAATGCCAGAGTGTTGTTTGCCATCTGAGGTCAGTGTTGACAGGATGCTTACCCACAGTGGACCAGCTGTGTTTCAACTCTCCAGCTTTGTGCTGTGCAGCCAGGCAGCTCCAGGTAACTTTGGCAGCAGATTAGATACAAGCTCTCCCATGCTGAGAACTTCCTCCAGCTATAGTCTCCCTTCCTCACTAGCTGAGTCCAAGATAAGGGGCTGGAATGGACTTCTCAGTGACATTTTTAGCATGCATTCACAGCCGTGCATGTTGGTGCACTTCAGAAATACCGACTGACCTCCCAGGCAAAAAATGCACCAGCTTTGCTGAGATGTGGAGAGATTGTGGCACTATCCTGGGGGTGAGGAAGGGGAGTTTAGAAACTCTGATAACTGATTTCCTGTCACCTGCTGCCCCATTGGGGATAGTCCTCCTGCATGACTGCTGGGATGTGTGACTTGGGCAGCACCATCCACTGTCAGGCAAATCTTGCCAGTGATCTGGTCTGGGCACTAAACAATGTGAGGGCTCCAGCTCAGTGTGCTGCTCTCTCTCTTGCTGTGGCAGGACATGCAAGTTTGTTGGCAGTCCCTGAGGTGAACAAACACCGGTGTTTTTCAAAACTCTTCTGTGTAGGCAAGGCAATGAATATTTTAGCACAAATCAGGGCAAACTACCAGGACGTGGTAGATCCTGAATGCCTCGAAGTCTTCAAATGAAGAACAGACAGATTTCTAGATGTATTTTAATTAAATGCAATCTTATTTAATCACAGGGATGTCTGACTGAAAAAGGCTTGTGTTATAAAGGAAGTCAGGCTGGATGATGTAATTGTTCTTCCTGGCCTTATGATGAAAACAGATGTTTGCTGTGGGAGAGGATGTATTTAAATACAAGCGGTGACTGCAAAATGGCCTTAAAGTATGTTAGTTAAACATATGCACGTGATCCTTCTAATTTTTAACTCCTTTTGGATATCCTATAAAAGGTCAGTTAGAGAAAATCATCTTTACTGATGCAGTAAATTGCACATTACCTCCTTCATTCCCTCACTGGCATCTACTTTGGTGTTGGCTACCTCAGGCTGTTGCAGAGGTTGAACAATTCAGACTGTGTTGTGTGAAACCATGCCTTGCCTCTGGCTCTCCCTCCATCACCTTTGTGTGCTGTGCTGCCCAGTTTTCTGTCCATGGTGGGAACACTGGCTGGGGAGGGCAGCACCTGTGGGGGCAGACTCAGAAACCGGAGGGGTGGAGAAATGATCATGGAACGGGGGCATCCAAGTGGTACCACTGAGGAAGTGAACTCATACTGCCATCACAGAGCCTCCCCCAGAGCTTGGAAAAGGCAATACCTTTAAGAAACATGAGGTGGGTCCTAATCTGCCTCCAAACTGTGCTTCCATAGCTGAGTTGTTGCACTGAGTTTACAGAGCACAGAGTTTACATTCTGTAAATGTCCCTCAGACCAGTTCTTGAGCTACGAAAGCCACCATTAAGTGTGTTTTTTTGAAGCAAATGTTACTCTAAATGACTTTGAAATAATTAGTTTTTCTCTCTCTTTAAAAGGAGCTTATTCAATTCTGCCCCAAAGGAAGATTCTCTTGCACCATGATGCAGTGTTATGGGGCTGTAGCATTTTCTTTACACATACAGCATGAGTTTTGACACAGGTCATTTGGGAGGGGAGAAGGGGATGGGCATAGAAAGGAATATTAGTTAAGCTTGTCACTGCCAAAGGGGTAGTGTACCTTGTGGGCAAGAAAATTCCAGGTAAAGCTGGGCATGATTTTTCTGTGTGGAATGAATTTATTTTTTAACAATGTGCTTTTGAGAGAACTATAATTATTCATATATCGAAGTCCAACCCAGCAAATTATTTCATACAAAAACTATGGGGGAAATATAAGAAGAGTTGGAAATAATTGTTTCAATGTTTTTAGAAAGAATCACTTCTACACTTGAATTTTAAAGTTAAGGTAATTTATATTGGGAAAAATCTGGCACCAGTCTGTGAGGGAAGAAAATGTAAATCTTAAGGAGGACATGATTAGAAGATGGATGATATTTTCAATATTGTTATGGAAGGCTGTGGGATGATCACAAGGAGGTCACCTGACATTTTAACAGTTGACTAGTTCTTTAATTTTCAGAAAATAAGTTCTGTGGAGAGGAGCAGGCAGACAGGACAGGAAAGCCCTCTTCTCTAACCAGTTCTTGGTTCATTATGATCTTAGCATCTCCAACTTTTGCATGACAGGAGGAGGGGAGCATGCAGCTGAGCAGGGTGACCACAGCTTCCAGGCACAAGCAGGGAGTGCTGCCCCAGCCCCCCAAACAAGGGGTATCTGCAGAAAGAGCCCCCAGCCAGACTGGCAGGGATCTCATGAATTCAGGGCCAAACCTAGAGCTCAGTTCCCAGCTGCTGACCCACATGACCCAGAATCAGCTCTTCTGGGCTGTTCATTACACCATTTATTTCTGCCAGCCATGGGTCCATGATGCTGCCTGGGAGATAGGAACAGGTGACAAGCCAGGAGTTGGATGCGAAAGATCCAAGACCCTGAGCAGAAGGAACAAAAAAGTTTAGTTGCTGTGGCTGTGCTTCTCCTCTGGTAAAAGAGGGCAGGAGTTGTGACTGGCAGGCAGCCAAATCCATCTTTGGTGGTGATATAATTACTAACAATGACCTCCAGCCCCAGCAGTAGTTAAATGGCTTTTCAGGGCAGGCACCAAACCTGGTCTGGTTTACATAAGATAAACTCAAGTTTGCTGGAGGGGCAGGGAGAGGAGGGGGTGTCTGTGGTTTGAAGGGGACTGATTTACAAGTGCAGATGCCCAGCCCACTCCCCTTATGTTCCCCTGGCTGTGCAGGCTCAGGCAATGTCCCCATTCTAGCAGTGCAGGTGCCATCGTCCAGGGCCAGAGCATCACATCCCCACTCCTGGGAGCAGTTCTGCAGAGAGTGCTGGCACTGTCCCAGCTCTGCCTCTGGTGATGCTGGCTGGGGCACAAGATCTCACTGCACTGCAGACAAGGGTGGGAGTGACTGACACTCCCAGGCAGTGTCCTTGGCCCCTGGGTCAGTGGCTGTCTTGAAGGAGGCAGGCTGCAGGTTGTGCAAGCACGATTTTGCTGTCCTGATGGCCAAGCACTAGCACAGGGTAGAGGAGAGGTGCAGCACTCTCCTGTCTCTCCAGCTGCACTGCTGGGGTGTTTGGACAGTCCCCCCACCACTGTGCATTGAGGCACTTAACTGAGGGGGAAGGTAAAGAACAGCAAGTACCTCTGGGGGACAGAAGGGGTTTTAGGGTTTACCCTTTTATTGTAAGTCAGTGAGAATGCCAGGCATTTAGCAGCTGGGGAATCGAGCCAACAGCTTATTAACATTTGTTGTGTATTTCTGCCATGTTGGGTGAAAATGTAAAGTGTTATTACATTAGTGCATTTAGAATATATGTTGTTACTGCTGTTTTGAAATGAGGAAACTACTATGTTCAAATCAGCTTACTGCCCTTTGTGTGCATGAAGTTACAAATAAAACACTTCATACCTGAAAATTGCTGATTTTTCAGGTATTGATATTTTCTTTCAGACTCCTGTCAGTCTAGTCATCCATCTGATTCAGTTCATTGTAACAAACTATAGGTTTCACCTCCATGGTGACTCAGGAANCCTAGGAGTGTAATACTAGAGATGTGCACCTGCATCCTTTTGGGAAGGCTGCGCATGAGGAATTTCCAAGTGTCATCTCCTTTGAGCTTCATTACAGAATATCTTTCCTTGTTCATTCTCATTTTTTTCTTTTCTTACAATATTTCAGAGACAGTGTATACTAAAACTGATTTGAAAGGTTTAGAACAACTCAGAAATAGACAGGTCCAAATCAAACCATCAGCTTTTATCTCTCCCTTAGAAGTGTTCAACAAACCTTTGATCATTGCAGGGAATCAAGCTTGTGTGCTTATTTAATCTCAACTCAGCATTAAGGTCATACAGTAGTTCATAAAGACTTTTTAGTCATAAAATGTTATTTAAAAAAAAGCAAGAGATGTTTCCTCTTTACCTTGATGGCTTTCCATTTCTTCTGCTGCAGCAGAGATCAACAGTTTTCCTGTTTACTTAGACTTCCAGCACTGCAGCCTGGGTCAGAAGTGATGGGGATAGGCCTGCAAAAAATTTATTTTATTGAGTTACAGATGTAAAGAGAAGCTCAAGAGCATTTCAGTAAATTGTCATCCGTGTGACACAGATCTTCTAAGAACCAGAAGCTTGCATACATGTTAATTTATTGGTTCACCTTTTCTTCATCTGCCATTTCAGATTGAATATGCCATTGGTATACGCTTTTTTTCCCACTAGAGGTGGTTGAAAAGAAAAACATCAACAATTAAAATTGGGGGTGAGGAAGACTGAGTTACAGTCTTTGCTGTTGATCCTTTATTTGATTTGGGACAACATTGTCCCCATTATTCTGAAGGAAAATAGAAGGAGGATAAA
This sequence comes from Drymodes brunneopygia, assembly GCA_013400955.1. Taxonomy (NCBI): domain Eukaryota; kingdom Metazoa; phylum Chordata; class Aves; order Passeriformes; family Petroicidae; genus Drymodes; species Drymodes brunneopygia. Next base: position 30,801 of record VZTZ01015535.1, on the reverse strand, counting down.
TCTGTGACATCACAGGACTTCTCCCAGGTAAAAGCTGTTTTGTCATCAACTTGTAAGTGTACTTGTAAAATGCTGAAGTAATGATCTCTGAATAGTGGCATTGGCAGAGCCTTACTGTGTGATGCTATAGTATTGATCTTTAATTAAGAGACTTTAAGTTACATATACAAATATATCTGTACATATATATTTGTGTATCATCCTAATGTTATTTACTGTAAACATTGCTCACCTATCAGGAATAGATCTAGAGTCCTATAATAAGTGTTACTCACTGAAGAAGGAGGAAAGAGAAAATCCTACTTGTTTTGCAAATGTGTGTCAGCATTCTAACAAAATAGGGCAAAACATTATCCCTTACAACTTAATCTGAATTGTATTTGGAGCATGATTTATCAGCACACGAAAGAGAACCAATGCTCTAAAAAGTGGGACTGATTCTCACCTGCTCTTAGTTAACATCCATCCATTGACTTTGTGGTTGGCCTGGTATCCTTAAAGAAGCCAAGTCTAAGTTTTAGGCTTTAGTCTTTATGAAAAGGTGTGTGGCTGCTCAATAGTTGAGCACAGCCAACACATGCAAGAAAACAGTTACCTCTATCTCTGTCTGTAAGTTTGGTCTGTTTATGCCCTGTTCTGGCTCAGCCTGGCTCCAGTGATTCCACGTCACAAGCTCCAAAGGAAAGTGAGAAATCTCAGCAAAAGATAATGATGGAACAGTCAGCAACCAGGGCAAATGTCTCTCTGACTTCATGGAGTTTGAGCTTGTTTCATCAGTTTTCAGTATGCTGCCTTCTGATTTTCTGTAAACAATTCCTCACTGCTATATCAGGAAACAGTGGACAGCAGCATGTTATTTTTCCCACCTGTACAAGACCTCACTGCAGTCAGCTCTATCCTCCCCTCTCTTAGGCATTTCTAATCTGTTCTAGTATTTTTGATCTCTCTGTCTCTTCACATGGAAATCTTTACCAACCCCTCTCATTTGTAGCATCTCTCCCTGGAGTCAGTCCTCTCCAGCATCATTTGCTCTGAGACAGGCACCCAGGATACGCCACAGGTTTCCAGGCTGTACTTCTCTCCCAACCGTGTGTCCTGACAGTATGGCTTTGCTTTTTAGCCATCCTGTGAGTGGGCCCATGGTCACCTCTGGGCTATTTTTCCTTTGTGATTACAGCTCATCCCAAAGAAACCTGTGCTAAGCCAAGCAAAGCCATGCAGCCTTGCTGCTGGCACACACACCCTCTTTCCCCAGTGCTCCAGCTGGGGATGTGGTCAGGCTGCCGGTGCATGAGATCACATCCAGCAGGGCTACTCCCTGGAAGCCAAAGTGTTGCTTAGTAACCCACTCATGGATGTACCAGAAGCATTTTTCAATCTGTCACATTGGCAAAGAACACTGGCTTCTTGATTTAGAGGCATTCTGCTGTGCGTGGCAGGGCCATGCTCCATTATCTTGCATCCAGCACTATCTGCAAGCAAGGAAATGAACCTCCCATTTAATGGAGGGGCTGGGAGAAGGTGGGGGTGTGAGGCACAGAAAATATTTTTCTAGGATTGTACGTGAAGCTTTTAGCTGCTTCTCCTGGCACCTAGTCCTCATCTTAACTCCCCTCCCATGGGAGATATTCCCTGCTTATGAAATGCACTCCAGGGTCCTATAGCAATTGGCCAAACAGGACCCTGCAGCACCTTCATCTACTATGAGACATTACTGCAATAAAACTTGGTGTGTCATACAGAAACGGGATGAGGTATTGCAATATTTATGCTGTAAGCCTCAGTGTCATGGACAATTGCTACAGAATAATGTATGTCTTTTCTTAATGCAGTGGAGTCACAGCAGCTTCAGCAGAGCACACTGAACACAGATCATCTGTGATTGCATGGCTTCCTCAGTTATTTTCAAATTATCTGTTACAGAGACTTAAATGAAAAATATCCTCTCATTTAAAAATAGACTATAAAGGCTCTTAGGTTACTCCCCCTTTTAAGAATAATTCAGTCTGAGAGCAAAACATCCAAGAACTGGGTTCTGACTTCAGAAGCTTACTCCTTTATCTGGCACTGGTTTATCATTGAAAATGGCTTCAAAAAGTAACTTGAGGGCTTTTATTTAAGGTACCTTATTGATTTTGCTATCACATCTCCTCATTTTGGAAATGAAAAGGTATTTTAAACAATGTCTAGCTTTGAGCTCTGGGGATCAGCTGGACTTTTCCCATCCTTCTTCTTGTTATCAAAGACAGTAGAACCATAGAATGTGTCCAGCCATGGCACAACCCATTTCTGTGGTCTGCCTCCTGTTGACATATTGTGTCCTAGAAGCCCTCTGCAAAAAGTTGAAGGGCTTTTATATGAGTCATGGAAGGCTCAGGGTGGTCTGAAGATGAGATTGTTAGACAAATGTACCCAAGGGCTCTTTTGGTCTTCAGAGTGTCATTTACCTGGGATGATGCTCAATGTTGCAGTGATGAAATCAGCAAGTTTCAACATATTTTTTGTGTAAAGCCTTGTCAGTGCAAGGCCAGTGACATGCACAATAGTGGTGTGCTAAACCTTGGCTCAGCATAAAGGTGAAAAAACACCCCACAATATCAGAAACTCCTGGCTTGATTTCTGAGAACTTTTTGAGGAGCTGAGCACCTTCCTGTGCTCTTCCCCAGCCTAATAAATAAATTTGTCTATGGGATAAAGAGTCCTTCAAATTTATTGTATGTAGTTGTATTTTTATTGCGCATAGCTTAAGAAATACAGAAAGTGATCAAAAAATGTTCCTGATGACCAGCCAGCATAAGAGCATTTGATGACCTGCAGTGGATCCCAGAGCAGACGTGTCTACATCACAGGAATATTCAGAATGAACTGGTTTCTCCAGGGGGAAGGGAGCATTCTTGTCAGGGAAGCAAAGGCTGTGAAGGCCTGATCTAGATTTTAACTCTTAGAACTGACTGTGCCAGCTCAGAACTGATGGAAAGCTTGCCATTGCAATGCTTTTCTCTGTGGGAAAAGGATTCAGAGAAGTACCAAATGTACAATGCATTATTGTTTTAAAAGCATCAGGGTATCTGTTCCCAATCTTCTAATACATTAACCTTGAAGTTTGTTCGTAATGAAATAGTCTAGTCTTACTAGTTAGGCATTGAAGCAAAAGACCTATTGTTATAAAGACAGTGGGCTAGGGAAGAGCAGGTGTACTGGGTAACCTCTAGGCAATACTGAGAAAGCACATACACTCCCTGAACTCACAGGGGAAAACACCTCTTTCTTTGCACTTACTGCACATTCTGCATCTTTAAAATTATTTGAGGTGAGAATCATTTTAGAGCAACTGAGTTAGCTATAAAACTGGAGATGTTCTACTAGTGTTGATTCTTGTTATTTAGGTTTTGGGGTTTCTATCTGCTCATATACTCACAGCCTTCTTTTCAACATTTGAGATGCTCTAGGTTACTTCTGTCTCACCTAACTGGGATCTGCCTGCCCTTAAGGAAACAACAAATTGTGGGTTGGAAGCTGCCCCACTCTCTGGCTGTACATACCCCTATCTATACAACATATATGTGTATGTTGAGTGATTGCATCGTAGTGGCTTTTGTAATGCAATAACTGTGGTGTCAAGAAAATGTGGTTGGAGAAAACTATACGTACAAATTAACAGGAATAGAAAATCAGAGTCACTGAAAAGGCAATACAGCAGAAGAATTCTTACTGTGAGCCACCACCATGTTTTCCACAATATGCCAACTTCTGTATCCTCTAAATAGCCTTTTATCCTCTTTTCAGCAGAAGTGAACTTTAATTTTGTGTCTGTACTCTGAATTGGAGACATTGGTGCTCAGTCTTTTCATAATGTGCTGATGAATAGAAATGCTAACTTTGTCATGGGCTCATCAGCTTCTGCAGCTTCTCACCAAAATAATCCAATGCCAGTTGGTGAATAGCCTGGAGGAGTTTTGGGTGCTGCTGACTGAAGCATGCCATTGAAATGCTGGTCTTCAGAGTCAGTAGGTTTTGTATTGATGCCTGTAAGAAAAACCCAGCAGTTTCAGATAAACCCAAATGTCCTATTGGACACATGGCAGGTACAGAGACAAGCCAAAACAACTGAGGGAAAAAATAAGGGCTCCTGCCTGAAGAAAACCCCACATACCACTTTCATTTCAGAGGAAAAACCCTTCTGTGACAAGTAGGTGGGCTCAAAGGCTGGAAAGACACATCTCTGTAGTGTGTTTGTCACTGTGTCTTTGGTTATATACACGAATCAGAATGGGAGAAAATGCCTGTCTTTCTTTCAAATTCCTTTTCAGCTATGTACACTGCCTCCAGGTTGTCTGTTGCTACACCCCATGAGGCCTCTTTGGAGTTCACACTATGTTGCTTGGTATTTGTTTACTTTTGGCGGCCACAGACTGAGGTTACAGGTTTGGGAACCAGTACATAATTGTAAGGATAGCTTCTTGTGTTACTTTTTCCCCCTCTCCCTCTTTTGTAAAGTGTGAACCTTTCTTTGGAACTCTGAAGTGACTGTATTGTTACAATGTTTGTATGTAGAGATTTGTTTTGACATGGCTTGTGTGGAGGACCTTTGCTCTTCTTATCTCACATTCAATTTTATTAAGTGCTTGATGGCTTTGTCAGCCTTCTGTGGGGGAGGAGAGGTGATGGGGTGGCTTCAAAACTTGGCTTTTTTAAAGGGAAATTTGCCCAGCTTTACCTTGAGCAGTATGAGAATCTGGGGNAGTGCCCTCTTTCCAAGATCTTCCCTGTTTGCTTTGGTGCTAACCAAAAGAGATGGTCAAAATTTTGGGAAGAACTTTGGGTGTTAAAATTTATTCATCAAACAGACGGTGCCAGCAACCTGGTCCAGAAGGCGTTATAAATCTTACGGAGTCCCTGCAACCAAAGCTGAAGCGTCTGAGGGATGGCCGAGCCATCATTGAGTGCTGATTCACACAGATGAGAGTGTCTGCAAAAGAGCTTTTAACTGGGGAACAGTTAATGAATGAGTTCCACATGTAATATGTTAGATTTCCTTTATTTTTATCATAAAGTACCTCAGAGGTCACTGGATGCCTGTTCCTGAGAAAGTGAAGGAAAAGCATCCCCAGTCCAGGGTTATTTCAGGGGTACTGGAAAGTGGTGGGTTTGGGTACCAGAGGAGTTGTGTCGGAAAACAGCAGCACACACAGGCAACAAACGGTCCTCACCACACATCCCAGAAATTGTTTCCCTCTCCTCCCTGCCCCCTGGCCCCCCTCAATGTGCATATCCAAATACTTTCCTGGATCACATCACTGTGGGATCGGCGTGCATAAACAGACATCTCTAAAGCAGCTTGTGATTTGGTGATCTCAGCCCAGCTCTTAGTAGCCAGATGCCCATAATATGAAAACAACCATCAAAACTGTCTCTTTTGCTGGCACTGTTTAATCAAAGGGACAATGGGAGAGAATGGCAGTCTTATTTCTACAAAGAGCCCTTCAATGTCAAATTTGCCATACAGTAGAGTAGCATTCACCTCTGTGGCACAGACCACAGCCACTCCGGAGGGGAACAAAAGCTCTCAGACAGCACGCAATTAATCCAGCATCTATTAAACCAAGCACGGGTAATTTTGAAGGAACGTAACAGATTTCTGCTTTAAATTATTCTAAGCACTATTTTTTTTTAACTCTACACAGTATGCACAGCTCTAAGTACAAACCAGAAGGCTCTGTTTCTGGCAGCTGTTATCTTCCCAGTAGCTGTTTTACATCCCTGGCATCTCAAAATCCTGAGACAAAAATCAAGTAAAGCACAGCAGAGGAACAGCATTAAAATGCCTCTGGTTTTCCTGCTGCCCAAAGCCATGTTCAGGTGCTCAACACCAGAGCAAACAATTAATTCCATAAACAAGGGTACTAATGAAATCTGGTTTCCTATGGATTTATGACAAGATGTTACCTTGGTGCCAGAGACTTGAGGAGTTAGTCTTTCTGCCAATATCTTGAATCCAGATGAGGATTTTATCAGCGCTAGTCTCTGGAATGGCATAATGAACTTTGAAATGGATACATTAAAAAAAAAAAAGCAAGCTATATTACACACTACATGCAGTGAGAGATGAAATTTACTGATGGGAATTTACAAGATAATTAAAATCACAGATCAAAACAAATATGCCTTGTCTGTTAGGTCCTAAAAATGGGACTGCTGCTTGTTTTATTTCTGTAATGTCTGTCCCCACTTTTTCCAGTGCAATGCTATTGAATAACAATGCAATTGCCAGTGGAGTGGTTCCAATAAAAGACACAAAGTATTTGTAATAGTAGAGCAAAAGGTGTAAATAAACAATGTGTTTGCACAGAGGAGGAAAACTATCCAAAGATCTAAGATGGACATGTATTTTTAAATCTATTTTAAAGTGTTTTGGAAAAGAAGAGGAAAAGTGAGGTGAGAAGTTTACTGAGAATGAAAAACTGTTCTGGGCAGTCAAAACAAGAGTCGACTGTGAAGAGCTGCAGAAGTTTTTCATGATAATGAGGAACTGGGTTGTAAAATGACAGATGAAATCTACTGTCGATAAATGCACAGTAATGCTTCTGGGGGAAAAAACCACCCTAATTATACATGCATAATGAGGGGCTCTAAATCAGCCATCACTGCACGGGAAAATGATCTCAGCATCGTTGCTAATTCTGAGAAAATGACAGGTCAAGGCTGAGCAGGTGTCAAAAAAAGCAAGTAAAATGTTAGGAATAACTAGAAAGGGAGAAAAAAACCCAGACAAAACAGAAAACATCATTAATTCTCTGCATAAATCTGTGGTGTGGTCCTGTGCTGGTAGTGTTTACAGCTTCTCCATGCTCCCACCCTTCCATCCCCACAGCCCAGTGCACATCCAAAAAGCCAGAAGAGGGGCAGGGGACAGCCAGAAAGCACTGGGACAGCTGCCATGCAAGGAGAGAACAAGTGTGCTGGGACTCCCTGGCTGTCAAGAGAGATGGCAAAGGAGAGACAGTTTTGCAGGTTTGCCAGGAACCAGCCGCTGCAGAGAACAAACTGCACTTCCAGCCCCAGCCCTACTGAAGCATCTGACTCCCTGCAGCTGAGTAGGCACAGCCCAGCTGTGGGGCACACGCTCTATATGCACCCTGGTCCTCATATTTTTGGCCTCTAAACCTCCTCTAGAGGTCATTATTAGGGAAGGTTATCTCCATCCCATACTTTGGTTCTTACATCTTATTTCAATAGAGTTTATGCCTGATCTCAGATTTATTTTCCTACCCCTTTAGTATCTGTGCATGGGGGGAGAAAATCTATTTGACACTTCAATCGTAGTTCCTTGAGCAAGTTAAGCTATACCTGCTTATTTCATTCACTACAGTTGATAAAAGATAATCAAACAGCTTGTGGTTGAAGCCTTCACCATTTTTCTGGTACAAAAGCTGTATGAAACAGTAAATCCAAATTCAGGAAACCACAGCTGAACTCCAGGTGGGTGCAAACCTAGCACCACATCAGTAGAGGGTGAACCTCCCATCCACTTCTGTGGGACCAGGATTTCATCTCTAAATGCAGAAGCTTCCTAAGAAGATAGAACAGTGATTGCAAAGACTGAAGGTGGCTCTTCATCACAGCAGAAATTGATTTAGTGGCTTTTTATGATGTGCTTCTGAAAATGCCCTGGTGCATCTATCTGTTCTGATACCACAACAGCTCACTGTTGCACAGCCTCTGCTTTAGTGATTTGTTTACATGCCCACCTTATTCCTGGGAAATAAGAATCCATAGGAACTGAAATAGCCTCCTTCCCAAGGCTGGCTGTTTGTGCTAATGGAAGAAAGACCCATCAGTCTCAAAGAGAAGCTCTGGAGAGCAAAGGTACTTCCCTGGCAGGCTGACCTTGGCAAGGAGACGGGAGCCTCACCATTTGCGACAGGCTGCAGTTCCCGTTAATAAATATTTCATGGCAGAGAACGGCAGACTTGGGGAGACAATGGAGGGCAGGGTTCAGCCTGTGACGCAAGGTGATGTGACCAGACCTTGTCTAGCAGGGCTGGAGGCCACCTAATTGGCATTCCCACGCCATGCTTACGAAGAGCATTCTGTAGTCCTCTGGGAACACAAAAATAATTAAAAGGCCCCTCAGCATGCAGTGTTGCTAATGGGCCTGCCATGTGATGTTTTTGTGCTCAATTAGAGCTGAGCAACACAGACTGCTCAAAATTCCCATCTCTGTCCGAGGGACACCTGGGCAAACCAAGCCTCCTTTTCTGCTGCACGATGGCCCCTGTTGTGCATTGCCCTGCAGCGTTTGTGCTGAGGAGCTGAAGGCTGGGGCAGCAGCTGAGCTCGGTGCAGCAGAGCACACATTGCTGCATTACAGTGCCGCAGACGGAGCGCTGGCACTGGGGCAGAGCACACGGAGCTGCTTGGTTCAGAGCACTCATCCTCACACACCCGGGCACCTCTGCAGTGACCTGGAGCCGCAGGATGGCTGCGCATATGGCGCAAAGCAAAGGCCCTGGATCCCTTCCAGGCAAGGCCTCGCTCGCACATTGCATATCTGTGTGGACTTCTGGCTTCTCCCAGCACAGTGCAAGGCTCAGATGGTGCCAGCCACAGCTGCCTGGCAAAGAATTCCTTCAATTTCCCCCCCCTTTTCTCTGCGCAGATCCTGTATGAGATGATGCTGAGAGACCTATCAACACCTTTTGTGCTTTCTCAGGAGGGATTTGGCCACCTGAAGGCACTTTCTCTCTGCAATCACAGATTGCCTTCTGTCCAGGCACCTGTTTTATTTACCAGCCCTGCTGTGGAAGCTGCCTTGCCAGGTCTGTGTGCCTAACGCTCTCTCTGATGCTCTCACAAGCCTTGATTCACTTTGCAAGCCATCAGTGCAAGCCATTGCTGCCTCATTTGGGCCAAAACAACAATTCGTCTCCAAGGTATGGTTGTTTGAGTATTCATGGGCTAAACTTTAGGTAATTAGCATTGTTAATGTTCTCTGTGTGATATTACAGCTGTGGGCCTCATTAAAATATTCTCCTGGGAGAAGTCAGGTGAAGAGTCAGGTGTCAGCTTTGCTTCGTGTGGAAAAGCCTGCCTGTTATTCTGAGAGAATTATTTGTTTAAACACTAGATTTACACATGATGGTGTATTTAATCCCCAGTGCTTCTGACAGCTGGAGAGCTGGGCTGAGCTGCTGAGCAGCACTGGCTTGGAACCCAGCAGCACGGGTCTCCATTTCTCCTGCCTAAGAAAGGCTCAGGTTTGTGGGCTCTCGCCCAAAACACAGGCAGCAGGCAGGAGTCCACAGGCTGGTCCTCCCAGTGCAAACTGCCCCATGCCACCCTAAGGCCCTGACAGATCCTGCCCACTGCCTGGCCAGCCCCAGCCCCAGCGGCTTCCCTGAGCAGCAGGAGCATGAGGAGTGCTTTTAAAAGAAAGGACAGTGACAAAAGGCCACAGAGGAGCTCAAACTGATCTGAACCAATGGCAGTTCAGGTGATGAGAAGAGAAACAGAGAAACAGCCTCTGCTCCTCAGCCAGGGGATGGCATGGCCCAGGGCCACTTTCCCATGGCACTACCAGGCACAGTGGCAGTCATCCCATCCTGTCTCTGTGTTTGGTAAAAGGAGTGGGAGACTTGAGCACGTTACCACCTCTGGCAGTGAGGGAGTTATGTCCCAGTAAGGGCCTGGAGGAGTCCATATAGCTCAGACATGAGGCATGACACATCTGTGCTCTGCAGGAGGCTCTGCGTTTGTTCTAAGACCTTCCTGAGTTCTTTTCCCCAGGCCTGCCAGCAGCTGCTTGGGCAATTATTTATGAACAGGAGTTGAGCTTCTCCAGCTGAGGGAGGTGGCTGTGGACAGATGTCAGTGCAACAAATGGGCACGTACCAGCTGTTTGCAGGCGCTGAGCAGCGGCAGGCAGAGATGCCCATGGACAGAGATGCATGAGTGATGCATGCTGGCTCTAGACCTGGCCTGCTGCAGCTGCACAGAATGTAAAGCATAAATGGTGGTGTTATTATTATTTTGGGGAGATTTTTAGTGTGGGTTTTTTTCAGTTGTTGTTGTTTTTGTTTGTTTGGGTTTTTTTATGTTCTACCCAGTATGACTCCAGTATCACTTACGGTGTTGACCTAGGGACCATGGAAAGTTTTTTCTGCGCCTGGGGAGAAAAGCCATCACTGTGGTTAGGCTGAGTGCTCAGTCCCAGGCAAAGCCTTGTGTTTTGAGATGCCATACATGACTGTCACTTTGCTGCCATCTGAAACCAATGGCTGCAGCCTCTAGCTAAGTTTCTCCAGGAACAGATTTTGTTGTGATTTCCCCTGGGGGGTTTGGCAGGCTGCTCAGATGGGTAACGACCATTTTGAAAGTCCCCCCTTGCCTTTCCATTTCAGCTACTTAAATGTCCTCATTTCTCATGGATCTTCTTTCTGCCTGTGGGAGTGGTAGGTAGGTGGCTGGAAGAGCAGAGAGGTGGAGAGATGCAATGGAGGTATCGGGTTCCTGGTGTGAAGAGAAGCTGAGGGCCTGGGTGGGAATGAAGGATGGCAATGGATGAGTAGGAGGAAGCCTAACAGGATGGAAAGTAGGAGCAAAGAGACTGCAGGATGAAGATGGGAATGGAAGATTATCTGACTGCAGGGCGAGGATTTGTACAGCAGGATACTGCTTTGTGTCTATTATGCAAATCACCTGTACGTGCTGTGCACTGCTTCCTTGGGTTTGCTGTTTTGGTAGAGGATGGCTGGCTGCTCCCCAGGCTGCTGCTGCAGCCCCTGTCATGGTGGGCAGCACCAGGCCAAGAGCACAGGAGGGTAAATGGAATGGCCTTGGTCAGCTCTTCTGGGAAACACCTCAGCTGGTTCATACTGGAGTACTTCCACTGAGTCTGCTATGCTCCTTCACACCTGCCAAAAGTCTGACCCATCAAATTTTGTGCTGAGGGAAGTGTTTAGTTCTTCTTTCACTAGTAAAATTATCAGCAGAATTACCTGTTATACCATATCCTACTTGCTCTTTTAGGGGCATTTCACCAGAGCTGGCTTAATCCAGTCAACATCCCTGTTGTTCTGAACTTTCTCAGAGCTGGGAGGAACCTAGGGCAGAGGAATCACACAAGTGGGAAGCTCAGGAGGATCCACTTTTCATCTTGGGCCTGGCCATGTATCCATTGCTCCACCTTGTCCTAACCTTCAGTGTTTCAAGAGCTGTGCACAGTGAGCAGAGAGCACAAATGGCTGTTGGAAAAATTTCGCTCCTGTAGCCAGGTCATGCAGCCAAGTCAAACTGCAAAATTTGGGTCCACATTTTGTCTGATGCCTGGTCAGGGTATTCAGAGTAGAGCTTTAATTTGCTTCATGAGTTAGAGGCAAATAGCAGAACTGAGAGGTAGCAGTGCTTGCTGCAAAGCCTGTGCCACACCTTCATACCCTCATATACCTGGTCCAGAAGCCATGGACAGAAATTCCTTGTAAGAATGGAAATCACGTAAGAAAAACAATTTTGTCTCAGGAGAATTCAGAGCAGGATTTTATACATTGGTAGAGGCCAGAACAGCATGATATCGACTACTAACATCTTTACTATTAACACTAACTTTGGAGAATCGCTGGGCACAGGGATTTTATCTAATTTAAATGTAGCTCTCCTGTGCTTCCTTTGCTGTGAACTTGTGCAGATGAAAGAGGAATAACTATCTCTCAGAAAAGTAGTTCCACGTACTGGAGATTAGCAGAGGCACCAGAGAGGAGTGGGGCTCCTGCCGGGTGCTGACATTCCTGTGGCGCTGAGCAGAGCCTGCATTCAAATTATTCTGAGGAGAACCGGCTCTTCTGCAGGGGCAGCACAAGGAATGCATCAGGGAATGGGCAAAGGGGTGCCTGTGCCTCACAACTCACCCAGCACAGGAGTGTCCGCTCATTCTCTGCCCAATGGACTGGTGTGTGGCTCCTTCCTCCTGCCCTGCTGCACGCGTGTGTTTGCGTGTGCATCTGTGTATCTGTTTCAGGGCTGACATGTTCATCTGGTGGTACATATTTAAATAATGTAAATAATTGACATGCAATAAGGAAATGTGCTTTATCAAATGAAGTGAGACCAGGCAAGGCCCAGCATCAATTCATATTCATACGCTGTGCATTTCCTCCCTGTTTAATCTGTGTTTTAAAGGAACCTATCCCTACTGGGAATTCCACTTCCAGCCCTCACCGGCCTCATTTTGTGCCTACTATGCCTTCAAAACTAATCCATCCTCAAAGCCAGAGGCTCACGTCAGCTTCATTTTGAGAGTGAACATTTAATTTCTCCTGCTCCTATCCTTTAAAGAAACCCAACATCTAAGCTAATAAAGGGGAAAGAGTAGGGAGGGAGTAGAGAAACAGCAATCTGACCATCCATCCGTCCATCCATCCATTCACCTGGCACAGCTAAACCCAGTATTTTACTACAAAAACAGATATCTCCTTGTCCTCTCTCTACCGTATTGACATTTGGACTCTGTGTAAGATTCACAAGGCCCATTTCTCCTGGATTTAAGTTCAATGCCCCTGCACTTCTTTCACCTGCCTTTAAAAGTTTCTTCTCCCTTCTGCTTATTCCTTAATGGCAGCATAAAGTTTTGAATGATGAAAGAGAACTTAAATTTATAGTGCCTGGTGGTCCTAATGGCAAGTGCCTGGTGAACAGTACAAATCTTTCCTAAATCCAGCTTGCCTTCGATCCAGACATTTGTGTACCCTTTCCACTCTCTCTGTGCCTCTAAATGTTCCTTCTTTGGTTTTGGGAATGTGTGGAGCAGCACTTTCATTAATTGTGTGCTGAAGCCTGCGAACAAATTAGCATCTGTGCACAAAGGTGCTCCCCTGGCCACCCTGTCTGTGCTGCTACACTTAATTTGTGTGAGCGTGGCAAGGGAGAAACCAGCAGGCAGGCACTGCATTTAGCTTCCCTCTTTATTCCCCTCTCACTCAGGGATTCCTCTACATTATTTTTTATTGAGTCTTCAGGCATCTTGTTTAATTTATGCTGCAACTTTCTTATTGTCCCCAGAAATGCATTTGCAAAGAAAAAAATCCATGCAGAGGATCTTTAGGAGAGGATGAGGGAAGCTGCCAATGGTGATTATGCAGTGAGACAATCAGCATGAAGAGTGGCTAGTGGCTCTGAACAAAGAAGTTATCGGTAAAAAATGGCAGCTTTGATCAATTTGTGTTTTCACTTGCCTCCATGAGAGGCTGTAACCCTTTTAGTTCAAGTCCAACCATTAAACTCAGTCTGCTCTTCCCTGAACAGAACTATGTGGAAAAAACCTTTCTTCCCCTCCACCTCCCCAGTTGAGGCATTTAGGATTAGGACAGCATCTCCAAACTTATGCCTGGTGTTTCTTCGCCTCCTTCTGAGCCTGGGCCTTTGTCTTTGGCCTGTACTGGTTTCCTGTGCTTCATCCTGCTCTCACTCACATACAGATCATGAAGAACTTGCGCATGTTCAGCGTTTCCAAGGGGGTATTGATGAAGGTGATGCTGTCCAGGGAATACCCCAAGGAAACTGATCCGAGCTCTTCAACACAATGTGAGGGAGCAGTTCTGTGCCCTTTGCCTGGAGTATTGGCAAAGCTGCAATCCAGAGGGAGAGCTTCTGCTGCCTGCACGGAAATGTGTCCCCCTCCTCTGCAACAGCCTCCAGGGCTTGTGCTTCCTGTGGGGTTGAGGGGAGAGAAGTCTGCAGCCACCCCTCAGCCAGGGCATCCCCTAACACGGCCCCTAGCTGGAAATCCTGCCACAGCAGGGGAACTTGGCACCCCACCCCTTGCAGGGGTACATCTGGCAGTGCACAGCACCATCCTTTCCCAGCAGCACTGCTCTCACAGAGACAATGGCCCAGCAGCATGCAGTGGTCCTTAGGGCTGCAGGAGAAAGGAGAAATTAGCATGCACATCCCTGTGCCTCTTGGGCCCATAGCATCCAGGTCTCATAACTCTCCCTTTCTCTGCACTGTCCTGATGCCTCTATTGTTTCTCATCAGCTCTCAGTATGTTGATTTAATGTCTTCTGCCTTCCTGGGGCAGAAATAATACTTGTCCTTTCCCCTCATCTTGAAAACGATGCTGTGCAGCTGTGGAGAGTCCTTGAGAGTGCATTAGTGGCATTGCTGGCAGCTCTGACCCACAACCATCTCTTTCTTGTCTGCTCCAGACAAGAGATTGAATTCCCCAGTCCTACAAACTGTAATGAAAAGATGACCGGGAGACTAGNGGAAGCCAAGCTCTGGGCTGAGCAGCCTGCTCTGCCCAACACCCTGGGCCAGTGCTGACTGCAGCCTGCCTCCACCTGAGCAGACTTGCTTGTAAGGCAGCCCCGGGCTCACTGCAAACCCAGGCCCTCTATGAAACATTCATCAGTCCCAGACAGCCTGCAGCTGAGCCCGAACTTAGCTTTGTGTCTTGCACGAAGTAAAAAGTCAAGTGTATTTTCCTTGGCTCCACCACACCTCCTGCTTTTGTCATTGCCTCTGCTGTGCAGTGCCACTGCTGTTTGTTTACTCCTAGGGATGAGTTAGATATGCAGTGGCATCTTGTCCTGATGTTTCTGGACCCACCAAAGTTTTCAGTAGTTTTTGCTGAGGTGGTCCTGACTGCTCTGGGTTGTACCAGCTTCCCCTTCTCTCTCCCATTTCAGGGGAGCTTGAGCCATGATTTTATGTTGGTACTTGCATGGGGAACCCAGTGTAGGAGCTGTAAGCTGGCTGTTTCTGGGTTGGAAATTTTGTAAGTGTAGAAGGCTAGAAAGCCAGGGCTCTGGCTCAGACAAAAGCCAACCTAGTTCCCTGCCAGATGCTCTTCCTTATCCCTGCCATTTAGGTTTCTCCCTGCTCCAGGAGGCAAGTGAGTTATGATCTTGAGGAACTGGCACAGGCATAGAGCCAGCAGAGACCAAGAGCAAGCAGAAAAATTATGGGACCTCTCAAAAGAGTAGGTCAAAGACAGGAGGACAGAGAAAAAAGGAAGGAAAATTCAGACATAGTCTTCTGCTGCAGTTTCTAAGGAAGACAACTTTATTCCCAGCAATTAAAAGGTTAATTCCCTTGACAACACCTCCCCCTCTTTCCCAAAGTCTATCTCAGAAATAATCAAAGTATTTAATTAATATTGCACTAGTCCAAATAAGTACAATCATCTTCCAGGAGTATTTACATGTCAGGCTATAATTAGCAGCCTCCTTGGCACCAGCCCACATGAGGTGACAGGTCACAGTTTCCATTACATGCTGCATTTTTCCATATCATTGCTCATTCCTGAGTGACTATGAAATGAGTTAACCAAACTCAGCAAAGATGGCGGATTGAGTGAGCCATGGTGGCTACCAGAAGAGAAGCAAATGATTTTTCTTGATGGGAACTTGCTGACAATAATCAACGCCTTAGTTAAGTGATAGCCTTCTTTATTAATTTTTTAAAGTATGCTGTTCAAGTAGTCTGAGAAGTGGAATTTCAAGATTTCTCTATTTCCTAGTGATGATGAACCATTTCTACCTTGACTGAACTTCCTTCTCCTACTTAGAAGGGAAGTGCTTTGTCCATCCTACTGGATGACATTTCTTGTTCCAACAGAGGCAGATGGGTGAAAGAGTGGCTGCAGTTAAAAAAACAAAATTGTTCTTGACTGCCTTTTACTCCTAGGCCTTGGTGTTAGATACTCAGACATGACAGGACAAGTAAGGAGGCACAACGAAGCTTCAGACCAAAAATGAACTTCTGTCTGTGGAGAAAAGTTTTTGGGTTATGATTAGAGCTGCAGGAGGCTGAATCCTGGAGCATTGGATTCATCCACTGCATTTGCTGAAATTTTCCTATTTTTACTATAATTTTACTCAAAAAAGCTATTTGTAAAGGATCAAAATGGATACATGTGTAAATCTAGAAAAAATATCAATGAGCAAATTCTCACCTTTTCTCTTACAAAAATGTAAGCATTGTTATTTTCTCACTCATATGTCTGTTGACTATTTGCAAGAGAACTGGATAGGAAAAGGCCCAGTGAAGTGGGCACCGACACTGAGGAGTCCTCCAGTCTCCCTGGATGTTTTTTAAATTTCTTCCTGGAACTTCATCCCTACATAATGTACAAGGGTTTTGCAGAAATGGTGGCTTCTGGTTTGGTACCATGTCAGCTCCTCATTTAGGTGGCTTTCTGCTTGGATGTGAAACTCCAAAGATGTTTTTTTGTTTCTCACTGACCCACTCAGAAGTCCCATGCTCCATTTTGGATGGGAATGTGGATACAGTATGTTTGAGGGAGAGGAGGGAAAGGAAGGATGAAGCATTTAGGGCGCATGCAGATTTCAAGTTGATGCCCTGCCTGGCTGCTGTGAGGCAAGCAGGAACATTAATGCTGACCCCCATCTATGGGCTGTCTTACAGCTGCAGCTGGACAAAGATGTGAACAAGTAAAAGTGCCTCCTCAGGCAAGAGGAAGCCAGTGGAAAACTAGAGGGCTAAGGAAATATAAATCAGATGTTTTTGCCATGAAGTTTCCTGCTCAGCCTCTTGTCTGGGTCTCCCCCTGATGCCTCATGCGTGGCTGCTGTTCTGCTGGTCCCCTGTGCTGGCAGCAGTGGACTGCCCTTCATGCCTCGGAGCGTGCAGGGCTCAATTATGCACTTACATGTCTTCCTCAAAATTGGCACCATCTGGACCACCACCTGAATGTCATTTTTTTTCTGCACAGCTTCTCACATGATTTGCCAGCTTGTGTTTGTGATTTGGAGAGGGGGGATGTGTGTGAAAGGTGGTGAGATCTGGCACAGGTTTTTTGCACAAGCAGTGCTACTGACAGAACTTTTATTTAGGATTTAATTGATCTCTGCACCTCCTTGGAAACCTGTGCCACTTATTCAGAGGAACTCCCTAAATCTGTGTCAACCTAAACCTGGGCTAAGTTTATTCCTCTAAAAGAATAAACACATTAATCACTCTAAGGACAACCTCATAAATAATAAGCAGCTTCTTGTTTGAAATGCTTCCACAGGGAAAAGAGAGCATACCAGGACAGCACTTGGCGAGGCCAGTCTCTGTTGGGTGGCTCAGGTAGCATAGGCACCCAAACAGCATCTACAGGTCAGCTCTCACAACCTCCTCCAGGATGCTCAGGTGAAACAAGTATTGCTCCATCACCTTCAGCACAGTTGAACCTCTGATTATACAGAAGTGTCCACAATCACAATCTTCATTTTAGGAGTTTGCTGTATTCCAGGACACAGACTCCTAAATCAAATTATGATTTCATAAATCTGACTAATCCAGGCTGTTGGCCTGTTGCTGCAGAGTACATTCTTGTACCAATGCTGCCTCTGCCACCAGTCAGTTGCTGTATGCACAGGAAACAAGGCCCCTATTCATAAAGGCTGCTTATATATTTTCAGTTTTGGGTACACTACTCCTCTCATTTTTCCAGTCAGGGAGGCCGTGCCATCAGCTCTGTTGTCTGCATCCTCCACATTTACGAGGAAGTTAGCTCCACCATCCAACAGCCAGGTAGTCTTTCTGGTGGCCTTCTGGTGGAGTCTCTGTAAAAGCTCTCTTAATTTACAACAAGCATACATGTTTTAGAGATCAAGACAAAAAATTTAGCTAATCCTAACTACAGGGAGGAGAAAGGCATATGCTCCTCTGCAGGGGGAGTTCAGGTTTACAGCTGCACTACAGGTAAGTGGGGTAGGGGTCTAGGATTGTACTAACAGAAGGATTTGCCATGTCCTTTTGGGAACCAAGCAGGTCTAGGTCAGCCAGAAGAAGCTCTGCCAGGGAAGGGCTATGGGTCTGAGCCTTTTATTTGAAACTTAACTTGATCGCAATGTCAAGAGTTCAGCTGCTGGTTCAGCACAACACTAATTAAAACTCTATCTTACATCCCTTTAATGACTGGTGTAACAAATGTGAGCAGGAATTGATTGGATGCCCAAAGTCAGTTAGTTTTGGCTGTTCCAGTAAAACTGAAGCAGTATGTGCACATAGCTATGAAATAGCTCTTAGTCAGACACACTAAAAGATTAGCACACGTGTGGAATTAACATCAAAGAAACTAAAGGAAAACATGGATGGATGGATAGATGGAAGGAAGGAATAAGACAAGAGAAATTACTGAAATTCCTGATATTTTATTTGTTTTTAACAGGCTGAATGGGATTTTTTTCTGTTTGTTTTTTTAAAATAATGAACCACCCCTTCCATGAAGTCCAGGGGGCCAGCAATTGCTCTTTTCCACCTAAAAATTGAGTGTTGGAGAGGTGCCAACTCTCAAAGAAATGAAGTGCTAGCCAGTGGCAAGAAAATGCAGTTTGATTTATTCTATACCTTTAAAGTGAGTGGTAGGCCTGTACATTAAACCCAGCAGCCTTTTAATTATGGATTGGCTATTTCTAGTAGCCTTAAGATACAATTATCTGTCCAAATGAAAAAACAGCTGGGTGGCAAGGCAGAAATACAGGCTTGCTGATTTTGCCCAAGCAAGGAGACTCAACAAGTTTCATGGAAGTTTTAGCTGCATAAATACTGTAGGCACCTACCCTGCAGCTGGATACAGCCCCGTATATCAACTATGTCTGGAGCACAGAGACTGACACTGACTACAGTTTTTCACCCAATGCATAAACAATGATATAGGTTGGACTGTGTTCACACCCCTTTTCAGAAATATTTTGAATTAGAACTTGACTTAGAAAACTGTTTCTGGAATGAAGAATTAATACAAGTATCAGAGAAAGACTGAGCAAGCTCCACTGTAACAGCTGTATCTATATTCTTGGGTGGCAGAGACAATACCAGGTGACCTGGATGTCCAAGAAAAACTAACTATAGTTCCTTCTGCTTAAACTATCCAATGTCAGCAGCAAACTCTGTGAATGAGCTGCAGATTAACAATTTCCCTAGGAATAACTCTCTGGCAAGTAAATATTTGGCAATTATATTCAAATAGTGAATATATCTTGCAGATACTGCAATCTACTTGCGGGTAATTTGTTAACACTAGAAGAAATAGAGTTCATCAAAAACATCTTTGCCCAGGAATGACAGGCTCATAGGCTAATAGAAATTAATTTTCCATCTCTAATACTGGGCACCACTTCTGCGTGGTATCACAGACCCTGACAGTTCTTTGGCATGTGATGTTGAAAACAGCCAGTTGCAATTTGTGTTTGCTTTTAAATTTACAGTTTAGCCGAGGGGATAGAAAAATGCTTCCTGTTGCGAGCAAATTCACCCCTCCACTGGGCCCACACAGACTCTGCACTGTGCTTTGAAGTTCTCTGTAAAATTGTGGAATTGGTGCATGGCCCCCACCTGACCAGGAGGCCATCTGGCACATGAACTCTCAGGATGTGACTGAGGCAGGGACAGGTTGCCTTCAGCATGTCTGAGGTTAACACTTTGTGCTCTTGTGCTCTGACTGCAATTTCAATCTCCCATCATCACTGCTGTGAGCAGTAATGAGCCTACGATGGATGATGGCATCCCCCTCTGTGACAATCATGAATTACATCCCTGATGGAAGCGGTATCTTAAGGAAATGATCCTGTATTCCAGGCTGTTATCCAAGCATGCTGGAGAGGCAGGAGGTGATGGCCAAGATTTACACAAGAAGAACTCAGCAGTCTCAAGGGAGCTAGAATGGTGAGAAGGCAGCAGGCCAGGAAGATCAAAGGGCTTTCTGAGCCACCAGCTTATCAGCTGCATCCTTGTTTCCAGGGATGGGGACAAACTGGGAAGGGGACTGACTCACTGGGACCTCTTTCTCAACCTCCTCTCCCACTGGAATCTTACATCAGCCAAAGTGCATCTCCTGTTTCTGCCCTGCTGAGGTGAAGTCAACTGTACCAAGTCAAATTCTGGTCCCTCTGCTGTATCTATTGCCAGCAGAGTGCAGTGGGTGCTCTGTGGTCTTCCACGAGAATGAGTAAACAGGATAATTTCAAGTGCACCCCCACACAACTGCTTGGCTGGGATGAGTCACCAGGAGCAGGCTGGGAATCTCAGCAGTGTCTGCCTGGCTGCAGTGCTTGTGCAGCACCAAGGGGAGCACACGGTACCTCCATGCAAGAGCTCCTGCAGTACACACTACAGGAAAAATCACGTTTGTCTTATTTTATGGGGAACTTGTGCATGGAAAGTCCATGCAGATATTTCCACTGATTTTGGAAATATCTGCTTGTGTGTGTGTGTATGTATTGACCAAGCATAATGGTCAATACTTTACACAGCAGTGTTATACAAAGCTTTCTCTTAACATGACTGCAGGATGGCTGTGTTATATACAAACAAAAAAAATCCCTGTAGATACTGCATAAGACCTTTCTGAGGAAAAACAATTCCAGGAGTGATGTAGATGGCTTTAACATGTTTTATTTGAACTGTTTTCAAAAAGACCTTCACTCTGCAGCCAGGTGCACTAGTTTTTGTGAAGACAAATGTGCAGGGTTTTGAGAATGTCATGTAGGTCAATAATATAATTCTTTTCAGATACAATGGATTTTACAGTTTTAAAGCCTTTGATGATCTGCCCATCCCAGACTGGGCACAACTGCTGACTGCTCTTGTAGTGTTGGGCATGACCCCCTTCTGATGGGAGTCAGCTCCCCTTTTCAGCTACTGTGACAGAATTGAAAATGTGCCCAACAGGAAAGCTAGAGTGGGTTTGGCATTGACTCTGTCTCCCCTTGGCACTCTTGCTAGGGTAAATTTGCAACTGAAATTCCAAATTTGGCAAGAAAAGGAGGAACCATTTTCCTGGCAGCCCTCCACAGGTACTCAGGAGAGTGGATGGGGGGATGGTAGCCACAGAACAGATGGCAGTGTGGGATGAAGGTAGGTAAAGTGATCAAAGATGTGCAATAAATAGATTTAACAAATATGTTACACCAAAACATGTGTGACACATGCATACAGTTTTCCTCGAACAGCACAATGCCAGGGTGATACCTCACTTACACAAATGACTGGGTAATTGTGCCGTATGGACAAGCACAGCCCTTCTGTCTTCACATTACTATGTTTTTCCTGAGTGATCTTTTAAAGAAAGACAAAGGCAGCAAAATCGATAGCAGTCTTTAAGCAACTGGCATATGAGAAAAGCCTCAGCCATTACAGTCTGAGATGGGGATAAGGCTGAAAAGAGACGTGATAGTCCACAAATATCTACACTTTTCATGATGAGGAATGGATGTTGATATAAAGTGCAATAAACTCAAGACTATGCAAAAAATACATTAAGGTAAATACTCCAGGAAAAAAAAAATTATTTTGCTAAACACCTTTGTTATTTGTGGCCTACAGATGGCTCTCCCTGTTTTTAAACTTACTCAGAGATGACATTTTATGTTGTATATCAGACTTTTTTTTTCTTGCAGTAAATGTTTCAAGTATGGAAAAATGTGTTCCTGAGGGCACCTGCTAAGGTCCCATCCATGGAGGTTTCAGAGATGTGCTAGATAAAGCAACCTCAGTAAATATTCAGTAGGGAAAATCCTGCTGATTAAACGGAGCAGTGCAAGATGAGCTGCCAGGTCTTTTATTATCTATGACTCCAGGACTATTGGTAGTGAAGGGAGTTCTTGCATAAAAGCCTTTACTGGCTTTATTTATGCCAAGGCTGCTTCCAGGAAGGAGGAATCCATCATGTCAGAGATGAATGCAAACACAGAGCTTTCTCTCTTGCCCTCTCTCTCCATTTGGACTGTCCTTTCATTTGACATAGAGACTGTGGTGTTCTGTGTATACTCTGAAACCTGATTTGCTTAAGACTCCCCAGAAACAAAGAGACAGTGAGGGTGGGATCACCTTAATACAGTACTCGACTGTTTTCTGGGAACTGCTTGCTGGGTCAAAAGAGAAAGTCAGGGAGGGAAGGCCAAATCCCATGAGAGTGGGCTCCAGTGATGCCCTGACAGTCAGGCAGGGAGCCAAGGGAAGGATGCTGATCCAGGTCCCTCCACCTGCAGCCAGGCACATCTTTTTTGTGACCCATTAGAGACCTCAAAGCCCTGGCAGATGAGAAGAAAGGTCACCCCCAAACCACTGTTAGAGTGATGAAGAATTGCCACCATATTCATCAGGTCAATAATGCCCCAGCTGAGAAAGACAGAACCCACACTATGAATTTAATTTCCTATTTGATGCAGGTAGCTCCAGCACTGTCCTTGACATTGCTTCCACATTTTAGAAGTCTGTGGTTTGCTGTGCTGCTTTTCATAAGGCTCTGATAATTGTCTAATTAATGGATGGCAGAAGGCAGCTAAGCTCTGTCCAGCTCTGGCTGTGAGGGCAGTTTTGCAGAGAGGAAGGCAGGGTGCATCGAAGGTGTTGAGCATTATGGCAGAGTATCTCCATATCCAGAGGCAGGTATTACAGGAGGACAGGCATTTTTGGGTAGGGTACTACCTATCTAAAATGCATGCATGACACGCAGAAGTTCAGGAGTTTAGTTACAAGATAGGCCTTGCAGATGGCCCCCAGTAGATGATCCATCACACTAAGGACAGAAAGATTTTTTTTTCCCATGCGTTGGATGTGGGAGCGCATGCACAGAGCTGGCTGAAGATACTGGCAAGACTTTTTCAGACTGTGGAAAGCTCTAGTTAGCTTGATTTGTCCAGACCATGCCCCAAATCTGTCTGTGCCCCAGCATGGAAGATCTAACATATGGTATCAGGCCATCAGCTGAGGCAAGGATATGAGGCCTTCCCTGCTACTGTCTGTATAAACAAATATGCAGCTGCACTGACAGACAAACATAAAGAAAATGTCCCAGAGGTGACAGCACAGCCAAGCAGTCCTGAACACAGTATGCAGGCAAACTTGCTACAAACTTGCTTTTGCCAAGGTGCTGCCACTGCCTGAGCTCAGGATGTGCCACTTCAGCTCACAGTCCAAATTGCACTGTGGGGTTGAGATTCAAAGAGGCATGAGTCCAAACCAGACATACACCCCTCTCACCCCACTTTTGCAATTTCAGAGCAGATACAGAGCTCAGTAGCCTTGCACGTGGCGGCCCTCGAGGACTGTTTCTTTTAGTGAAGAGACTGATTCTTCAGCCAGTTTTCATAAGGAAAATGTTAGTTTGACAATCCCTTCATGAGTTGTACAGACCAGCCTTTCAAAGAGGGGTTCAGGGAACACAAGAGTTAAAGAAAGGCAGCTGAGAACTGCAGATGCTGAAGCAAGGGGATGTGGGGAAGATCCAGGGCAATGGTGATGTGGTGTGCTGGCAGCATGACGGGTGGAGGAGCATGGATGCTCTGATGAGCAGAGCTGCAGGATGGTTTGAAGGCAAACACACAAAGCAAATAAGCCTGTCAAGCAAGACAAGGGACTGCACATTGCAACTCTCTGAGTCTGATTCCCAAGATACTAATGATGGGCTCTGTGCGCATTAAGCACGGGGTCTAGTTGAGGAAGGCAACGATTTCCCTGGCATATACAGGTCCCTTCCTGCAAAACCAGCAAATGTAACACGTCCTGCAGAGACAAATGGCACACAGAAAGAGAGATACTCGGAAGGATGTAAGCCCAGCAGCTCTGAGCTCCCATGTGGGGGGTCACAGGCAGGTCTGGGAAGCAGCACAACCCTCAGAGCAGGGTCGCTGGCAGTCACACCTCCTGGCTCTGCAGGCGGCGCGGCCTGACCTTGCTGGTGAGGAGAGCTTGGGTTGTAAACACTGCTCGGCTCTGGGACCTTCAAAACCCGAGAGCCGCAGGTCTTGTCCTCCCGTGAAGCAGCGCACCCAGCTTGCTGGTGGGCGGCTTTCCGGCTCATTTGGGAGGAGCAGAGCCATGCCTGGGGTGCTGGTGCCAGAGGATGCGGGATGAGAGTCACTGAGCAGCACGGACTGCGCTGCAGCAAACCAGGTGCCTTTTGCAGCCGCCGGCATGGGACAGAGCTTCCAAGCTCGGCGCGCAGCCTTTGTTTTCGGTGTTTGCTGCGGCTGGCCATTGTCCATGCGCCTGGATCCGATGAGGTTCCTCGGGAAGGGTTAAGGCCTGCGGGCGAGGCAGGCGGACNACCCCCCTCCACCCTCCCCGGGTCTTGCCGTCTGCCGGCAACGGGACGTGGCCTTGTGGAGAAGCAGCTCTGGCTGCCTCCAGTCTCACCACAGGAGCAGGAGGCCCTTCAGAACTTATTCCTTGTAGAGGAAAGTCCCACAGTGCCTCCTTTGGCCCCAAATGACCCCCAAAGACTAAATTTCAGAATCCCAGATGCTTTTAAGAGAAGTGATGCATTGTATAAAGCATAATTTGAATTCTTTTTTAAATCTGGTGTGCCTTAATCCATGTGGCATGAGGCTCTCGCAGAACCATGGCAAGAACCAGACGCCTGCAGTTCTGGGCTCTGAAGCTGTGCAGCACGCAGGAATAACCTGCACATGGATGGACATGAGAAATACTGCTGAGGATCCAAGAGGAGACAACTGCTTCTGAAATCCCAGTGCACACCACTCCACTTCCTAGTCCACCCATAGAAGGTACTGCTCAGGGCTAGCTGTCACCTACTATTTATGTAATGATGGCATGGCTGAAGTTCCCAAAGATGAGAGAGAGAAGCTCAGTTTTATCTCTGCTAGCAGATAGCAATCCAAGGAAAATGCCATTGCCCACAAGAGAGCTGTCCTCTGCCAGATGAGATGTTTCAGCATGTCTCCAGACAGGAATGCCCTGGGACATCCCTAAATTCTGCCCAATAACATCCACCCTCTGTGTGGGGTGAATCCACAATTTCCTATTGCAAATACAGAGGGCAACTACGCTGACACTTGTGGCAATAGCCATAAATTCACATTAAAAGGCTTCAAGTAACAGCATTGCTGTGTAAAGACAGCCTTTGAAAAGCTTGTTTCCGAAGCTTAGCAGCAGGATTAGGGGGTTGCTGACTCTTAGCTGCGAGCTTTGCAGATGCTAGGGGCTGGCAAAGCAAAATCTGTATCACATGAAAAAGTTGATCAGGTCTGACTCTCCCCTGCCGTGAGATTACTTTTCTCACTACAAAGCATTTCTCCTCAGCAGTAAGTTCAAAGTACGTGTGGGCATGAAGATAGTGTATTGTTCACCAGATCACTGTTCTGCTGAGCAGCCACGTCGCTTGTTCTCCATCTCAGGTTATAAACAGTGCTGAGACGCTCAAAATTGCTCACAGCTTAAACGACGTAATCATGGTAACCTAGCCTATCTTACCCTACTGTGAGCTCTACTTTAATAATCCTGCTTAATCATTAAACCACAATAAAAGCAAGCCAAGGAGTTTAAGGCAAGAGCCAAGCCAAGGTGTATCAGAGCACTGCTCCAAACTTGAACTGAGCAGTCAGCTAGAGACAGAGGAAGCCACACAAAGGGATAGTGAAGTCATTGTGCAAAGGGTCAGAAAGATGTGGCAGAAAATTTGTGTCCGTTGGGACTTGAGAAGCTGTGAGCAGCTCTTGCTAGTTAAGACTCTGCAGTGGTGCCCTATTTGCATCCTTTTCCCAGGAGATCATCTTGTTATCTAGCACACACACTCACTCTCAAGTCTTGTTGTTACCATAGATGTTCTGACTAAACCCTTATTCCTGATGATTATTGAGTATAACAGTGGTTGCCAGTTGTTTTTCAGAATGCTTTACCCCTCTACTGAAGAGTACAAAGACAGCAAATTCCTTGGACAGACCTATTCCTTGCCCACCATGCTGGAGATTGTATTACGGCAAACTAAATTTTTTCTAAGACCATTTCATACAGAGGGTGAGGTTAGATCAAAAAAAATATGGAAAAGCAGGAAAGAAGAGACACACTGCTTCTGTCACTCTGCTGGGGACACTGAGAACAGGGTTAGGCCAAGGCCTGCCCATGGATGCATCCAGGGCTTGCACTGATTCCAGGAGGATTATTCTTGTGTGCATGAGTGCATGACAGACAGAACAGATTTGGTCCTTGTTGCTTTGACTTTTCCAGGATGTTCCATTTACTTGTGCATTTTAGGAAACAGACTGGTACAGTCAGATGTTCTGTACCTGGATTCCCTTCTCCCACCCAAAACAGAAATAATTTTAGGCTAAAAGCATCACCCATGCCAGAAGATGAGAGAGCCAAATCCTTTCAAAGGCAAAGGACTTACCAAAACCACCAGAGTTTCACCTGAGTAGGACTAAACAAAAAACTTCACCACAGTCTGTGACAATTTGGCTGAAGAGACAATGAGTCAATTTTGTATTTTCAGACCAAAATAATTGTCTGGGTGGGGGAACACTCTTGCCTTGAAAAGTGGGAATGAGAGGATTGGTATTGCTGAGATCATTCCAGATTTTGGGTTACAGTGCAGAAAACTGATTCACTTTCTGCAGTCTGAAGTGTGGTATATTTTGTCTTCATTGTCTCACTGCCACCTCTTGCAGGATTTGACTGCAGCATGGAAGCATCCTGATATAACTTTACAGTGCATCATGTTGTTGTTACTGTAGTAACTTATTACTAGGACATCTTGCGTTATCTTTATTGCTGCAGTACCTGGTACAAATGTAACACTGTTTGTCCACACACTGTTATTACTGCCTTATTCCACAAACTAATTTACTGCAGCATCCTGTTGTCTTATTGCTGCATTATCAAAATGCTACTTTACTGCAGTGGCCTGTGTTACCTTATTGCTACATTTATTCTGGTATTATTATGTCAGCCTACTGCCACTTTTTATGGCTGCCCTGCTACCATTTTATTACAGTACTCTATGGGATCTTAGTGCTGAGTTATACTGAGAGTACATTAATCCATTTGCTTCAGCCTAACGCTGTCTGCACTGGCTCATCGAACCTTTCCTAGTGCTTGTCCTGCTGCTGTTTTGCCACAATAGCCATGAATGCTCTGGATACTCTATTATCCAAATAACAGTGCACAGCCTTATTTCACAGCCATAGCCCTGTAAGTATGGGAAGTTTTGTAGCTAGCTTGCACAGCTTGGACATTGCAAAAGCTTTCCAGACTGTCTTTCCTTGAATTGATGCCATTTAGAACATAAACAGGTGGAAAACTGATTTCCTAACTCATCTTCAGCATGATGAGGTAGTTGGAAGACACCAGACACTTACAAAGCAGCAGATTTCTGCTTGCAATGCTCAATGGGATACTGTTGAGTGTACAAAAGTAGCATCACTTGGAATAAGCAAGGTTATTAAAAAGCAATAATTCAAGCATGTGGTTCATGTGGAAGTAGTTACATGTTAGTATCACCATATGTGAAGTAAAAGACATGTGAGGAACAGTTAATATGTATTCCCAGGAGGAGGCCTTGTCTACTCTCATGTTTGTTTTGGAGAAATTTAGTCAGGAAATTAGGAGCAGAGCTTTCTTCCCTCCAGAGGATATGCAGCTCTGTCCGCTCAGCTAGCCATTGCTGAGCAGATTAGTTTGCACGAGTGTGCATTTAAATGGCAAGCTGTTCAGCATCCAGGCCCCCTGATGCACGCCCATATGCATGCTCTCCATGTCTGTAAGAATTCCCTCTATGCGCTCAACTGTTCAAACACGGAATATTCCCCACAGGCAAAATACTGTGGCAGCCAACACGACTGTCCTGCAGGAATAAACCTGAAAAACAAAGCAGAGTGCGTTGCTCACAGGGCAGCAGCACATCCCCAGGTTAAAGTCTGGCATTTCTGCTCCCTGCACAGACCATAACCCAAATGCCACCTGTCCCATCACCTGCCAGCATTCTCCAGTGCTGTCCACATGTGCCCCCAAGCTGCAGGACCTGAGCAGTACTTCTGTGGAGCTACCCCATTCTTCCCCCAGGAGACATCCTCTCCAGTGTCAGGAACTCACTGCAAAGCAGAGACCCACATGTACCACTTTACCATCCTTGCTACACACACACCAGTTTCATTTTCTATACGTACATCT
The DNA here is from genome assembly GCA_013400955.1 of Drymodes brunneopygia. Classification (NCBI taxonomy): domain Eukaryota; kingdom Metazoa; phylum Chordata; class Aves; order Passeriformes; family Petroicidae; genus Drymodes; species Drymodes brunneopygia. Next base: position 2,886 of record VZTZ01015535.1, on the reverse strand, counting down.
TGCTCAGGAATGCTCTGCAGACCAGTTTGAGGGTTCACAAGACAGACCTCCCATGGGAAATGCCTTGTGGCTGGGCAGCCCTGGCAGTAGAGTAGCTTGGAGTGCAAGCAGCTGTTGGTTTACAGAGCTCCAGTGATGCGTGGCACTGGCGGGTTTGGCAGAGATAAAAATACCATCTACAAGGCTCTGAGATGACCTCCACATTTTCCTAGGGATGACCAAGGGGACACATATGCATATGCATGAATGGACATGTGAACCTATTACACAAACACATGCTATTTCCCAAGGGGACCCTTTGGCTGGGTGGGCAACAGAGGACAAATGGGTCCTGCAAGGACAGCTAAGTGACAATGTGGAGGGAAACCAAATGTCCTCTTCAGAGGCAGGGGACCACAAGAATGTCGGGAACATTCATGGTGGTTCTGCAGTCCTGGAACTCGCTTGTGTGTCATGTATATGTAGGATGAATTTGGTCTGAAGGCCTCAGACAGCAGGCTGTTTAGGGTGTAGGCATGTGTAAAGAACTAACATCATACTCAGTAGTCTACTGTACATTCATGCAGGTGTATGGACCTTAGGTATCATTGATATTAGGACTTTCCTGCAGGAAAGAAAAGAGATATCAGAGTGAGAACTGTCATGGGCAAAGAGGAAGGTACTTTTTCTGACAGAAACTATTCTGGCATGTTTTTGTGCATACATAGGCCTTAGATATTAGAATAATACTTGCCTCAGAAGTGAATGTTGTCAATAGCCAGCTGTCTACTTAGCTAGATGGTTTTGCCTAGGTAGGAATGCAGACTTGTAGCCATATAGCAGTTTCTACCACCTGTACAAAAAGCCAGTTTGCCTTGGCATGAGTGAAGAAGACCAAGAAATGTCTAGTTTCATGTATGGTTCAGATCTGAACTGCTTACAAAATATAGGAGGTTTTGTGGTACTAAGTCAGCTGAGTCTTGAAATTTTCATATATAGATAATATACTGTATGTGAATGCAGGCCATTTCCTATCTGCAGCTAATATAAGTGGATTTTATAATAAAGTCACTTCAGTCCTGTCCTCATCCTAACCTCCATACCTCCAACAGTTTGAAACAAGCTACTGGGTCATCCTTTGCAGTTGCATTCATGGACTGTAGGTCAGATGAGTTTTAGTGGAAGCTCATTTCCTCCAATGGTACAATTTCACTCCCAGAATGATGCTTTTCAGCAGGGTTAGTTATCTGATCATGATATCCCAGCTGGGTGTGCTGCTGTTTAGGGAGGGTCACCTGGCACCCAGCACCTTGCCCATTCACACCCTACTTCTGCTGGTCCCATCTCCATCAATTCCCTCCTTACTGTAGGCTGAATTTTGATACCTGCTCACATCAAAGTTGCCTTTCCCTGGATACATGTGAGTGAATTTTGGTTCTTTTCGACTGGAGAGCTGGAGTCCAGTTTGGTTTGCTTGGAGAAAAGCTCGAGCATCCATCATTGATTAGGTATGCAAAACCTTAAATAAACAGAAAATTAAATAAAATATAAAGCAACTCACTTTAAAATACTGTGTGTGTGTGTTTCTCTGTGTGTGCTTGTGTGCACATTGCACATCTCAAACATGACTTTTTGAGCATCAGGCAGAGTCTGATCACATTCGCACTACTCGCACATGCAGAACGATTCTGCCGATGTCAGAGAATTTGCACCAGGATCAGAGTCTGACTCAAAGGGGCAGATCCTCAGGTGATGAAAACCACTCCTGCTCTCCTGACTTCAGCTGAGGATCTGGCCATCATCTCTGGACATGCTACATGCTATTGGAAGGACGAGTCATGAACTTAAATAGTGCCTTTTTTTTCATTGCTTTAAAGGAGGAGAAACAGGAAAGAAAAACAAAGTTAAAGTCAGTGAAGCGGCAGGAGATGCATTTGGGATTTTGTGAGAAGGAGAAGCAGCTTCCAGCAGATATTTTATTGGATCCAGACGGCCACATGAAAGGAAGTAAGTGAGATTGCGGCGCCCTCTTATTACAGTCATGTTTGTGCCAGGGAGAAAAGAGATGTGGAAAAACACTGATCTCTCTCAGCTCTTCTTTCTCCAAGCTGTGACTGGGTCTGTTTCCTTAAATAACGAGACAGCAAGCCCTCGCCTTGTCCACCTCCCGTGTATGGTGAAGTGTGCTCCTCCAAACCTCAGTTGGAAACAAAGTACTTGCACAGAGCTCAGTGTCCTTACAGAGCTGTGCAGACAGGGAAGTGTTGGTGTAAACTGTGAAGACAGGTGCTCCACTGGTGTGTGGCTCTCTGCTTCCACTTGCTCAAGCTGTCTCCCCTGCAGGGACCTGCTCTCCCTGAAATGCCCCGTCCCCGGCAGTGGTCCCAACTGTCTCTCCCGCGGGGCGGCCGGCTGGAGCTGTCAGGAGGACTGCATCAGGCCCGTGAGGCGCTTGCTTGCCAGAGACTTTCCCTGGAGGGAGGGACAAATAGACAGAAGAGATCCAGAGGTGTAAGTGATGTCGTGGAATGGTTTCTCTGGGAGTGAGGGGCAGGAGCTTTCCCACAGAGCAGGGCACGAGGCTCTCATGACAAGGGAGGCAGGCGATGTGGGATGAGCCTGCCCCCAGAATTTTATGTGCCTGAAGTTTTGCCCCAGAAAAGTGGTCTGGCTAGGAGGAGTTGTGCCTAGTGATGTCCAGTGGCTGTCACTCAAGGCTGTGCCCTGGGACTCTGTTTTGTGAAGATACTACCTTTCTGCAGTTTCACGGGAACTGGTGAAAGCAAAGCTCTGTCCTACACTTACTGCTACTCATTCTGCCCAGAGCTGTCCTGCTGGTGCAGAGCTCTATCCCAGCTTGGGGAGGGATGCACAGCCAAGGCTGCTGTGAAAACTGGGATGTCCCTC
>VZTZ01015532.1:0-10005 GCA_013400955.1 Drymodes brunneopygia | reverse complement strand
AAAAAAAAAGACAAATGACACTTTTGAAAAACAGAAAAACCTTAGAAAAGAGAGGATGTTGCAAGAACAATCACTGTAAGAATAGAAAATCTCTCCCTAAAGTCTTTTATGTATCACTCCAAGTACTTTGCATTAATGAGCTGAGCAACCTTAAAAGAACAACATGACCCAGCATACTATATTGATTCAGTATTTCAGCAGTCCAATAACTATAAAATTATGCCTTTTCTTTAACGCAATGATCTTCATTTTAAATAGTTTCAGATGCTTAGGCTTTTTTAATATCTCAGTGCTGTTCTGATCTCAGTATACAACAGTTAACAGAAAAAGAAAAAAAAAAGCAACATATATTTACTCCAAGTAACTCTGTGCAATGTTACTCCACAGATATTGGTGGATATATTTTCCTGCTTTTTCCATTAGTATTTTCTAAGGAGCAGGCTAAGATATAGGTTCTTATAAGTAATGTGAGAGATTTAGAAAGCAAAGCTCCTTTGCCCTTGTTTTGTTTCAGTATCAGACCTCTATTGTAATCACTGTAGAATTTAGTCTGGGAACTCACGTTGTCTGTGCTAGAATAAGCAACACAAAACCATTCAGACATGTAATTTCTGATGTCAGAAGAGAACGTCAGAATTGCTGCTGAAATAAGGAAGCGATTTTTGGAATATAGCAATCTCTCAAAAGAAATCCATTTACCAAAAAAACCAACCCAGAAACATTTTTTTACCAAACCACTAACCCGGCAATTCATACAGCCAGTGACTCCTCAGTGACCTCTTAGTCAGCCCTGAGTTTCCTTTCTGTTAATAGTATTTACATTAACCAAATGAATGTATTTTGGAAAATTTAAAACAAATCAGATGCAGTACACGAAAACTTATTAATACATTTAAAATATTTAAAAATGCTTTGAATTAATGCACATAGCATGCATGCATTTAATGCTCTGCATCTCACAACAGTAAAATAAGTAGCAGTCTTTAGAAATCAAAACATCTTAACTGACTAATCGAACTGACATGGAAGTATAAAACAATGAAAAAAAACCCTTATCAGAAACAGATCGATTACAACACATTCTTGCCTTGACTTTATTAAACGATTCTGACTACTGGTAAACTTTACCAGAGGAAAATTAGAAATGATACTGAATGCAAAGATAGTTTGATATGATTTGTATTATTTCAAATCTCTGAATCTGTCAATATAATAATCTCTCCTGCACAACAGCTACTGCTCCTTTAAGCATCCTCAGCAGTATGTACGCTTTTAAATTTTAAAGCATTAGCAATGTAGTACCCCCCAAATCCAGCCTTGAACTCTGACAGACACTGATCTCTGTTCTCCCTCCCACACCCTGTTTTATCAGACACTATTTTGTTTAAATTGGCTACTAAATAGCATAGCACTGTACCTTTAAATACAAATCAAACAATATTCATATTCCCATGGTGCTGCTAGTTTCCCTTAGGCATTGAATTGCCTACAGATTAAAAGCTCAGAATCTGAAAAGGGATTCTGTTCTGCAGACCAAAGTTCTCTGTAGGAGATGAGGGAGAGGGTCAGTCCCGGAGTCACACACACAACAGGCAGAAAACACACTTGTGATCCTCAGCTTTGTATAGCATCAGAAATGGGAATAAAAAGCAGAAACACATGGCACACTGAGAACTGGTATCACTTATGGCTTCTAACCAAAGCAGCAATTAAACACCTTTCATCATTCCCCCAAATGCCTGATTTTTGTAAGAACTGAAAGAGAGAGACACACAAAGGAAAATCTCCTCTGAGCAGCAAGGAAAACTTAATCACCTACCATTTTCTTTGCACTCTTCTGGAGGTTTAGCCTTTTTCGCAAGTCGTGGATCCAGCCATGATGTTGTCTTTGTGTTATGGCTGAAAAGAAAAGAGATCACTCTGAGCAGACACATACTGAAAGGAATCAAGTTTATTCCTGAAGAAAAAAGGGTTAGTCCAACAAAATTGCAATTGATACACTTAATTTGCTTACTGGTTCTAAGTAGCCCTGAAGGAGGTGTAAGAGTAATTGTGCAAGGCAGCTGTAAATTTGGCAACCTCAGCTCCCTGTCCTCAAAGCAGCTATTTTTATTAAAATCAACTAGAATGTTGCCAAGTTAACCTCATTGAAAATGCAGAACTCATCCAGAGCAAAGGGAATTTATTACAAATACAGTGTTCTCGCGTTGATCGAGTGCAGGCGACAGGATTCTGTACCATTCTCACAGTTTTCGGATAGAATTATTTTCATCTTAAACCTGTCCTTTTCATAAATACAGGTTTGTTATTTCTCTCCAGCAGCAGTGACAAGGCATAGCAAAAGTGATACAAATTACAGCATGCTCCTGCAAAGTCTACATTTCCGGACAGGGTGATTAATGATACTTTGTTTAACAAACCTTTATCTCTCCATATATAATCCTTCTATAGAGATAAAATAGATATGCACAAGCTGAATGAATCATGTGGCTCCTTTCTATACTCAGAATAGACCTTTGAGAAATCAGCCATCAAATAGCATTGAACTGGCACAAATTGTTTTCTGGGAGATTATTTTGCCAAATGAATTGATACTTAGCACAGATAATGATACTTAAAGCCAGATCTGTTCAATGTATACCTCGCCCATAAGCACTTAAATTTGGAGCCAAATATTGTAAATAGATTAAAGAAGACTATAAACCAGAAAATGATGTGATCATCAGTCCTTGATTTTTTGAGATGCCTTTCCTACAATACCATCATTCAGACACACTTCTAACCCATGTTTTATTTATCTGATACATCCTAGGAGGAAGCTCATTCCATACAGTACTGAATTATTTAGTTTATTATTAATTTGCTGTGTCATTTTAAAGTGTGCTTACGACTTCTCTTATAAACATTGGTATAAGGTGTACAAAAACGGGGGACCAGGCAAAAAAATGGATTAGGATGCAATTGTTTGTGAGTTTGTTAGTCAGATACAGTCCATATGATCCAAATACCACTAGTTCCCCCAGAGAAAAATAAATAAATAGAACCACCTTGTCTTCCATGGCAGACAAATTTTCCTCTGCCTCGATTTCCCTCTCTCTCTCCAAACAGTGACACTGCCTACTTCTCAGCATAACTGTCACCATGTTAAAGCTTCCTCCACATTTTGGACGGGAAAGAGGGTAGATGAGACTTATGTATGGATAAAATGGCAACTAAAATGAAAATCGAAGCATTTATATTATTTTTTCTTTAGAGCATTATCTAGTCTAGAACACCATTCACGACAGCTGAAGAGGATAAACAAACCCTTTCCTCTGAGAGCTGAGCTATATTTGCAGAGTATGAAGAATGATGAACCAAAGGTAAGGTGAATTTGAAATTATGCCAGCAGCCTGTGCTTGATTGCAAGTGTAACTAAGACACTTTCTCGTAAGCTCTGACTGCCTGTGGCCTCCTGTAGGGTGCTTTTTTATGCTGCAGTCACAGCCCAACCACAGCTTGTGCAGGCATACTGGAGCTAGCTTTAAATTAACTGGGGGAGATGCTCCAACAGTGTCAGTGCTGCAGGATGGAGCTCAGCGTGGGCTCATCACCCCAGCATCCATCCCCTGAGCCACTTGGGTGCATCCAGCAGCACATGCTGAGCTCCACGCCACCAAGGATACCCTGTTAGCAATGCCAGAGCTCAGAGCGAGCTTGGACATACTGTGGGAGCTGCAGTTGTATCTCTGGAGTGTGGGCATGTCTGGACAACAGCCACTCTCTCCCAGCTCTTAATTCTGAATTATTTTAGGCCCCCCCACTGACTGCAGGGACTAAATTACAATCACAGATAGTTTCCTATGGCTTTAAAAGAGCAATATATATGACTACTATTAGCAATGTTTGCTGTGGTATAGAGCAAATCTCAATGCATTTTACAAAGGAAATAAAAATAACCTGTTTTAAGGTGAGAAAATGGAGTCACAGAGTCATTAAATTACTGTCCAGAGCCACCAAACAAGCCAGTGACAGCAGCAGTACTAAAAGCCAACTCTGTTGTACATCAACTGGCCAATGTCCACCCATCAGACCAGGCCAATGCACCAGCCCTGAAAACACCCCATAATATTTTTAGAAAGAGTTTTCAAGTATTTGCAAAGACAGGTGCCAAGCTGAAAACAAGCCCAATTCAATATCAAATATTTAAAAATGTGAATTGGTTGAATTACAACCTTCAAGGCTTTTGTTGAAACTGAGAACAGCAAGCAGTTATTGTTTCCCTTTAGCATAAATGTGGCTTCCACAAACACAGCAGGACTGATGTCCCAGTTTTGTGCAAGATAGCTATATTAAACAAAACCATAAAAAACCCTAAAAAATCAACAGCTCTTCCAACAGAAGAGTGATCCTTCAGTCTACAGTGAAATTTCACGGAATGGAGATGATATTTCATTTAGATCAACTCTTAGAGTACTCAATCTCCTCTTGTAGGTGCTATCTGTCAAACCTGTTCAGGTACTTAGTAAAAGCAAAACTCATCCACAAGAACTGTTATCTATAACAAATAATTGCAGGGGCAAAGTACCTTTTGAAATTCATCCCTCTTTTCCTTACCTGTATCTATGCCTTTTCTCTTGCCCTGCCTCTCCACTTTATAATCTATACTAAACATACAATGTAGTGGGACTCAACAACTCTTGCAATGGGACTTCAAAGGCTTCTAGACAAGTGCTCTAGTGGGTAAAAAATCCCTTCCTGTTCTGAACACAGGACTTGAAAGAAAGCAGAATCAACCCCACCTGTCCTCTAACACCTTCACAGTATCATCAGTGTCCTCTCATGCTCTCCACAGTGCTGTTTGCTTGGATCATCTTAGCAACCAGGTACACAACACACAAACACTCCTTCAGGGAGGATAGACATGACTACTGTCACACTGCTCTCAGTAAAAGAGGGAAATGAGTAGCCCTGGAGTACAGCGTTGTGTTTTTTATGCATGTCTACTTCTGTCCTGCATAGGAGGTTTACTTGGCAGGGTATTCTTCCAGCCTCCCTTGTGTCAGCTACTCCCTCTTCAGCTCTGTGAAGGACTAGAATCTGTAAAAGCTAAAGGGAGACAACCTTTATCTCCTAAACTGTTTTTAATATAATTTAAAGGAAGCCCTGATAGGGAAGCTTCAACTATGGGAGAGGAGACAGAAGAAACAATAAATTGGTCAAATTAACACCAATGGCTAAAGTAACATTAACACATACCTGCTGCATAGGCTGTGTACACTGAATGCTTTTTAAGCACTAAAAAAACCTTGCAGGGGGCATAACCTGTGTACCTTACCACTAGGTCTAACTACGTGTGTCCATTTGGGAAGTCTCACAGACAGACCAGAAGGAAAAGGGGCTGGGGATTTACAGATTAGTTATGAATGAAATGCAGATGACCTGCAGCAGCAGTTGTGGAATAAATGCTCAAACAGGCATTTGGAGCTGTTGTCAGTGACAGAATGAGAGTGAGGTGATGTAACAAAAGCAACCTGCGAAAAATACAGCAGTGGCTCCACCAACATTTTCCACTGACGAGGGCTTCATTACTTGGCAATAACTATACTTATCATTAAAAACATGTCTAGAAAGCTCATCTTTACATAATTTCAATGATTTTGATTACTAATTAGGACTACTGAGATAAGTGCTGGCAAATCAACAATGCATGTCTTAGAATCTCTCTTAAAATCAACAGTAAAAGCCTAATTTTTGGGATTTTGAAAGCGAAGTTTCCATAACAAAGGATCCTTTTGGTCTTGCTTCAAGCAGGTGGAACATGGAAAGAGCAAAACTTTTAAAAATTCATCCTAATTTGTTACCTATGCACAAAATAGAAACTGCATATTAGCCTGAAGTGTATTGCAGTTGTTTCTTTTAAAGGTCATTCAGTAAAGCAGTGGAGCTTAATATTTTAGCCAAAAGCCAATAAAATAATCATTGCTGAGCTAACTTAAATCCTCTCTCTTTGCCAAGTATTTTCACCCAGCAGAAACAGTTTACTATAATCAGAGTCATCTGGTATTAGTTGCACACAATTTTGAATATATGTGAAAAAATGGTCTTCAACTGGTTTAAACAGAGTGAAAGAAAGCACAGAATACTTCCGAGAAACCTTGACTCAACCTCCTGTTCTTCTCCAGATTTTCTTTGTAGCTCTGCTTTTAAGACTTCACAGAAACTGTTTAAATGCCTCTGTTCCCTGTTAACAGCACTAGAGCTGTTCCCAGAACCAGAGGCACTCTGGGAATCTCACTGGATACTACTCAATATTTTTAGGAACTAAAAACCACTTGAGCTGTGGCTTTTCTTATCTAATAAAGTGTTATCTTTTTATTATATTTATTTGTTAGTGTATTATTTTATGTAAGATTTGAATATAATGGATTTGTGTTAGCAATCTGTCAGTTTAAAGCACTTTGACAGATAAAGTTTCTTGTACTAACAAAGCCTTCAGGCAATCTCTTGAAATGTTTTTGAAGGAAATATAGAAAGTACTTACTGACAGGAATAGCCTTAATGTCTTTTAAAAGCACTGCAAACCTATTCTAAATTGTGCATCCTGCAAGGTATGCAACTTGCATGTTATTGTGAAAAGCTTTTCAAAATGGGCATTTACCAGTGTGCTGCTTCAGTGTGTTTGGGGGCAGCACATAGGGGGTTCTTTGGGTTTTTATTGTGAACACATTACATTTCAGCTGGTCCTCGATCTAACAATTTCAGCAAAGGGGAGCATATGAGAAGAAAACCACAATGTTCTGTAGGCCCCCTAATTTCAACAATGCTTACTCCTCCCTCCTTTATTTTACACTGAAGCATTGCATGTCTGCAGAGATTTTCAAGCAGCACAAAAATGATCTTCAAGTAATTTGTGTGTGGAGGGATGTGGATAGGGAAACAGAGCATTAAACCAGCAATTTTGCAATCCATCCATTGTGAGATGCTACCTAAATGTCTTGCCCACATGTAGGAACAGATACAAAAAGAAGCTGTCCTCTGGCAGTGGTTTGCATGGCAGCAGCTGTGACTGCCAGCTTGCCTTGCATTTCACCATGTGCTAAGAGTTCATGGTCCTTAAGAGACCCGGGTTTGGGAGTTCCCATCCTGTGAATCTTGGATGGCCTTGGGCAGTAGATAAGCACTTATGCACTCAGCCCAGAGACAGTGGTGCTGCCCCTAGGCATTCGCAGGAGCAGAAGATGCTTATTCAAGACTTTTTGGGGGAATATATAAATGCCTAAAGTCTCTTATGGTAATTTCTGCTGTTGAAGTAATTCTCTTTGACTGAGGCAGTTTAATTTCTGACAAAGAATGAGCTTCATCTCATGAGATGACAAAAATTACACAGCTAATTGTGTAGGATTCGTCTCTCTTCAAGGCAGAGACCCCTGTACAGAATAATTTATCTTACCTATCATCCAGCAGAACCACCTAACCATATGCTCTAAAGTGACATAATGCTGGTATGGCACCTCCCAAATGTCCTCTGGCTGTCATTCCAGAAGGGTTCTGGTTTTGACAAGTTCTGTGTCATATCTGTCACTATCATGGAGATGTCTTGGCTGTTACTGTGCCTCTACAGTGATGCTTTGGCTTAGATCAGGAGGTCACTTTCAAGTAAATCTCTCTCTCAGTTATTTTCTTTTTCATACTAAGCGTTCTCCAAGCTTGTAAGCTTTTCACTTGAATTTAAACCAAGAGATGCACAGCAGGAGCTCACTTACTGCACTACATTCACAGACATGCAGCCCATGGCACCTGAAAAGACTAAGAAGCTGTGGCTGCTGGGTCATCAGCACCAAGAATTTCACTCTGCAGTCTGCTAACATTGCTAACTTAGATATGGAAATGGTTTAGATCAGAAGGAACTCAGACTGGTTTTAACTCAAATCTGGTTTCATGGACAGAGTTCAGGGTCCAGAGGTTGTGGAAAACTAAGTGCACTNTAGTTCAATAAATACAAAGGAGAAAAGTTATAACAACACTACAAATATCAGAGGAAATGTGCTGGAAGATTAATTCTGCAGAGCACAACAGCAGAGATCTTTGGGGGAAAAGCCAGAAATAAGAAAGTGAGGAAAGACAAGAGGAGTTAAGCTGCCAGTTTGACCTGGATGTCAGCACAGATAAAAACAGCAAGTGAGAGCAAGGGACAGCATACCACTAGTGTAGACTGATAATGTCTTTATAACAATAGACAAGACCTAAAAAAAAAAAGAATTCAGGATTCCACAAATTCCTTCCAGTTCTAGCATCTACATTTTCCTAATTAACTTATCATGAGGCAAGGAAGTGGTCTCAGGAGAAAAGATCCCTCTCGGTTTCTTTCAGCTGCCTGTCCTGCTGAATGTCATGTTGAAATCCAAAGCGCATTAGAAATCTAATTTGCTATGCTGACCAAAACTGACGCATCCAATCTAACATAAACAAAGAAAATTAATTACAGGCAATTTATAATGATATTCATAAAACCCCTGATGATTCAGAATTGTCTATGCAATGTATCGTACTGATACAAGATGGCTTGTTTCTGAAAGAAGAATCCCATCAGAGGTGATTATTATAAGAGTATGTGAAGAAAAAAAAATCCTTCATCTTAATTGCCACTTAATTCAAGTAGCAGAAATATCCAGAAAACCAAAACATTTCAGTATTATGGACTGATACTCTGATGATGTAACATACTCACAAAAGTGCCAAATTAACTTATAAAAGTTCCCATAGTTACTGCAGGATATGAAAGTAATCTTGAGCAGGTAGAAGGGTATATTTCCACCCAGTACTTTTAGTATCTTCTAGTACAAAAGATAGTAATGGTGTATCCAGGCTTAACTAAAATATCCTGCTTTCTGATAGTGAACTGATGGAGCAATCAGGAACAACTAAATATATCATGGTTCTTCAGGTAAACAAGATGTTGGGATAAATGTTATGCCTGCAGTCAAAAAACTTTCCTGCCTTACAAACTACTATGAAGAAAAACCGATCCCACTGAAGTCCATAGCATTATTCTTGTAGCTGTACTCTTCAGATACCACCTGAAATTGCACCAGCTGTATTAAAAAACTTAATGGCTGTTTTCTACAGTGAAAAGTAGAGTCCTTGGCAAAGGACTATTTCATAGCTGTTTTTTAGTCTTTTATGGTACTTTCATAAAGAAAAAAAAATCTTTAACAACTAGAAAAGATACTGCAACAGGTCCAAAAAGCAATGCTGACTGTGCTGTTTTGAGAAGTAGGTGTTGAAGTAGTAAGAGACTGAATGTCTGCAAGACATACTCGAAAGTGGTTTGTTAAACCTCATGTGGCCACATTCTCCCAAAATTCATCAGCACAAGTCAAAAAAATGATCCTTTAAAGATATTCTACAGCTTGCATTTATTCTAGACTTTTCTCCACTAAGAAAATAATTAATTTAGTATAAGCAAAGGAAACCATAGATGATTTTGAACATTTTGAACAGTATAGAGTCAAACAGCTTTAGGTTTCATATCCTATTGTGCCTGCAGCCCTTCCAGAGTTCTGCTGCCTATATGTGGAGAGAAGGCTGGAGAAAGAGAGAAAACCAATTCTGCCTTTTATAAAAAGTATTAAAATATGTAGCCAACTGTACAGAACAGTCTATGATGTAATAATGCATGGGCTGGAACTGGATAGTTGGGTGAGGGCCACATTTCAGGCTGACTGCACATGATAGCACATGCACCTAGAATCTTTGCCCTTTTATTCCCTTCAGCATTGCACTGGACCAACACAGCAAACACTGATTACTTGGGAGCCAACACAGCATCTGCTGACTTGTGAGGACAACACAAACTTGGGTCTCTAGTACGTGGTTTGAGAGTTGTTGGCAAGGCAAGGTCTGAAGGCTGTGGGGAATCACAGCCTTTCCTTAGCCCTGGGAGAGGGAAAAGCTAAAAATCAGTGATGACTATAATTTATTTAAGCATGCCAAAATATGCCACACTTATCAGCCGTATTTAAA